>QEPC01010552.1:4375570-4412072 GCA_003113815.1 Sphenodon punctatus | reverse complement strand
GAGGCGAGAGATAACCATGGCATGAACAAGGGTTTTGGCCGAGGAGGTAGAGAGAAAGGGGCGGATCCGAGCAATGTTATGGAGGGCGAATCGGCAGGATTTGGCAACAGAGTCAATGTAAGGTTTAAAAGAGAGGTGCGTGTCAAAGATGAAGCCCAAGCTGCGGGCTTGGAGAACAGAATGGATGGTGACTCCATCAATGCAGATGGGCAGGTTAGAGGGAGAGGAAGAGGAGGGAGGAAAAATAAGGAGTTCGGTCTTGGCCATGTTGAGCTTGAGTTGACGTCGGGACATCCAGGCAGAGATATCAGAGAGGCAGTTGATGAGGCGTGAGCAGAAAGAAGAGGAGAGAGAGGGGGTAGAAAGATAGAGTTGGGTGTCATCAGCGTAGAGCTGGTATTGGAATCTGTGGGATGCAGTAATTTTGCCAAGGGACAGGGTGTAAATAGAGAAGAGGAGAGGGCCAAGGACAGAGCCTTGTGGGACCCCAACCGAAAGGGGGAGGGAGGAGGAGCTCGACTTGGGGAGTGAGACTTTAAAGGAGCAGTCAGAGAGGTAGGAGGAGAACCAGTCAAGGACAGAGCCTCTGAAGCCCAAAGAGTAAAGCAAGTCCAATAGGAGTGAGTGGTCGAGAGTGTCAAAGGCAGCAGAGAGGTCAAGGAGGACAAGAATGGAGTAGAGGCGTTTAGATTTAGCGACAAGTAGATCATTGGTGATCTTGGCCAGGGCAGTTTCAGTAGAGTGGAGGGGGTGGAAGCAGGATTGGAGAGGGTCCAGTGAGGAGTTGGCAGAGAGGAGGTCCAGGCAGCGGGAGTAGACGACACGTTCCAGAAGCTTTGAGGTAAAGGGAATATATAGACAAGTAGTCTATATATTGCTTGAAGTTACAAATGTGCCACTGTAAATGTCCAATTGGCATGTATCACTTGGTCTTCATGATCCATAGAGGAGCAGCCCTTTAACCCAAGCCATAGTGATTCAAGGAGGTCTGGAGGTCCATGGATCATTCCCTTGAGCATTGCCCAAGATGGCTACTGTCACACCACACGAGAAATGTGTCCTCTGAAACTCCTTCCCTCCTCACCTCTCTTTCATGGTTTTGGATAAAAGAACCCAACTCATCCCATACTTGATTTTGAACATAATAAGACAAAGCCTCCTAATGGGTTTGCACAATCAATGCACATCTTGACCCAGATTAAGAGACAGATTATTTGATACCCCAAACCAGAGGTGTCACTAGGTTGGAATAGGCCCAGGTGTAGAAGACGGAATGCTCCCCCATCTCCCTTCCACCATCAGGGGATAGAGCTGCACCAGAGAATGTGTCCCTCTTACCCCATGAGTCATGGGACCTGGAGGGACTTGGACAGGCCTTGACTATCACTCCCAGTACTATAGAAGAAGACTGAAGATTAAAATCAGTGGGACTAGTTCTGAAAAAGGTACTGTTGATTGTGAAAAGAGTATTAGAGCCTGGAAAAATTCTGGCTCCATTGAAACCAATGCAAAACTCTCTTAATGGAATCAGAATTATACCATTGATATTAAATCCCCTATCACAGCATCTGATCCATACGGGTAGATCCTCAGGCCTGCAGTGAAGCCCACTGAAGACCAGGGACTCCATGCTAATGTAAGAAAGAGTTTGCCCATGAGTCTGTGCATGTAACGCACTTTGGCAATACATAGTAATGTGGCGTAGAAGATACTGTTGTTATTTCTTACTGTAGCATGACCCCATGTGGAGTCAACAAGCATATTTAAATATCATGTTCAATGAAGATAGAAAGCTCCCAGTATTCTAAATATACCTCAGATGCAACCAGCGCTTGTTACTGCTTTTTCTATCCATGCAGGAGGATCCACATCTCCAAGGCTACTCTGGACTGCCTGAATGGGGATTATAAAGTTGAAGAAGGGCACGGGAAAGAACGTAACGAATTCTTGAGGAAACACAACATAGAGACCTACTTAATAAAACAGCCTGAGGAGAGTCTATTGACGTTGCCGGAAGATATCGTCAAAGAGGCTGTCAGCATCTCTGACAGGAGGAACAGTGGGGCTACGTTCACTGAAGGATCATGGAGCCCTGAACTTCCGTTTGATAACATAGTGGGAAAACAGAATGTAAGTCAAGCTTTCCTTAATGTCATCAGCTATGAATGCATGCTTGAGTGCATCTCAATAATGGAAGCCTCAGAGGAAACAAAGTCATCTTCAACCTTTTCTCTAACATGTACTGTAACTGCAGATGATTAAGCAAACCACCCCAGGCCAGAATTAACCTATGTATCAGAATACCCTGAGAGAAATGCCAGGGTATTTTTTACTCCCAACTAAAATTAAATGCTACACAGCTGAGTTTCAATTAAACCAAAACTTCAAACAGGTTAATTATTGATAAAGACAATGTTGAAACCATCCAAAGTGGGGGGAGGGGGGGAGGGTTCACATGTAACTAGTGCTGAAACAAATAGTGGGTTTTGTATTTGTGAATATTGTTTGCATTTTCGGATAGCCCTCCAAATACCCAAATGATGGGTATTTTCAGACGTTACGAGATCACAGTCAACCACAGTGAATCTGCACATGGTGAAAGTGATCCTGTAACGTCTGATGGGAGGAACGGAAGTTCCCCCCCAGATGTTCATCACGGTCAATCGTGGCGGGGAATCACATTCACCATGCGATTGGCTGAACCTGCGAGGCTGGGGCCAGTCGCGTGGCGAATGTGATTCCCCGCTGTGATGAACCAAGCCGTCTCGTCTGGACGGCAGCCACGGCCCAGAATCCCCACAGGGATTCCGGGTCGTGGTCAATTCGGGCGGGCGCTGCGACCGCATTGGCCGCGGCGCCCACTCGTCTCCCCAGAGAGCGGGCGGTAGGGGAGCGTGGGGGGCCGGGGCCGTGCGGCCGCATGTTGCGCTGCGCGGCCCCATCCCCTCCCCGATTCCCCGCCAGGAGCCGCCACCACGTCTATTCTCCCGTAACACGGTGGCCGCAGCGGGGAATCAAAGGCTTGTTTCCGTGATGGGGCCAACTGGCCCCATCACGTCTGAAAATACCCGATATCCATAATGTAAGTGGATATTCGCATAACTGTTTTTTCAGCTCTTCGGTTATTAACTTATTTTGTTGTTTGGGTATTTGGTTATTTGGTCACTTCCCTTTACGACTACTGAAACATTCGCAAATAGCCAAAATAAGAATATCCAAACAGCTGAATATCAGAGTACCTGAACAACTGAAAAAATGATGCAACCCCCCCAGATATCTGGCAAAGATGTACCTGAATAGCAGTTAATGTCTGTTTTGGTGGATACAGTTCAAATCGGGCAAGATTGACAGAAATAATGTTCACCACAGATTTTTGTTTCAGCAATACTACATATAACCTAGATGTAGGAAAATCTGTATATGTTTTAGTGTAAGACTTGTACTCATTTTCAAGGTCAAAGGCCAAGTAGATGTATAATGGGCTGGATGTGCAAACGTATCGTGGGTTTTTTCACTCACCAAAGGAAATACATCTAAATTAAGACATGCCTTGTTAGAACTGGATAACTATTCTTAACGTTCTTTCCTTATTAGCTTTAACAAAAACCCAGAGTTCAAGGCAAAATGATGGTTCCTCTAATAAGGAACGTCTATAGTCTTGGCTAGCGAGGCAGAAATAGCACCAAGAAAAGAGAAACCAGTCTGTTTTGATTGCTCTCAATGAGACCCTTTTCATAGGTCTTTGATGCTAGCTGCTAGCACCCTGGGTTCCAGCAGTTTTTCACTGTCATAAAATCAGTTGTGAAGCTTGTCTGCTAGAAGGAATTAAAAAGGAAAAGGTTAAAATGCCCTAAGACACCACTCTTTCTGCTGCATTTGAAAAATTGATGAGTCATTGTGAAACGAGGTCAGCTTGAGTTGTCTTCCATTTCCATGTGAAGGATCTGTAACAATGCGGTGTATCTGTTCTTTTGCTGCATGTACTTAGCCGCACTTGTCTAAAATGTCTACGGAACTTAAAGTTAAAGCTTTGTTGTGTGATGATCTCCCTTTGTCAACTGTCTCTTGCGTATTATGAATCTGTTCTGAGGTGATAAACCCTCACAAGTCCCTTGTGAAGAGCTGTTGTCCTTTCTCTAACTGACACAGTTTGCTGTGATATAAAACATTTGTTTTATATATATGTGCATGCATGTGTGTATTTGCAGTATCAGCATGTGCAGTTCCTTTCAACTCTCCCTGCATTTTGTTAGCTCATATCTGTATTTTTATGACATTGGGACTAGGAAAGAGCATGCATGTTTCTTTGTATAGCTTACCTCAAAACTCTTGTTTCCTTGTTGTCTCTCTTAAAGACATTCCCATAGCATTTACAAAGAATAGGCTAAAAATAAATCAATCAGATTAGGCTATTAATTAACCTTGAGTTCCCTTACAGGCGTAGGCCCCAATCCAAGGTCCACATGCAACACACACACACTTGATTGGCACAACGTGTGTGCGAGGTGCACACTAGTCCACCAATCCAAGGTCCATGTGCACACCTGAGGCGCATGTGTAGACCAAAACTGGAATTCCATGCATGCACACAGTGTACTCACGCAGGGGATCTTGGGGAAAGTCCCCTGCTTCCCGACCCCACCGCCACTGGGAGAGAGAGAAGCAGGACTTCAGTGACTGCCGTGGCAGGGTCAGGAGGTGAGGGATTTCCCCCTGCACGCATACACAGAATTCCAGTTTTGGTCTGCACACACGCAGACCTTGAATCAGGATTCAACTGTGTGCAGTGCACACACACACATTGCACACACAGTGTGTGCACACATCGTGCTTACGCAGCACAAATGGTGCATGTGGACACTGGATCGGCATCTAACAATTCTATGATTCCCATCATCCAGATTCTCAGCTGTGCCCAACCTCATTACAAGCAATGAAAAGAAAGAATGAACTATTAATTTTAGACTGCAGTGGACCTCCTTTCATCTCACAAGCCAGTAAAAGTTTAAGAAAATAATTCCAACATGAATGAATAACACACTTATCTCCATAGAGATTTACACCTTAGAGCCACAAAATATATCTCCACCTGCAAATGATAGCTTCTCTCAGTTTTGATAGAATACCGTCTTTTCCCAGTATTTAAGGCATAAATCATTTCTATTCTGCTAACAGGCTGCTGCCTGGTTGAAAACAAAGTAGACAATTATTTCAGGCACAACTTAATCATTATATAGTTTCAAAGGCAAAATTATGGATATTAATAATGGGTCAAAGCTACTACAGTCTCAGGAAAGATGGGAAAAACTAGTGGTTTTTACCTTTTTCCAAGGGCCAGTTGGCCTTGGGCAGAATAAGCATTTGGTTGAGTTAATTATACATCAGAAAAGTCATCTGTAGCAGAGGATGATGGAGATGCAAGTAATTCAAGTTCAACCCTACATCCCTCAATTTGCTTTTGTACAACTCAATTGGTCTCACCACCAGTTATCAATTACAACAAAAATTTGGGTAACTCAACTAATCTGATTCCTGTGGTTTACTTCCTGATGAGTCTGTGACATTATCTCGCTGAGATTCCTTCATGATCATTGTCCCACCAAGCCCCAATCTATCACATTTCATATCTATTTTTGTATAGGACAAATAGAAGGAAGGATAGGTTATTTCTGAGGGAGAATAAACACGAGTGTGTGGACACATAAAGAAATTGAATAGGACAAAATTTGTGCCTTAGGATTGGTTGTCTACTGGGCAGAGGTTGTGAATGAATTTACCGTAAATCAACCCATGTCCAACATCCGTAGATTGCTTTGTTGTTGCAATGGGACAGGAAGAGTTAGAGTTTGTAAACCAGAGAGTTAGAGCTGAAGTGATGGATCCACTTGGTCCGATCCAGGTCCAGTAAAACAAGAACCGGCCACATCCCCTGTTCTGTCAGATAACTGTTTAAATTGTATAAATATTTGCTAAGGCCAATGGCCGCAATAAACCGGATTTGACTTGAGATAACTGGCTGCTCCAGCTTCCTGACAGCAGCATGGCAAAATCTTGTGTATATGCACTAATATTAAGTATTATTATTATTAGCAAGCATTTATATAGGGCTAGCAATGTACCTGGTGCTTTATAAGTAATGGAATAGACACAGTCCCTGTCGTAGGGCTTACAGTCTGAGAGATGGGGGTGGGGGGGAGATGAAGGAAGGGGAACAAAGGGAGAGACAAGGAGTGTAACATTCACAAACATGCGAGGTCCCAGGTATATGCGCTTGGCTTGGTTACATCGGGAATGATAGCTGGCTGGTTCGTATCGTGAGGATATGAGTACACAGACCTCAGGTAACAGATTGTACTGAATGGAGGGTATCTGCAGGAGTTAGGTGAGGGGAGCGAGGAGTCAGGGAGGGCAGAGTGGAAGAGGTGGGTCTTGAGGAGGGATTAATAAAAAAGCATGTACCAGAAGGGGCTTTTTTATTGCACATGCACAAGATGGTGCCACACTGCTATTAGGGAGCCGAAGCAGCCTTCCGAATGGATGTACTGAGAATTCCAACATGGTCAAGTGCATGCCAGATCTCTGTACACCGTTCTGAAACCCCAGTTAGTGTCTGCACATTTAAAAGGGCTGATCCATTACAGCCCTACACAGAGCATCCAATTCCAGCAGTATGTTGGACGCCAGTGGTGTCTCAACAGGTGTAATTGAGGAGAGTATATGGCTTCCTGATCAGACACAAACATTTCAGAACAATGGCATTCAGTTTAGAAGTAAGCCAATTTAAGAGAGTTTTGTATCTTCTATAGCCCTCACAGTAGTTATGGTGCTCTAGCTCCCTCTAGTAATGGTGCTCTGGGAAATTTCAATTCCCAAATTGAACCCAAGGAGTTACAAAAAATGGTGCCCGAACACAGCATAGTATATACCAATTCTAATTTCTCTCCTTTCCCACCCCCTCAAGCCTTGCTTTATATAGGCTGTTGCCCTCACTGGCAGTACTCATGCCATTTGCAATAGCATTCAAGGAAGCACTAGAAAGTTCCAAAGCTGCTGCTCACTGGGCATGTGCAGCTCCTGAGCTAGATCACAACTACCCCACCTTTTTCTGGGATTATCTCATTCTCTTAAAGTGACACTCTCCCAAAGCATGTGGGGTACAACAGCAATCTAGAATATGGGCGGGGGGTGGGGGGGAGGGGACAATTTAGTTAGCCATGAGAATTTTCTACAGTGTAGTAGTTGGGGCTGAAACAAATATTCAGTGTGAATACCAAATTCAACAGCATACTTGTATTCATTTAAACAAGGTGAATACAAAGCAGTGTTGTCTTTCCTTTCATTAGCAGTTCCAAATATTTGTTTTGGTTACTTCATGTTTATTTATTCAGCTACTTAGCTTTTTCAGTACTTCATGTACATTTATTTGGTGACTTTGTTTATTCAGTATTTGGTTCTTTTGTCACATCATGATATGTGCCACCCAAGTGAACAAGCTGCCTTACAGTGCATTGCCCAAGGGAGCACGGTCCCATGCGATGCACCGCCCAAGGGAGCACGGTCCCATACGATGCACCGCCCAAGGGAGCACGGTCCCATACGATGCACCGCCCAAAGGAGCACGGTCCCATACGATGCACCGCCCAAGGGAGCACGGTCCTATACGATGCACCGCCCAAGGGAGCACGGTCCCATACGATGCACCGCCCAAGGGAGCACGGTCCTATACAATGCACCGCCCAAGGGAACACGGTACCATATGGCATAATGCTCAAATGCACAAGGCACCACAAGGCATACCACCCACGTGGACAAGGTGCCATATAATGCACCCCCCAAATGAACAAGGCACCGCATGGTATATCACTCAAGTGAGGCAGGCAGTGCACAGTGTACCGCCCTAGTGAACAAGGTGCTGGACTGTATACTGCCAAGCAAACAAGGTGCTGCATGATGCACCGCCTAAGTGAACAAGAGGTTGTACAGTGTACCACTCAAGTGAACAAGGCTGTGCACGGTGTATCATCCAAGTGAACAAGGCACCACACATATACCGCTCAAGTGAACAAGGTGCCATACAGTATACTGCCCAAGCAAAGAAGTTACTGCATGGTGCACTGCTCAGGTGAACAAGGGACCATACAGCGTACCACCCAAACGAGCAAGGCTCTGCACGGTGTACTGTCCAAGTCAACAAGGCACTCAAGAAGGCACCACATGTATACTGCCCAAGTGAACAAGATGCTATATAGTATACCACCCAAGTGAACAAGGCACCTCACATGTACCACCCAAGCGAAGAAGGTATCACATGGGGCACTGCCCAAGTCGATAAGGTGCCATACAGCATACCACCCAAGCGAACAAAATACACCATAAACAAAGCAATCAAATAAATTAAGTTGAACATTTCTCAATAGTCACAGATAATTTGGATATTCACTCATGGGAACAAATATGCAAATTATCTTTGAATATGAAAAATCACATTAATTTCAGCCCCGGTGTTAGTTGTCACGTGTTTCTTCATCTGACTCCAGCAAAGTTGGTGTTGGCTTAATGAAGCCTGTTTTTTTCAGGGAGTGTAGATATGAAGAACAGTTGCAATTACATTTGTCGAAGCTTTCCTTAGAGCTTCCTAAAGTGTTCTTCTAAAACACCCAAAAGTTAAACTGTCTTTATTTTCTGTAAGATATTTGTCTTCATCCATGTTTACGCAGCGCTTAGAGCAATGGCACCCTGACTGAGACCTTAGGAGACTTCTGTCATACAAATTATGGTCACCGCTGTGATAGTCAGACTGCAGGATAGTGGGGCACAGAGATTTTATTGACACTTGTCAGTTGGGATGATCTGTATAGCACAAGGTCGTGAAAGTAAAAACAATAGCCTTAATCCTGAAAACACTTACACATGACCAGGCCAGTCGTACTGTTTGTCCCGGGCAAAACGCTTCTGCCTCTGCCTGCCTCCATTCCTACACCAGTCCACACAACAAGGAATGCACCATTGGCTGGGTGTAATACTCCTGCTGTCATGCAGGTGGAGGGAGGGGGAGAAACTCCTGTTCCCTATTTTACAGCTGATTGGTGGGGAAGAGGAGCAGTGCATCCCACCCACCCTAAAAGTCCCAGGTATGTGGGAGAGAAGGATGTTCTTTCTCCCCCAAAGAGATGGACAGGGAGTAGAAACCTCAGGGGGCCTTGCCCAGCCTTCTGGTCACCTTAGGTTTTGCCCCCAAAAGGTCACCACTATGGAAGGAGTCTCCTCTCTGTGGGTGGGCTTGGCCATCTTGTGAGCAGTTCCCAGTGTATGCCATTCTTACAAAATGGTGGACTGCATCCTCGGAAGCAGTGACTCTGAGGACTTTCAGGACAGCCCTCCATCATTAAAGTCAATGGGAGTTTTGCCATTGACTTCAATGGGTGGAGGATTACAGACTTGGGGGACAATTCAACGGCCCAAATACACCGCCTGCAGATGCCGTGCTCATGCCAGAATGCATGCACATGCATGCGCACATGAGCACACGTGTTCTGGCTGCGCACTGTGCGTGGGGGTCAGTGTACGTAGGCATAGTATTCCAGGTGTGGTTGCACCATAGATTTACCCTAGTCTCAGTGGTAACCCTAGTGGCAGTGGGATTTATTACTTGGAGGATCATGTGGGAAGAGACTGATTAAGGCAAAGCTCTGAAGCAGTGAAAGGCAGGCGATTAAGAAGCACTGGGTGTATAAAGGGGATTGTCCCTTTCGAGTGCAACCAATGAACATGAGCTCCCAGTGCGATGCTGTGAAGAAAGCAAGCACTGACATGATCCTTAGTTGTGCCAATAGGCAAACGTCAGATAGCCAGTTCCATAACCATGGTTAGTAACCGCAATTCCAGATAGTCCGTTTGTTAGCTGATTAATACCTGCATACAACTGCAGTTAAGTGATTATCCACAATACTGGATAATACCATTATGTGAAACTGATTTAACATTACCAGGTAACTGAAGTAACCAAGCTGATTTTAGTTTTCCTACCTTTCCCATCCTCTCTCTCACTGGAGTCAAAGCAGAAACTTCCCCTGGGCAGCCAAGTCTGGTTAATGCCATGCAGTGCCCTATCCCACTTCTCCAACCCATGAAAAGGCATTTAAAACATGAGGAGATTGAAGATTAATTCTGAGAATTATCAGCTTAATCCATTGCCTGGAGATTATGCTTGAAAACTCAAAATCCCGTACGCTAAGAACATAAGAAGTGCCATTTACTAGGTCAGACCAATGGGCCTGGGTCGGACCAATCCAGCCCCATGTTATTCTGTCTCCAAGAGTGGTCAACTCAGTTGCCTCAGGGGAGTACGCAGCAGGTTACAATGGAGTAATCCATTTCTAGCCATCCTCCCCAAGCTTCTGACAGTCAAGGGCCGTGTATCCCTGACCAACCCAACTAGAAACCCTTAATGGAACTGGATTTTAAAAATTCATCCAGTCCCTTTTTGAAGCCTGCTACACTACTGGCCGCCCTGGACAACATCCTCCAGCAATGAGTTCCACAATTTTATTGCACATAGGTTGAAAAAATATTTAGTTTCTTTTAAATCTGCTCCCTGTTAACTTCATGGAGCAGACCCTGGTTCTGTTGTTTTTTGAAAGGGTAAATAGCAGCTCCCTTTTTTCCCTATTCCACATCTGTCGTGATCTGGTAAAATTCGATCATGTCCCCTCTCAGTCGTCTCTTCTCCAAACTGAATAATCGAGCCTTTCCTCATACAAAAGCCACTCTATGGCCACTTGCCTATGTTGCCGCAGTGCTGAATCTTCTGGCAGGGGAATCTCCTGGCGGGGGAATCTTACGGCGCGCTCTGCACATGGGCACCTGTAATCAGCCACGTCCTGTGGCATTTTTCCTTACGATTGTCAGGGTTGAATTTCGAGCCCTGACAATCGTAAGGAAAAAAGCCGCAGGACGCGACTGATAACAAGCGTCCATGTGCAGGACACGCCGCAAGATTCCCAGCCTGGAGATTTCACAGCATGGTAACATGGGCAAGTGGCGTATGCCTTGGATCATTTTTGTTGCCCTTTTCTGTGCCTTTTCCAGTTGCACTTGGTCTTTTTTGAGATGGAGCAATCAGAACTGGACATAGTATTCCAGGTCTGGTTGCACCATAGATTACCCTAGCCTCAGGAAACTTTCAGACCTCCCCCCTGCGCATATTTTGACTGTGGAAGTGAATGCGCACACCAGAATATGCATGGGGTTTGGCCAGTCTGAAAGCCCCCCCCCCACGTGGCTTTGCCGGCAAACACACGCAGGATTTCCTGCTCTGTATCTCTCTGAGTGTTTGTGCCGGCAAAGCCGCATGGAGAGGCTTTCAGACCAGCCAAACCCCGCACATATCCTGGCATGCACATTCCCTCCCGCAGCCAAAATATGCGTGTGGGGGGGGAGGGATGGGGCTGAAACTGGCCTCAGTGGTAACCCTAGTGGCAGTGGGATTTATTACTTGGAGGATCATGTGGGAAGAGACTGATTAGGGTAAAACTCTGAAGCAGTGGAAGCCAGGTGATTAAGAAACACTGGTGTATAAAGTTGGGCTGGGAGCCCATCTACAGAGATGTGAGAGTGTGGGGGCTTAGTTAGGTTGGAATGGGCCCTGGGGTAGAAGGTGAAATATAGAGCTGAAATGAGTAGTGGATTTACTACCTGAGGGTATGCCTACAAGCATGCGGGCACGCCTACAAGCATGCGGGCACCTACTGGGTACCCAAACACTGGAGAGGGTACCTACAGATAATGTATCCCCCCTTACCTGGGGCCCAGGTGAAGGAGGTGGGGGGTGTATGGTGACAGTTTGGGCATCTTCCGCCTTTCTGAGGACTAGACCAAACAGCCAGGCACACAAGCACAGGACGGCCAGGCAGGCATATGCTGGCTCAGAGACTGCACATGTGTCCATGCACCTGGACAGCTTGTGCAAGTGTTCATGCACCCAGCTGAGACCTAGACCCTCCAGGAGTTGCTGCGGAGACTGTGGTTTAGGACAGGCCCAAATGTTCTGAGGGAATGGTCAGCGTTGCTAGGCCTTCTGCCTGTTTTGGTTTCGGATTGGAATCAGGCATTTTGTCCATTCTGATTGGACATCGGAACGGACAACAGTCCATCTGATTCCAGTTGGATGGAACTGGAACGGACATTTAAAAAAAAAAAAAAATTAAAGCAGTCATTTTGGAAATGGGTGGCAGCCATTTTGTGCAAGCACAAATGGCTTTTAAAATTATTATTTTGGCCAGACTTCTGATCGTAAATATTTCAGATCAGAATCCGAGTTAAAATAAGGGGGAACTGATTCATTTTCACAGAAATGTCAATGAAAACAGAACCGTTTTTTCGAACCACCCCTCGGTGTTTCTGTATTCCATTATATTCCAATGCGGCCTCCCCTTTTCTCTCGGAGAAATCCATACTCTTCCACTCAAGTTCCATCCTAGCCTTGCCCTGAATAGTTTACCCACACGACAGTTAGAAAATATGCAACAACAAAGCAGCATGATTTTCACTGCCCTTTCTTCAAACTGAGAAGAATGACTTTAGTCACCTACTGGAGAGTATTGAGATCATTTCCCCTAAGTAATCAAGAGTTAGCCCGCTAAAACATCAGGAGTTTGTCTGCCTTTGCTTCAAGTTGGGATGTAACAATAGCACTTAATTCTGAAGGGACCAAAACACTCCAGCCTCTGAAATGATCCTGTTATATTTAATGCAAGTTGAAGCACTGCAAATATGCTCCGCTCTCAGCTGTAGTAGCTTTGCTTTGGATTTAATGAAGGGCCTGAATTGAGGAGGTGTGGTGGCAACCCCCTCACTCCCACCTGGCACCAAACCCTTCTGAGCCCTTCTGGCAGAGGGAAGAACCACTCTAGAAACAGGTGGGGATGAAGGGACTTCCCCCACCTCTTTCTGACATAGTTTCACCCCTTTTCAGAGCATTGTGACATCACAAGGATATGAAAGGGGGCTCAGCCACAGGAGAAAGGGGAGGGGCAAAGGGGCTCTTGCGCTGCCTGGTCCCCACTGAATTTAATTCTGCTGGTGTTCCTGGGCTCGAGCATAAAGAAAGAGCACTGCTGTGGTAGCAGGGTCTGGCCCAAACACCAGTGAAGCCAATGGAAGGCTTGTAATGACTTCAGTAGGCTTAAGAACTAGTCATCCGTTGTTTAAATCTTAAAAACTTCATGCCATGTTAAATTTCTCTGGCTTGTGATGGGTGTGAAAGTTTGACATGGAAAGGCTTAATTGATTTCCCTCTTTAAAATGTGGCAGTACTGAGTTTTTGTGGCCAAGAAAAAGGTCCAGTAATTTTTTCTTTTTCAAACAATAACACTAATATTAGGGCTCCTTTTCTGTGTGGTAGATTCTCTGGTTTCTATTAAGGGCTGAGTCCTTAGGGACTTTAAGGACTGAGTCCTTAGGGACTTGTACCCTTGTCATTGCCTTTTCAAAGCTCTACCACCTGAGGTATATGAGAAGCGACTGATTATTCCCTTTTTAAATCAGTCACAAAAGAGAGTGTTGCATATTGTTCACTTAGATAAATAGCTGTTTGTTAGAGTCTTGTTACACACTGCCAGCGTAGCTCTGGTCATGCCCCAAAAAATAAAGCCCAAGTGTCTTGGACCTTATTTAGAGCTGGACCCGCCGCTCCAAAAAATCAACAAACTCAGATCTACACAACTGATCCAAAATTAGCAGATATCCATTGATGTTCCTTCGGGTACCTATCCTGGTTATTCTGTTTGGTTTTTTTGGTTTTCTCACCCACACACCCCTTTTTGGATCTGCACGCCCCCCCCAAAACCCCATGAAATGGAATATCTAAAAAAACTGGATACATGAGTATGTATTTGGTCGCAAGGTACTCAAAAATACAAATAATACCCATAAATAATAAACCTACTATCAATTTAAGCTCTAGTTCTGTTTCTCACTGTGTACCCATGTAGCCTGTCAGCTTACTTAAATGAGAGAGCATTTACCCGTAAACACAAATTTTCCCTCCTGCTTCTACCCTCCTGCTTTTAAAGCTGAAATAGATACCTGAATGAATATTGTTTCAGAACAGATATTGATTTTGATATTCAGTAATGCATCTGGAAATGTTAATGTCTGCAAATCTGGAATTACCCATTTGTTTCAGCTCTACCCACTCCTCCCTGGGAAAAAAATTAATCTTTGGGTTATCTGGGTACCCCTGGATAATGTGGAGAAATCAAGGCTTCACCCAGAACCAGGAGATGATAGCCTAAAATCTGGAGACTCGCAAAAAACAACAAAAACAAGGGGGTGGTTTTGTGCATGCATGCTGAATGAAAAGACCTTCTGCGCATGTGCAGATCTTTTGTTTACTGTGCCATGTGCAGAAGGTCACTGCGCATGAGAGGGAGGAGCATAGCTTCTAACCTGGCTCCCTGGCAGAACACAGGCTGGATCGGGGCCAGTCCACATTCCGCCAGACCTGAGTCAGAAACTAAATTCTACCACATATGAAATCCAGTTGGAATCTTCATTTCCATTCTAGTAATTAGTTTGAGGTTGTTCTCATATGTTCACGGATCTTAGAAGTAGTCCATGTGGAAATAGCCTGTCTACAAGGAAAGTTTAAAAACATAAGTGCCATACTCGGTCAGACCAATGGTCCGCCGACCCAGCATCCTGTCTCTGACAGAGGCCATTCTTGGTCGCTTTGGAGAAGTACCCAACAGGTCATAACGGAGTGGTTCATGTCATGCTGTTCTAAGGCTTTATGTTTAGTCCTCCAAGCCTTACTTAGAGTTTGCTTCATTACCAAAAGGGTGCATTTTTATAGTCCTTATGTATGCAATAGGCTAAAGAACTGCCTGCCTGCCTACCTGTGAACTCACAAGAATGATTGTATGGGCTGCTGGGGTATCACAGAACATTAAGAATAATTACAAATGCTTCGAGGGAAAGAGAAGATCACGCTCATGTCGCAGAACATAGATACTTGGTGAAAAACTGCCTCCCTGCCTGTGAGCACACACGGGTGAGATTGCAGTGGTGATATCACAGGCTGTGATATACATATTCAATTGCCGTGTGGGAAAGGGAAGAATATATATTACAGGAGAGAAACTGCCTGTTTACCTGCCTGTAAGCCTGCTGTAGCAATTTGTTGAGCCACTGGAAGGAAAAGGAAAGGTCATACTTATTCAGAATCATCCCAGCTGCCCCGAGGAAGGGGGAGAATTGATTTTATTTATTTATTTAAATTTTACCCCGCCCTTCCCCTAAGGCTCAGGGCAGCTTACGATATAACAGTGATACAAAACAAATCAATACAAAATGATGGATGGATATTTCTGTTTAAAATAACTGTCTAAATCTTTGACGAGTAATGTTTAAATTTTCCCATTCAATACACTATCTCATTAATGATTCTTTTTTTTGTGAAATACCAGATTGGGTTGAGTTATTCACGTCATGAAAATAAATTCCCCCTCCACACTCCTAATTTTTAAATAACTGTTGGTTTTCTCAACCATCTGTCATTTTTACACAGCGCAGGAATCTTCCAGGCCAGCAAAGGAAGGAAAATAATAATTATAATTATCTGTTTAAGAAAGCCCACTTAAGCCATGTAGACGGACTGTAATCTCAGACTACTTCTGGACCGAAGCATGTTACGAGGGGGGGACACATTGCTTGTATGAATGCACAAGACCAGTGTTATCGATTTGGGGAGGCAGTCAGGGCAATCTCTCCTTTATTCCACTCCAAACTACCTTCTTCCCTTGCTGCTACACACATTCCATCACTTCCCAGCTGGGAGTAGCCATTTCCTCCTCCCTGTCTTTTCCGTGGATTCCATTATCATTCGCTAAGATGCACCACTCACGTCAGTCCCCTGCTTTGCAATGTTTTTGTGGGTTTCCTGCATCCTGTGAGAATTGTACGGATGATACATCGATGTAAGGATACAGGTCAATGCAATTCCAAAAGACAAAAAAGCCCATCGAAAACATGGCATTCAAGCAGCTGCCTACTGTACTATATGTGTTTAGTGGAATCGACTTCCTCTTTTTAAACTTCTGTAGGTTTCATTGAATGAATTGCATGGAATGCTGTTATGGTTTGCAATGCAACATGATCTAAAAACCTTGCATTTTTAACCCAGGGGACCAGCAGGTTTATTCTGTTTGCATGTGCTTTCCCCTAGACTCTGGCTGCCCTAACAAGAAATTCAATAAATCTGCTTCCAAACCATCTTGCACAAGCTTTGCATGTCCAGTCTGGGCCTGAGGAAATTAACAAGCGAATAGAGCACACCATCGACTTACGGAGTGGCGATAAATTGAGAAGAGAGCATATCAAGCCTTTCTCACTGATGTTTAAAGACTCCAGCCTGGAGCATAAGGTAGCTGGGTCTTGATAGCTGCGTTTTTCAAAAACAGATTGTCTTAAATGTCCAGTGAATCAGAGAAGACAGCTGTAGGTTCTAGCTTTGCTTTAGGTTTGTGTTTTGTGTATGTGTGCGTGTTTGATTATTAGGAATCGCAGGTGATCTAAGGGCCTTTAAGACTGTGGTTAATAGCACAGAATGATTCAGTTACAAACCCAGGGGCCAATCCAAGGTACGTGGTTGTGCACACACCAAGCGCACACATGCAGCGAGTACACACACTAAGTGCATAACTTGCGTATTCCGTGTACATGGTATGCATGCATTACACTTGGTGTGTACACATACTGCGCTTGGTGCATGAAACGTTCACAACTTGTGCATGACGCATGCATGCACCTTGGATTGGGCTTCCAAAAACTAGATCTGAAAGTGGCCTTAGATTTGTTACTCATGGGTTTTATTCACAGATTTGAATAGCCCCCAAAGAGCCAAGTAATGCCTGCAATTAAAGCCGATATTCACATATCTGTTTTTCTGAGAATTCAGTTTGGGGGTTTTTTGGTTTAGTTTTTTTTTGTGGGGGTGAAGGTTGGCTGTTTCAGTATATCGGTTACACCATTTTTGACAATTGCACACGCACAATAGTGCTAATATTGTTTATATGACATAATGAAAATACCAAATTGCTCGAAAAAACAGAATGATAGAAAACAAATAAAACTACGCGTATGCAGAAGGCCCCCCTACTGGTTTTGTTTTTGTTTACAAAACCGCCTTCTTTTTCATTCTGCATATTATGTGATGAATAAATGGTCACTCTTTCTATATATGTTTATATATTTCCCTCTCCCAGTAGAAGCGCTTGAATCAATTGCTGCTTTCATTTTGACTACCACTTTGGGGTTTTCTTTGTTTTTTTAATTAAAAATTAATTTTAAAAAAATTCACTGCACATTCACAAAATGGCCACTGGGTCATTCTGCGCAGCCTGTTTCCGAAATGGCACCGGCAACATTAGCGCCATTTTGGAAATGTGTGGACATGTGCAGAATGGCCCCACTGGTCATTTTGTGCATGCATAGGTGTTTTTTATTATTTTATTTTTAATTTTTAAACAAAAACAGATGAAAGCAAACATTTGCTTATTCATCCATTTTTGTAACATTAGTTATGAACACAAATGGGGCTCCACTCATTTTTGTAACTAATAGAAAATGTTACATAGAAACAGAAAACAGATGGTCCAGTAAAAGATATCATTTGAACTACTTTCTGTGCACCCCCCCAAAAAATACAAATCTAAAATAATCAAAATGATACCTGATAAAATGAAAATGGATTAACGGTTATTATCCGCTTTGCCGTTTTTGGTTCACGTTCAGTAAATTCAAAGGGTTTGTTTAGGTTTTCAAATATTCACTTCAGCTCTTCCGAAGTTCCCTTCCAGTGAGCAAATTCTGCTTTTGAAGGAAGCCCAAATAAGACTGATGACTAGCCCAAGCAGAGCTTCACTTTAACAAAGAGATTCCCAAATTTCCGCCCTTGTGACCAGTTTTGAAACTTGAATAGAATCCTGCAACCCAGACAACAACAAAGGGTGTTTTTAAATGAGATGGCCCCATGCAAGGACCGCCTGGCCCTGCGTGGGGCCCATCTCGTCTACATTTCATGGGGCGGTGTGCATGCTCCTGCTCCCATCTATCCCCCACGCATGGGGCTTTTGGCAAAAAGACAGAGTGCCCTGTGCATGGGCAGGGCGGCTGTGTGTGGGACTGCTTGTGTGAAGCGCTCCCCTGTGCACGATACTCATGCACCCTCCGCCCAGCACTGATCATGGAGCCCCACGCCCGTCTAATTTAAAAACACCCAAAGACAGGCAAATAACCAATCTTGATTGGAATTGCAACCCTGTCTACAAATGGCACTATCATCACTTGGGGGTCGTAATCTTACCCCACAGATTAGAAACCCCTGTTTTAAACACTAGGGCAAGGTGTGTGACACCCGATCCAAGGTCCGCACATGCTGTGTATTAGGGATGGGACACCGGGGAGAATACTGGATAACGGATTTACCAGTATCGGATCTCCCCGGTATCACCCCTACTGTGTATGGTGCACAAATACAACATTGCATACGCAACACATATACAACGTGTGCTCTCAGTCCCGGGTGCACATGTGTTGTGTATGCGCATTCAGTGAGCAATGCTCACGCTCAACACGTGGACCTTGGATCAGGGCCAAGGCGACTTTGGCAAGCCTGAGAGAAGTCAAGCTTCCAACGTGATAAAAGATATATATGAAAAAGAGTGAGAGAGATAATTTATTCTTCTGTCCATTATGAATAGAGGTAAATACTAGGGTTGTGCGAACAGAACCGAGTTTGGAAATTCAGTTCAGTTCGGTTCAAAAACCGAGTTCGGTCGACCGAACTATTTGAGTTCGATCGAATTCCGAACTTCCGAACCGAGTTCGTACATTCAAAATTGGGTTTTTTGGCCTTCCGAACTGGTTCAGATTCGACCGAATACTTCGGTCGAATTCGATTTCGGTTCGAAAGTTTGGTTCGGTCGACCGAGCTATTCGAGTTCAGTCCGAACTCCGAATTTCCGAACCGCGTTCGCACATCCCTAGTAAATACAAAATGGTAAGATGAATAAATGGTCACTCTTTCTATATATGTATATATATTTCCCTCTCCCAGTGGAAGAACTTGAATCAATTGCTGCTTTCGTTTTGACTCAGAATCAATCCCTCAATTTTTTGTTGTAGGCTCTAAATTAAGGAAAGCCTCTATTTTAAGGGATAGTAGAAGAGGATTTATCCTTGTTGCTGCAGTCTGATGCCTACCTGATTCTTCTTCCAGTCCATAATATTAAATATTTCTAGATCTATAGCTATCCATTTAGATATATAGTTTAGTTTGCAAAAGGAAAAGGAAAAAGGTGATCTCTCTTATGGTTTCCCTGCAAGCTGTCTGCGCTGGTTCTTTTCACTGATTTCAACTGAATTCATTAACCTGGATGATAAAAAGTGCCAGTGCCCGCCACTGTGGTTATATGACCGGTCAGGTGCTCGACGAGACCGAGAGAAACAGTACTGCTCCATTCTTTCAAGTGCCTTAATGACCACGGAACAATATCTCAGTCACCCTCTGCTCAGCTCACAGATTTATAGCTCTACTAGATATGAAGAACAATTGAGAAAGCTTAGACTGTGTTTCAAAAGCCATTACAGAAATGTGTCAGTCTAATGACGGTCTACGGCTACAGGAAGCTTTAAGTTTACTTACTATCAGCAGCTCTTACTCTTCCCACCTTGTATTCCCCCCTTTTGAAATGCGGACCCCCGCTCCCTGAGTTTTGTTCTCACCTTCTCCTCCCCTTTCCTCCCCTCCCCTCCCTTTGACATTGTTTCCAATCGCTGCGTATATCTACGCTCCTTGGCTCAGTCTCCAGTTCTAACTCCTGACCGGCCTGACGAAGGACCCTATGAGGTCCGAAAGCTTTGCCTACCTCCACCGTCTGGAGTCGGTTCAATAAAAGAGAGCACTATAATACTTTGTGTCTACAGCTCATAGATGACAGGTAAATAAATAAATAAGTTTAAATCCCAGCAGGAAATACTGTATTTCTGCTAGAGAAACACGCTGTCATTTCCCGAAGGTATCATTCCTTTTTAGAATAAATATGTTTTGGTCTATAAGAACTATAAATTCTCTTCCCCAGGCAATTTTACTCTTTTAAAAACAGACACGTTCCCACCCCCAAACCGAAAATGGCAGCTTGAGTAATAATAATAAATATCTATTTATATATTTATAGCCGCCCCGAGCTGCTGTTTTGCAGGAGGGTGCGGGATAGAAATGTTTATAAATAAATAAATAAAATATTAAGCGCTGCTTCATTTGTAAAAAATAAAAATGGAATTGCTTGGGGCCAAGCCTGCTCTAGAAGCCACACCCGCTGCCCCAGAAGCCACACCCCGCACTCCAGAGCTTGTCAGAGCCCTCTTCTCCAACCAGCAATCCCTCTGTCTCTTTATGGCTCAATATAAAATAGGAGTTCTTGTGATTCCGTATTATGATCAGAGCTGGGGGTGGAGCGGGAAAATCAATAATGAAAGACTCAGGGAGTTAACAGACATGATGCTGGGCCAATTAGGCCCAATTGGGCCAGCGCAATGTCTGTATGTTTGTTCCGGGCCTGCCAGATGTGGGCCCAGAACAAAACCTGCTCAGGGTGGCAGCTGGGCCCCGGACTGTGAGCCCAGATTAAGGCGGGTCCAGAGTCCAGGCCCCGTAACTGCCCACCTGGGCCAAGTGGGCAGAACCGGTCGGGAAGTTTGTTCCGGGCCCCGGCTCCTCCCGGCCTGGGGGGTTGTCATGGCACCCAGCCATGGCTGTCTGTAATAGGCAACCATGGCTGCTTGTCATGTCGGGGAAGCAGGGTGATGCTGGGAGCGCAGTGACATGGCCGGGCAGCCGCATATCACTCCCCACCCCCCAGCTGGGGGAACCATGGGAACATTTGTTCCTCCATCTGGCCGGGGGTAGCCCTCTCCCGGGACACCCAAATAACCAATCCAGGTTTTTTCTTGATTTTGTTTCGAATGCTGAAATGGACAATATCGGCCTTCTCCTCGTCTTCCCCTTTTTTGAGTGCACACTCCTACAGGGAACATTTCCTAGGTCCCCCACCGTTCAGTTTAATTGCTGGGTTGGATCCCTGACAAGCTTCCTTACAATTTAAGACCTGGCTTTAATCATTCAGTTATCGTGTTTGGGGGTTTTCAGTTCAGCTATTTCAGTTGTTCAGTCAGTTCGGAATTTTGGTTGCACCATTTTTGGAATATCAGCACTACGTCTTTATGACGTGCGCAATTAGTGAAAATGACAACTGAATGACCGAAATGAAATAACTGAGCCTGAAACCTTCCAAAACCTCAAAGCAGAATACCTGGGGGGCGGGAGGGGGGGGACAGATATGCAAGTTCTGCTTTCAGTTACAGATAATATTTGGGTACACAGAGAGATAACCAAAAATGCAAATAATGCCCATGAATAATAGCCTCCCTATCTAGCTGAAATGGATGTGAACACACCAAATTCATAGAATTCCATATTCATGAGTATTTTGTTTCACCACTCCCCATGTCCCTATTTTTTTTTTCACTGCTCAGCTGGATACTGTTTACTTCTTTTTTTTTTTCTTTCATCAGTCATAAGCGAGAGAGCTTCCTACTTACTCTGTAAAACTCTCCTTTACTTTGGAAAGAAATTCTACTTCTCTGTGTCATCCAAACACTATTTGCTGATGAAACCCAAACTTGCACACAGGTCAGGCCTTCCCATAGAGCGACCCCCAGCAACCACTCCGGGGGGTGCTATTTTCTCCTTTTTACCAGGGGACAGTGCGGGGAACCCATTCCCTCCCAGAGGGGCCCCGAACATGACCATCTCTAGAGCTCTGCAAAGCTCCCCTAAGGGGACAGGGCAAGAGGGGAGGGAGTAGAATCACTAAAGGACCCTGCATTTTATCTTTGCCCTGGTCTATGCAATTCTAAGGCCAGCACTACTTGCATATGAAGAACTATACATCAAATCAAGGTTAACTTGTGCCAATTAACTGTGTACTTCTATTTTATTTTTCATTACTTGAACAAGTAGTTGCAACAATCTCAACTACCCCATGCCTGATGCTTTCTTTAAAACCTTGTTGCGTTTCCTGATTCACGAACCACAACTTTTTGCAAAACAATGCAAATTAAAGTATTTTAAAAAACATAAATCTATATACATGGGCTAAATCAGGAGTACAAGCTCCCAAGGGCTGCATAGAAGGTGGGGCAGGGATTCTTAAGGGCTGTTTTCAAGAGGAGGGTCCAGATCATGGGTCTGTGCCATTGATTTGTCCCCTATTCTCGTGTCCACCCTTATCTCTTACCTTACCCTGAGCTCAGGGTAAAAACAGATGTGATTGGTGGCTCACTGTGGCGCAGGACCCACCGACATGTGTGTTCATGCACTACCAGATGTTGACCCGGGACTGCCCTTGGGCAGGTAGGCGGCTAGCCCAGGCTGTGTCCTTGGAAAATATCAAGAACACAGGCCGTGCCAAGGGCCACCCATGCAGGCCAACGCAGGCTAGCGTATGTGTTTGGTGCCACCATCCCTGCCTTGGGGCATGGACTACCATGGCTGAGCACCATGACTGCCCGTCATGGTGGGGGCCGGGACACTGGGAGCAGGGCAAAGGCAGGGCTGGCCACCCACACGTTTGTTGAGCTCCATGCCCTACCTGGGGGATGTGTGCAGTGGGACAGCTCTCCGGATTCGGCACATTAGTTCTGCGCCCCAACCTGGGGAGGAGTAGCCGCTGTTTCCTGGGCCACGCCAGGGAGCTGTCGCACACCCACAACCCACATATCTGGTTTTACCCTCAGTCTTTCACTGCTTGGGGGTAGGAGCTGGATCCAGAGACCAGATCTAGGAACTGAAAAAGGGGCCAAGTAAAAACTAGTTGTGGCCACATTTGTCCCCCAGGCCTGAGGTTCCCCGTCCCAAGCTAAATCCTCAGCTAGTGTAAGTCAACACAGGTTTGCTGAAGTCATTACAACTTTTTATCTCAAGATAAAGAATTACATCTCAGAAGCAAACTTAATAGTCACGTAGATGGTAGGAGGCACCATTCACATTTCAGTAGTGTGGGGCAACTTTCAACAGGGGTCTCCGGCAGGGGCTAGGGGTAAGGGATGCTGGCAGTCTTTGCATGAGTGTCGTACGCAGGACGGAGTGAGAGTATCATGCAAAGTGAAAGAGATGCAGGAAGTTCTGAAGCACAATCAGCAGGTGGCATGAAACATGGGGAGAGGTAGGGGCGAGCAACACTCCCCCTTCTTAAATTGCACCCCGATAGATGGTACAAGATCAATGAAATCATTAAAGCCTTTAATCTCAAGTTTTAAAAAAGGAAATCTTAAAGAGAAACTAAACAAACCTATAGCTAGAAGTTTTGCCATTGACTTCAAAGGGTTCTGGATTGGAGTCAGACAGCAGGACTGCCAACTGATTCAATTTTAGCTGATTAACTGTGTGGTTCTTAACTAATTAATCACTTAACCAATTATTCGATTGGTTAATTTAACAGAAGATTAGGCATCTCTATAGGACACAATTTACCGGAGGACATAGTTGCTGTTAAGTTTTATCACATTAAACTTTTCACAAAAAGTACACTTAAAATTTTTGTCTTCTAAAAAAGTAATATTTCTTTCATTCCGTCTTCCTCCCGACATATATATACAAAAATGTAGATATTCTATAGTGGGTGCTCTCCGATGTGATGGCTCCTGCTGCCACCATGGACTTTTATGAGTGGTGGTGGGAGTCGTCACTCTGGCTAGGACTCAGCCTGGCCATCGAACAAACGTGATGGCGGATGGGGTGGGGAGGGGGCGGGGATCCGCATGGATGTGCGCCCCTCCAACTGACAGGCAGCCATGGTGGTCAATGGCAGCCGCCATGATGCCTGGCACTGGGGCAAACCCTGACCGGGTTAAGTAAAGTGACCATTCATACCTAACGGCAGGCTTTACACTCAGTCAGGAAGCCGTTCTTTAGGCAGTATCAGCACTTAGTCCGGGCTGTGACCTGGGGATGTTCCTGAGTCACAGTCTGGGCTATGCACCAACACCACCCGGGGAACGGCCTGGGCAAACATCTGGCAGCACTTTCTGACGTGACAGTAGCTCGTAATTCCACACAGGTCGAAGTGTGGAAATGTGGGCTATTGTCACATCTGAAAACACCCAGTCTCTATTTTAATTGATGATTGATGCATGAGTCAAATAATCTGACTAACCAATTAATGCTTTCAACTAGAGCCAAAATGCATACCCACAAAAGCAGGTATACCTGTTGAATTTCCAGTACCAGAATCAAACGGACTATTTCGGGTACTTTTCGGTATCTGTACAGGTTTCCAATCTGGTACCTGAAATATTGATGTACTGATAACTGGTATACTGAAATTCCAATTTCATCCCAGATTTCAAGTAGTATTTTGGTTAATTTTGGGTACTCAAAAAAACCTTACCCAAAATTTCAGGTTTTTTACTACACAAATAATATTCAGGTACCAATTCAGACACCTGAAATGGTACCTGACAATGCAGGTCTTGTCCATGTGTACCAAATCAGATACCTTACCTGTTTCAGTTCTACTTTCAACCTCGAGATAAAAGCTTCAGTGAAAGCAGAGTCATTTTTTGGAAAAGAACAATATTATGGCCACAATCTTTCAAGCACCTATGTGCATGAATTGTCATGCTGACTTCAGACCTATGTACTTTTCCTCCCCTTAACCTTCCCCTTCTACATTGTTTTAAATGGGTTTTATATGGATTTTAAATTATGGTGTTTTGTTGTATTTTTAATGTTGCAAAGCTCTCTGAGCGGCATCCGGGAAAAAGGGTGCTATATAAATAAAAATCATTATTTATTATTATTATTATTACTTTACCGAATCCTCATATAAGTGCCTCCTAATCTTTTTTTCATTTAAATGTATTGATTTGCTCCAATGAAACATTTTGGCAAGGATGGCTTTGGAGTCATCATGGCTGCAGGTTTTTAAAAATAAAATGAACACCTATCTGTCAGGGCTGGCTTGGGTATAATTGGTCCTGCTCTCAAAGACAAAGATAATTCTGTGCTTCAAAACACCCACCCCTGCACCCACCCCCCCAAGGACAGAGAAATAACATTATCTGCTTTTATATTATTTATTTATTTATTTAAAATTTATATCCCGCCCCTCCTGCCCTCAGGGCAGCCCGGGGTGGCGAATAACATTCAGTAAAAACAATACAAAAAAATTAAAACAATTTAAAAATACAATATGTGGGGAAAACCACCCACCTACCCCACCCCTACCCCTCGCCAAAAGCCTGACGAAACAGCCAGGTCTTACATACACACCGAAACAGCAGGAGAGTGTGAGCCAACCGAGTCTCCTCCGGGACCAAATTCCACAACACAGGGGTGGCCACCGAAAAAGATCTAACATCGCGGAGATCTAGCAAGGCGGCCCAGGGAACCTCCAAAAAGGCTCCCACCGATGATCTCAAGGGTCGCACGGGCACATGGGGAGTGAGGCAGTCGCGGAGATAAGCAGGAGGGAGAGCTGAGGGACTGAGGGAGCTTTTGAGGGAGAGCTGAGGGAGCTTTTGAGGGAGAGCTGAGGGACTGAGGGACTTCTGAGAGCTGAGGGACTGAGGCTCACGGTAGGTTACACAGGTGCTCTTTTCAAACGGTCTGTGGTGGGTGGGTGCCCGCAGTGGGTGGAGGTGGGTGTGCACCTGTTCCCACGGGTGCACACCCATCTCCACCCACCTCCATGCATCTCCACTCACATAGCAACCAGCAATGGAGCCCATTGCTCCGTGCGTGGGTGATGGGTGGAGATGGGTGTAGCACAGGAGTGAGCGCACACACACACACACATCCGCTGTGGCATTCTCACGGGCGCCTCCACTCATCTCCACACAACAAAACTGCATGGAGATGGGTGGGGGCGTCTTGTGTGAAAAGGGCCAGGGAGTCTGTGGCCAACTCCAGGTCTCCTGAACCCAAGGTAAGTACGGATCCTGCTCACTAGACTGTCCTTTCTCCCCTTTCAGGACACAGTCCTCCAGCTGTTTTGCACTGGCACTAGTTACATTGATTTGAATGGGGTTTGCATGCGTGCTAAAGGCTAGCATCCACGCTACACACCTCAAGGATCACTCTGCTTGCTTAGGTCTTCCTGTTGCTTTTTAATGGAGATGATTCCAAACGAAAAACCTGTACCTCAAAACTGCCATGTTCAGAGAGGTTTGGGATGAGAAAAGTATTCTCACTGAATACCAAATTTGTCGGATGCAGCATATTCATCTCAGTTTAAAGGAAGCAAGTAGGGAGCAACATTTTCTATCCACTTCATTAACCAAACATTTTATTTATTTTTGTTCTTTTGTTTCTGTTATTTTGTTCGCTTCATTATTTCGTCCATTTATCTTGTTTGCTTCATTATGACATTATTCAATACTTTGTTAACTTCGGTAATCATAATCATAATAAATAAATTAATAACTAATGATAATATTGTATAGCCCGCCTCAACTCAAATGACACTCAGCGTTCTTCACAAAGATCTATACAATAAAATAATGTAAAATCCATTTTAAAATAGATTTAAAAGGGAAGGTAAATAGGGAGGACAGAATGAATTAAGGGGAATCAGCAGTGGATCCTAAAAGTACCTCAGTCTTCAGGTGCTTTTTAAAGGTGAGGAGGGAGGAACGGAGCTAGACATCTGGAAGGAAGAAGTTCCACACTGAGGGGCCTGCCACAGCAAAGGCCCAATCACCCTGCCAACTTAAGGTGCAATGGCGGGATCCCGAAACAGTGGATAGTTTCTGAGTGACGGTAACCAACAAGATGAGGTTTCAGGAGCAGATCTCAAATATAGCCAGGGTCTGTACCGTGCAGGTTCCTGAAAATCAGTAGTACCTCCTTAAATTCAATCTACTGCTCTACAGGCAGGCAGTGCAGAGAACACAGGGCGGGCATAATATGATCACGACGACCCCAAACCAGTAAGCAGCCGTGCTGCTGCATTTTGAACAAGCTGGAAATGACAGGAAAGCACTGCTAGACGCCCATAGATGAGGGAGTTACAAAAATCAAGCCTTCTGGTTACCAGGTCCTGGGTTACTTTGGCAAAGTCATACTGGGATAAAAAAAAAGAGCATAGCTGATGTAAACTGCATAGCTGAAAAAAGCATCTCCGATATAGGATTAAAAGTCCATTTCCAACCAGATTCCATTTTTGATGGATCCGGTTCGTTTGATCAGCCCAAAATTGGAATAAACAGTCCTTCCAATTTTCATTTGCCAGAATGATCAAAAATTTGGGGGCCGTTTTGAACATGTGTAAAATGGCACCCATCCATTTTGCACATGCATAAAATGGCAGCGGATGCACGCAAAATGATGGTGCTATTACGGCTGCCATCATTTTGTGCATGTGCAAAACGGCCAGTCAGAATTCCGATTGACATTTTTTGACAGCTGTTCTGTTTTGGGGGAACTGTTCCACAAAAAAAAGTAAGGGCTGTTTGGTTTCTGTTCAGATCTTATACCTACATTTTTATGGATAGAGCATGGTCAAAAACTACACCCAAATTCCTTACCTGGCACACTACCTCCAATCACACTTCCTCAACATGCCCAAGGGAAGCAAGGGCATCCTCAAGAGATGCCTTTCCCACCAGTATATTAAATAGAAGGGCTGAAATAAGAATCCTTTTGTTTCTTGTGAAAATCTCACGAGAATCAAAAATTGTTACTGAGATCTCGGGCTGATCTCGGTAATGGTTCTTGATTTACTGTTTATTGTTTACTGTGATTTACTGTTTACTGTTTACCTTGATTTGCCATATACCACTTATCATGTACTGTGTTCTTCCTGGTAATGCTCATGTTCAATATGGCCACCGCAGCTGTTCTGCGCATTCGAAGCCATCTTCCAAGATGGCACCAGAAGTGTTACCACCAGATTGGAGAAGGGCAGTCATTTTGCACATGCACATTACCAGGATGAACAAATCACAGTCAATGGCAACAGTTTTACAGTTTAAGTTTGTTAAACTAGCAGTGATGTTATGTCAACAAAATAGTTACCATACAAACAATAAATCTCAGTAGCACATAAAACCATACCTAAAACCAACCCAAAGTCGGAACTTAAAACCACTATATTACTGATTACATCTGCCAGGGGACTAAGCAATGACCTGTGGGGCCCTACTTATCTTTCTTTGATTTTGCCTGCAGTAACCGCAAATGCGGCAACTGCCATTGTGATATGCTCTCTTGAGTCATTCAGCAAATAAAATAACAATTGTCTGGTGGCCCTAGAAGCGTCCACTTTCAACACAGTAAACAAACTCGTATGAGGTTGATCATAAAGGGGGCAAAACAAAAGATAATGAGCCAGATCCTCCACTGAACCCTCTCCACATACACACAGCCTTTGTGTGTAATCCAGCCCTAAATACCGACCCTGTACTACTGCCATCTGCATGGACTGCAGCCTCAAAGCTGCAAAGAATTTCTGCAGTGGTGATGAAGATAGGGTCATCAGATATCAAGCCCTCTCCAACACCTGGGATCCAATATCAATACCATGGAGCAATATTGGAAACCCGGGCTCTAGCCCTGGCCGTTTGTAACATTTAATCAAACATACGTTTCTTTAGCAACCTCCTGGTTACCACTAATGACCAGGTAGTCAAAAAATCCATAGAGGAGCCAAAAGACCTTATAGTTGATATTACACACGCTGCCCATGAACCACCGGCAATATCAAGACCAGCCAACTCCTCTTGCAGAATTTGTTTAGCAAGAGCGGAGTCAGGTAATAAATGGTAAATTATGGCAAAGTTATTCTCAACTGAGAAAGTATCAGGAACCAAGGGATTTTTCAATTATTGATTCTCACTAAAAATAGTTGGAAACTGTAATTCTTGGTGAGAATCAAGAAAAAATCAGGATCAAGTTTCAGCCCTAGTAAATAGTTCTAAGGAGCACTAAATAGCACTCTGAACAAATAACCAAAATGAACTATCTGAACTAAAGAATGTGCAAATTTCCCATGCATGGCAGTGGTCATTTGGACATTCATTCTTGTGGGCAAATATGCAAATTATATCATGAATATGCAACGGCATATTCATTTAAGCCCTAACCCAGATTGGAACTCCAGTGCTTGGGCGTCTCAATTAGTATTTGTGGGTTTCTTCAGGTAATATTTAAGCATTCCTATCACACTCAGGATACCAAAGTGTCTGCCTTCTCTTTGCATTTCTGGTAGAAATAACTTAGATAGCAAAAGCTAATCAAGTAAAAGCGTGTGATGAGGTAGAATGATCGGCTTTACTCCCACAGTGAGGGTGTTGTATTGGTTCAGTCACAAAGTCACATCGTTTTCTTTTTTTAAAATGTTTTGTTTAAAAAACACACCACCGCAGAAGCTAATTAATTTCCCAGCTCCTCTTGTTAATTTCCCAGAAACTCATAAAAGCCCCTTTTTTGCAAAGTCTCTGTGTGAGCTGGGACTGGCAGTTAACTCCTCCTTCTTCTTTTTGGTTTCTTTCCAGTATTCTCAAATGAGGGACGAAGTGTTCAAGTCAAACTTGGTGTGTGCATTTATCGTCCTCGTGTTTATCACCGCCATCCAAA
The DNA here is from genome assembly GCA_003113815.1 of Sphenodon punctatus. NCBI lineage: Eukaryota > Metazoa > Chordata > Lepidosauria > Sphenodontia > Sphenodontidae > Sphenodon > Sphenodon punctatus. The sequence continues at coordinate 4,382,374 of QEPC01010552.1, read as the reverse complement.
GCTTACTTCCTTCGACAAGGTAAATACAAAAGCCTCGGGAGAATTCTAAGACTGGCTGTGGCGTGTGAGCAAGTAGTGCTGGACCCATGGAAGCCGTGGCTCTGTGTGAAATGGTGGTGTGGGGCCCCTGCTAGCATAGGAAGGCTTGAGAGACACTCTGAATCACTCATCCGAAAAAGGGAAATGCTACCATACCATCATTCATTCTTAACTAGGGCTGAACGGAATAGTAAAAATGTTATTTGGGAGTATTTCCGAGTTTTTGAGGACCGACTCCGAGTGTTCAGCTTTGGTACTGTCAGGCCCTGGGGCCTGAGGAGGTGGGGCCCGCAAGGGCACCGAGGGAGACACCCCAGGAGGAAAGGTCCCCAGGAGTCACCCACAACCTCGCTATCGCAGCCCGCAAGAACCAGGAACCAAAGCCCCGCAGCACGGCGTAGAGCCACACCCCCCAGCGTGCCTGCAGAAAGCGCTGGGACTCCTCCAAGGCTAACCCCGCCCCCAGCATTGCCGTCGCCACTGACCACGCCCCCCAGCGTGGTGCAACAGCATGCTAAGGAACCCGACAGACCACACCCCACCCCAGCAACGCCGCCGCCACTAGCCACGCCCCCGGGCCCCGCCCGGCGGCGCTCGGCGCGGCTGCAGCAACAAGCCCAGACGCAGCCTTTATAAGGAGGAGACAGACAGGGCGGCGTTGCCGGTGAACAGAGCCTTGCCCTGCGAGACTGGCCCCCTATTGCAAGCTTGTGACTGAGTCCTGCCTAAACCCGAATCAGTGTGACTGCAACGAGAGTCTGCGTGCCTGCGAGTGTGCCTGTGAGTGTGCCTGCGAGAGTGCCTGTGAGTACGAGTTGCCCCCTCCTGCCTATCACGTGGTGCCCTGGGCCCACTCGAGTGCGTTCCCTGTCCCTTCCATCCCCTCCCTGGGAGTACTACACTGGGCCCTGCCTCACGCCTTCCCTTCACACCCCGTGCTGGTCCTGGTCCCTGGGTGGAGTTCTGTGTCTTGGCCTTCCCCGGTTGGGAAGTGGCTTGGCCTGCACCCCGATGATGATAGCGGTGGGGAGAGGCTAGTCCCTCCAGACCACCACCACACTAACCTGAGGGGTCACTTTTCAGGCCTTGCCTTACTCCTCCCAGGACCTGCCAGTTGGTGGGCGAAGTGGGGCACAAGTGCTAGTTGCCTAGTGTGGGCTCCGCCCCGTGGGGCTCACTTCCCAGACCCCGAGCCCCACAGGTACTCGGTAAGATACTCGGTAAAATAAAACCAAGTACTGAGTATTTTCTAATTACTGAAAAAAACCCATATGTTGAGGATTTTTTAGTACCAAGTACTGGGCCGATTACTCAGTTACTTGGTAAAACCAAGTCGAATACTGAGATACTCTTTAAAAACTGAGTAATTTCAAATACCAAATTTCGGCACTATTCTTAACATTTAGTTAAACACATCATCCGTTTCAGGGGCTGAGGTTCCCTGTATTGCATGGCTCATGGGTCTGTATATTATACATATATGGTTATTTCTAATTTACTCAGGGGCCCCAGGTGTTGATGGCCACAGCTAATAACTTCCACAGGCTGCAGCTCCCCATGTTTGACCTATGTACTTTAGCTGGCCCCCATCTAAGTGCCTCCTGGTCTTTTTTCTTTTAAATGTATCTGTTCACACATCTGCAGACTCCTAGCATCATCAACCTCTATTGTTTTAGGCTACTTATATATAGGGTGTCTTTAGATACAACAGTGATCGGGTGCTTAAGACGCTTGCTACGTAATTGTGCGTTGTGTCTAAGTAACCACATCACTATTTTTTGCCATTAGTCTGCTGCCGTTAGCCTTCCATTAACTCCTTGTTGGTTGCACAGATGTTTCTGGTATGGCAATTGAGTGTTTCCCCTGTCTCTGTGGCTAACGTTGTGTCTAAAGACATTGGGTGATGTGTTCACAGCTATTTCCAGTCTGTCTGCCCCTAATCATCCACTCTGTGCCAAACAGCTTGTTACTTGCTGCACACCATGCGTGTGCTCTCCCAAAGCACCTGGGGGGTGGGGGAGGAAGCAGTGAAAAATCAGTTAAGCTGCAATGCAGAGCGGAGGATCAAGCAGACCCAGCCACTCTCCTGCATGAACTACAAGCCCCATAATTACATGGGAGTGCTTCCGCCAGGAAAGCATCCAGCGCAAGCAGCAGGCAGGACCCCAATTAGCCTCTTGATGTGGAAAACAGCAACGGGGGCTAATCAGGGGCAAATGTGGGTCAGAGAATGATGTCGTCAACACACATTCCACCACCTCTTGACCATCCCTCGCTGTTGTGTCTAAAGACACCCATTGTTTCTTAGTAAAGGGCTAAGGGGGAACTTCTGCATTTCTTATGTGCCACATCACACTGCATAAATATATCTTAATAAATTGCATGGTTGTGAGTGACACGGTTTTTCAAGTCCTTTTTCTTAGTCTGTGAGGGGAAGTCAATGTTAGGAAGACATTTTGAATTTCTGGTGATTTCAAAGAAATACAATGGGTGTTAAATGAGAGGGGAGGGCCCCCCCCCCGCGAAGTCTGTGGTCACTCCATTCCCCTCCCCTCAACTGCCACCCACAGGGTCCGCATGGGACCCAAACAGATAGGCAGGCGTTCTCCATGCCGCGATCCATCAACATGCCCCCCCCACCACCACCATTAGAGCTGCAGTTGCTCACCCAATGCTCTACGGTGGCACCTGTGACTCCATAACACTGAATGCGTGTGCCCCAACAGACGGGGGCACAGGGTGGCTCCGTGGGCGCTCCGTGTCCTTCCCAGTGCATGGAAGGCAGCCCCAGGGCAGTACATAGCCCCGGATTTGCCTGTATTGTGGGCTCCACATTTCCCAGGTTGATGCAGTGAGAGCATCCTCAGGGCAGCCCCAGGGTGAACATCTGGCGGCCCCATGAAAAACAAATAGGTGAATCCAGGGCTAATGGAGGTCAAAGTGGGGCACCATCTTGTTTGTTAAAATCCAATGTTCCAAAACAAATGGCTTTTATTGTCTGAAATGTTTGCTCTAGGAAATGCTTGTTCTCTGGATTGGTCTCCCGCAGGGCTGAAAAGAATGCACCATTTTGTGTTCATTCATGTTATTCATATATTTGGATGCCCAACCAAATATCCAAATGCTTCTTTGTATGCTGTTTCATATTTTCCCCAAGTTGGTCATTTTGGTTTGGTGACTCCAGTTACTTTAATATTTTTGGTATTTCATTTGTGTATTTCAGTTACTTCGATATTTTGTTTCCAAAACTTTTCATTCACTTCGTGCCAATACTGTTGCACAACAGTATCATACACAGTGGAACAGCATCACGTATATCAGCGTGGTGCACAAAATACTAAAACAATCAAAATGACCGAAATACCAAAAGAGTTAACAGAAATATCAAAATAGTGCTGAAACGAATAGTGGGTTTTATATTTTTAGATAGCCCTCCAAATACCCAAATGAAGTCCACAATTAAAACTGATATTCACATATCTGTTTTTTCAGTATTCATCTATTTGGTTATTCACTTGTCCATATATTTGGATATTCAATCATTTGTTCACTTGGTCACTTCATTTTCAGCTAGTGAACATGTGCAAATATCCAAAATGAAGCAACCTAACAACTGAATAACTGATTTACTTAATTTCCGGACAATCAAATAACCCACCAAATGACACAAAACCCCCAAATGGATATCCAATGAAGATGGAACTAAATAGCAGTCATCAGCCATTTCAGTAGATATGGTTCAAGCTAGGCGAGATCAACGGATATATTCACCATGGATATTCCTTTAGCACTATACCCAAGCAACCAAAATACCAAATCAAAGTAACTGAACAAAGGTTCAGTTAAGAAGAGGAAGAGGGAAGCAGATACCACCTCTATTTCCATTTCATTCACACCAAAACTAACAGATCAAATTTGTCAGAATATGCATTCATGCAAAGATTTTGTTTCAGACCTAGTCAATGTTTGGAGTGAATTTGCGAGGTAGGTTTACTCCCTCGGAACCAGGTGTTGGTGTTCGGATGAGATTCCTGAGGGAATGATTAGCTTCATACTTCTCATCCTACTTGATTCTGTGACTGGTGTATCTGCCTGCTTAAACAACTTGTGCCTAAAATTGACCAACTCTCCAGGCCCTCTCTGTAGGAAACTTACTTGCAAGGCCCCAAATATCATTTGCCACTAAGCAAAACCTCAGTGGTTTCATAATGGGAAAGGCAAGGATGTTGTGAGTGTGGTGTGATGGAAAGCTCAGGGAGGCAGTCGCAGAAGCAAATATGCACTGTGTTCTCTGGATACAACTGAAGCAGATAAGGCATCGAGCATTTCTCTGACCCTGTATGGCATTTCTTATGCTCTTCTTATGTCACCAGCAATGAGGGATGGATAAAGAAACACTAGCTTGAAGGCTTATTTGCTTATGAATCTCATACTCCTTTTTGTTCCTAACAAGTCAGAATTCAGAAATCTAGCATCTGACGTGTTACAGAACAAGCCAAGTATTCAGAGAACACGCCCACTCACATCAGATGCAGCTAACACTTTAAATGTTCACTTGTTCTCCCTTCAACTTGTCACATTTTCTGACTGAACTCTCAACTGCCAAACAGATGGTAGGTGTCTATCACTTGTGTTTTCAGAACAGCAAATACAGCGTCAGCTATGCACAGATAATTTAAATCTCTGCTAGGAAAAGAAAAAATCCTAACTACAGCTGAGGCAAAAGCAAGTGTTCCAATACCGTTGGAAATTATTTACCTTTCAGGAGTACTTGCAACTGTTTGTCAGTATGTCCTCACTATTCATTGATTCTGCACTTCCGCTATTCCAAGATTGGTGCCTGCAATTTTCTGGCATTTGTGTCATTTCACAGCACTTTCCATCTTTTCATGATTCTTCTAAGTGCTGTAAACTGGCAAACTTTAAGGCAGGCAGCAAGGCAAGGCTATGCAAGGCAGTGCAGGCAATTGACTTGATGTGTTGTAAATGGCAAAAAATAGCAAAATTACAATGAAAAGTTGATAAGTTTCCTCATCGCACGAATGAAGGCAAATGACCTGTTTCTGAAAGAAACAGCATTCACTATGGGTGTTTTTTACACACACATTTCTCCTGCATGTTTGCTGTTACATCCTGAACTTTGTGTGTGCCTAAATCACTCACCCAGATCTTAAACATCTGGCTCTTTGAACTGCTGCATTGAACTTCTCCCAGAACTTTGGTGTGTAAAAAGTTCTCCTGGTAAACTGCTTTGCTCCAGGCAGCTGTGCTCACTTTCCATGGCAGCCTGTCATGTCTACAGCTGCGGCTACTTTAGGCTGTCTCAGGGCAGTGCGTGTGTGAAGAATGCATCCAATAACTGCGTCAGGGCAGTGTGTGCGTGAAGAATGCATCCGGAACTTACTTGTGGACTTGTAAACCCAGAAGATTGAAAAATCTGGAACTTTAAGGCATGTGTAAAAATGCCCTATGATTGCTTGTTTCAGGCCTAGTGCTAACCTCTGGGAGAAAAAAATAATTCCAGGGGGAAAAGGCTCTGAGGTCTGAGTCTACACAAGAGATCTAACTGCCCAAAGAGCTAGGAAAAGTTCAGTGCTGTGTCACTGTAGCACAAGGATATCAGAACCCGTAAGCTTCTAGAGCTTCTGTTGTAAGGAGGGAACTTCTCCTCATGGACAACCACCTTCCTCTGTTTTTGCTGCTCTGGGTAGCTCTGAAGTAACAGCAGTCCAGTCCAGGCTTCCAAATTCTCTGTCTACAGACAGGGAAGACAACCTCTTGACCTCCTACCATCCATCTTTCTTTGGACTGTGGTACTTGTTATGAATGAATGAATTTATTAACTGAATTAGCCATCAGGCCTTATCAGAAAAACATATAGGTTCATATTGGATTTGGAGTGCGGTATCATCACTATGCTGATGACACCCAGATCTACCTCTCGTTTTCAGCAGACTCAGGCCCGGCAGTCTCGTTGCTCACTCAGTGTCTGACAGCTGTGGGGGACTGGATGAGGGCGAGCCGTTTAAAATTGAATCCCGACAAGACGGAGGTGATGCTGGTGGGTGTTGCAGAGTAATAACTGATTCACAATCAGTAAGGACAGATGCAGCTGAAGGTTTAATAACAGAACTTTACTTAAACTTTCTCAGGCACAGATCCTTAGTTACATCTAACTAATAAGACGACAAAAATGGAGACTGAGACAAAGAGAGAGAAGGGAAGAAGGAGTGGTTACACAAAGGAATTAAACTGTAAAACCCCATCTCCCTTCCATGTACACATAAACTTAGCAGCACCATCTGGTGGGTCTGTAGTCAATTGCTGTTCTTAATACAGCAGGCACTTAACTTATGGATGTTGCATATACCAACACCCCTTCTCAACAGACAGAAGTTAACATACTATGCCCATTTTACTTAGTAGCTTTTGGTGGCGCTCTCCTGCTAAAGGTTTTGTCAGGGCATCTGCTACCATGTCTTCTGTAGGACAATATTGCATGTCTATAAGTCCTTGTTCTTGCAAGTCTCTTAGGAAATGATATTTCACGTCTATATGTTTGGTCCTCGGGTTTACTCTTTCAGTTTGTGCGAGTACAATACAGCCTTGGTTGTCTTCCAAAATTTGTATAGGGCTGTTCAGTTCTTTTCCCAAGTCTGTGAGCAATTGTCATAGCCAAATTACCTCTTGACTAGCATGCGCGGCTGCAACATACTCGGCTTCTGTTGAGGAGAGTGCTACTGTGGTCTGTTTCTTGCTAGACCA
>QEPC01010552.1:4363184-4373906 GCA_003113815.1 Sphenodon punctatus | reverse complement strand
CACACACACACACACACACACACACACACACACCAGGTTCTGGAGCAGCCTTTGTGGTCAGCCAGGAGGTCCCTCATGTTCGGTGGGGGGCCACATTGAAGAGGGCATTCTCGTCGCCGCACCTTGTTTGTGAAACTCCCTCCCAATTGATGTCTGCCGGTCCCTGGATCTCCCCTCCTTCAGGCGTCAATGTAAAACCTGGTTGTTCTGCTGGACGTTTGGTGGGGAAGATGGGTAGTGGAGGGTTGGGGGGGTTGTTATGACCCGTTTGGAGTTCTGTTGTTTTATTTGTATTAATATTGATATTTTATATTTTTATATTTACACCCCCTGAGGCTGGCTTGGCAGGAGTGGTCAAGTTATCACTTTAAAATAAATAAATAAATAAAGTACGTACATATTGTTTTATACAGAAAAACCCAATACAAAATAAATAAATAAAATCCTATTTACATACATCTAAATACAAGTACCCAGAATTAAAAGCAGATACCATGATCAGTCATAAAACAGTTTACTCAGAAGAACTGGTCCCAGCATTTTTAGCCTGCAGTTTTGCTGCTGACAGGGCAAAAGACGCCACAGCTCACGTGCCATGATCTTTTGAGTCATTCAATAAATAAATTAGTAATTGAAGAATAGACCTGTCATGATTCAATTTTAGTAACTTAAATAATTTTGCGCGGGCTTGAGCATAAAGTGGACAAAACAGCAGATAATGAACAAGATCTTCTATAATACCCTCCCTATATGTACAAACCCATTCAGAATAAATGACACCAGTTTACCGCCCCTGTACCACAGCTGAAGACATTGATTTCATCCTTAGAGGGAAGTAAATGCTTTTCTCCAAACTAGGTGTATCAACAACTGTAAATACCTAGGGTCCATAGACCTTGGTATCCAAAACTTGTTCCATGGAGAGACTTTAGACTGAGAGGCTAAGGACCTAAGGGATTGCAACTCAATATCTTTTATCCATATCTGTAATTGGCACTTGTTAGACCATCTGCTCATATAACACAGCTATAGTACCCACAGCTATAGTATGGGGTGAATACAATCTGGTCCTGGTGATTTGTTAGTATTTTGTTTGTCAATTTGCTCTAGAACTTCCTCCAGAGTCACGTCAATTTGTGACAACTCTTCCAATTTATCAACTACAAAGCAAGGTTCCGGCATGGGTATCTCTTTAACATCCTCTGCCGTGAAGACCGAAGCAAAGAACTCATTCAGCTTCTCGCAATGTCCTTTTCCTCCCTACTCACCCCTTTTACCCCCTGGTCATCTAACGTCCAAACTGACTCTCTAGCAGTCTTCCTGCTTCTGATGTACTTGAAAAAGGTTTTATTATTAGTTTTAGCATCTATAGCAAGCAGATAAGCAGATTGTTAATTCCATAACCATGATTAATAACTGAAATCCCTAATAACTGATCAGTTAATTGATTGGTAACCATATGCAATGGTTAACCAATTAAACAAAATACTGATTTTGCATTACCACCTAACCCATTTGCTGCATAACCAATTGACTGTTTGTTCTTCGTTCCCCCATTTCTGGTTTACTTCTGAACCAATAGCAAAGCTGCATCCAGAAAATTTGAACCAGGTACCAGTAACAGGGCACCCCTTGGGGTTAAGTCTTTTCCTGGATGCATACCCCAGTGAGGTCAGCCCATGCAGGATCTTCAACTCAGTGTCCTTTATTACAGTATTCAGCCCTTCACCGTATATATATGTACATAGTCTTTACACTGGCTGTTTTTAAATGGGACACACCCATTCCCCACCCACTCAAGCACCTGTCTGAAGATGGCATGGGTGGGCACATGCTCCCATAATCCACACACTGCCCACCCATGCCCATGCACAGAGCATCAGGGGAAAACCCAGGATGTTCCATGTGGGGGCATGAGCGGGCAGTGCGTGGGCAGGGGCGCACACCCAGCCTGGCCCATTTGAACCCACCCACCCCCACTCACCAGCCATTAGTGTGCACTCCACTCAGCACATGGACCCACCTCCACAGTCGTGCCCAGCCGCAGTTCTGCACTCCAGTTAGTGCTTTCTCATATAGATCCCACTTTCTCATATAGATCTCATATAGGTACCTTTAACATGGGCCCTGACCAGGCATGATCCCATCTATAGCCATAGCCACGCCTTTCATGTGCAGCTCTTGGCTGTGAGCTGGCTTAGTCTTGTGTGAGGCAAACCCTCCCTGGCTCCTGCCTCCCTGGCACTTCGTCTCTCCAGCAATCTCTCTAGAGGTCGCTCTCTCTCTCTCTCTAGTGACTGAGGCTCAGCTCTGTCTTTCTAGTCTCAGAGCTGGCCCTGCCACGCCCAGGCTAGTTAGACACTTAGGGTGTCTTTAGACATGACATTAATGGGTGTCTGAATAGGAACACCGGTTTGGCCCTCTGTTCACCATGTGGTACTGCTTAAATACACTGCCCATCTTGGGGCAAATCGGTGTTTTGCTCGCCACCCGATTTCAGCACACAAGCGCTGCCGCCTCGTTCCCCGTGTTCTACCTGCTAACATGCTATCCAATATCATTGGCACAAAGTTGGCCACATGTTCAGCCGGAACACGGAAATTGTCTTTGTGATGCAATGGTGTTCACATTGCGTGTTCAACAGGTGGCCAAACTGGTGTTGGGATTGTTATGGTGCTTACGCGCAATGGCGAAACACGTGCTTAGGGGTTGTGATACCCGATCTTTGTGATGTTTAAAGACGTCTTTAGGGCACTGTCCTCCTTTATATCGGCTCTTATCCATCAATTAGCACCAACTCATGGTGTGATCCCAATTTATTAAGAGCGCTTTCGCCTTCCAGGGCTGGTGCTACTCTGTGGTAACAACCTGGAGTTGTCCATATTACAGTACCCTATGCGAAACTGAGTTCAACTTGAAACCAGGGTTCCGAAGTGTCTTCAGGAAGGGAATTATAGGCAAACAGAAGTTATAGGGAACTAGTCAGTAACTGTGGATCGGACAGAAAACAGCAACGTGGTAATTCGGTAAGCAGCACAAAGCAGTAAATTGGTTAATCTACTGAATAATAAACAGATACTGGTTGATAACTGATTGTTGTCAGTCCAGATCAGCTACCGCAAATCTGATGGTTAGCATGCAGTAAACCACTTCAGCTTTACTTAATGCTCTCCATTGCTGCCACAAATCCAACAAGTCGGGCACGAATGCTTTGAGGAATATAGCTTCACCCAACCTTCTTCTTTGATGTGCTTTCTCCAGCTTACAGCGGATACCAGCCACAGAATGGTGTGATACTGGAGACAGGATCTTGTCTTACAAAATTACTCTAGGAATTTCCACATTCTTGAATGTATCCAGGGCTTTCCCAGTATTGACAACTAGCCTTTCAGTGCTCCTGATTTGGCTTAGGGCTACCAATGGTACTGCAAAACCTTTTGGTTTTAAAATCCCTTCCTCTCCTGATACATTAATCCAGCTCATTTAGATGACTTATTTCCCTGTAGGTTGCTTGCATGCAGTAAGCTTAATGAAACTTGTTTCTGGAATTTGTTTTCTGGTGAAGGCTTTCACTGGTTCATCAATCACTTCTAAGACAGGAACAAAGGATGATGCTTTGGTCCTACCAATTCCAGGTTCCACTTATTCTCATGAGCCCATACAGCACTGGAAGCATAGAATGGCAAAATCTTATTTCCCTATAGTCTTTTCAAATTTATTCTGGTTCAACTCCCTATCCACCCCACTCCTTCATGGCACTTTTGTCTGTGTTCATATAAACAGGAAACTCTGGTTGTTACTCCCAAGCAATATCAGAATAAGTGGATATTATTATTATTATTATTAACAACAAACATTTATATAGCGCCAGCAGTGTACCCGGCACTTTACAAAGTAATAAAATAGACACGGTCCCTGCCCCTAGGGCTTACAATCTGATAGACAGGAGCTGGGGGAGAGACTTAGGATGGGGAACAGAGGGAGAGACAAGGGGTCTAACATTCATGAAGATTCGAGGTCTCAAGTGCACGTACTTGGCTTGGTTACGATGAGAATGACAGCAGGCAGGTCCATGTTGCAAGGATAAGGGTAAACCGATTGTAGGTATAGGAATAGTGGCTCAGCAGGATAAAGAGTCAGACAGAGCAGAGCGAAAGAGGTGAGTTTTAAGGAGAGATTTGAAGGTATGAAGGGAGGGGGCAAGGCGGATGTGGACAGGGAGGGAGTTCCAGGCGTGGGGGGCAGCAAGTGAGAAGGGACGAAGGCGCTTAGGGGAGCAGGGAAGGCGTGGAAGGGTGAGAGATGGGACAGAGGAGGAGCGAAGTGCACGGGCTGGAGTATGGAGGGCGATAAGTGCAGAGAGGTAGGGGGGAGCAAGGCTGTGAAGAGCTTTATAGGTGAGGACTAGGAGCTTGTGCAGGATTCGTTCAGGAAGGGGAAGCCAGTGAAGCGAAGAGAGGAGGGGCTGCACATGGTCGAAGCGACTGGCGAGGTAGATGACCCTGGCAGCAGAGTTTTGGACAGAGATGAGGTGAGAAAGGTGAGACCGGGGAAGGCCACTGAGAAGGAGGTTACAGTAATCGAGGCGAGAGATGACCAGAGCATGAACAAGAGTTTTGGCAGACGAGACAGAGAGAAAAGGGAGAATCTTAGCAATGTTATGGAGGGAGAAGCGACAGGATTTAGCAACAGAGTCAATGTAGGGTTTAAAAGAAAGGGCTGAGTCAAAGATGAAGCCTAGGCTACGGGCTTGGGGGACAGGCAGGATATGCAAAGATCTGTTTTGGCTGTGAGTATTATTTGGATATTCAGAGGGACTGCTACCTGAATACTATTCACAGATAACAAATCCACACATCTAGTCTGTGTACTATGCGACTGTTTGCTTTTTCCACCCCTGACACGTATTGCAAGGGCGAGGAAGAGGTGTGCATTTCATTTCCGTCTGACGTTGTAACTAAATGTATGTGCCTCATTTTGTTTTAGTTAGGAAGTCAAACACAAACTAAGTCAAATGCAAATGAAAACGCAGTTGAAACTTCATTTTCATTTGCCTCCAAAACAGTCTCTAACAGCCTGTTATGGGGCTGAAATTGACAGCAAAACAGTTACGCAGCACATGGCAACTCTCTGGGGAAGGCAGTGGGGAAGGGGAGAGAAGGCAGGAGACATGGAAGACTGACATCCCTGCTAGACAGTTGCCATTGGAAGCACATCAGGGAGCACCGGGACAGACACTGAGATTCTCTTTTGTCAATGTTGCCATCAAATTGGCACTAGCCAATCAGGGGGGCTGATTGATACATCAGGATACGCCCCCCCCCCTCTCTGCTTCCAACTCCTCCTGCCCAAATGTTGGCTCCCCCTGCCAGTCTCTCTCTCTCTTATTCTGTCCCCATGGCAGAGTGAGTACAGTGCACCCTGCACACAAGACTCTAGGGTGCACATGGGGGCAATGGGGTCTGAGAGAAGGAATGGAGTTCTGGAGACTGGGGTGCACATGACAACAGTCTCTGAGAGCAGGAAAGGGGTGCTGTCCAGGGCTGCTGCACTGCAGAACAGCAGCAGAGCCATTCTTACACGGTGCCGGAGAACAAGCGGCTGGGAGAGCAGAGCAGATGGCTGCTCCGAGATCAGTCCTTGCAGCCAAGCAGCCACCCACAGCGCTGCTCCCAGTACAGACTTGCTCTGTCCAGCAGCAGGGGGCTGCTACCTCAGCAAGAGCAATCAGGCGTCCTCCTGTAATTCATGCCTGTGGCAGGGGCCATACTCAACTCACAATCAGTTCATTTCCGCTTTCTTCATTAAACAAATATACAAATAAAGCAAAACAAAGGGGGCCATACAGTGCTGTATTCTACCACCCTGTGGAATGCACTCTCAGCATTTCAAAGCCCTGTGGTACTTGGGATGCAAACACTAGGCCAGTGCCTACTGGTTCTACCTACGCGCGAGAAAGAAAGTAAGAAAGCTTTTAGACAGATGGCAGCCCTGGTTCTGCCCGCACCAGCCCGCTTCCCCTCTGGGCTGACCTGTCCATCTAAAGGCGCCCCCGCCAGATGTGGAACCCCGCCAGTAGCGATCTGAAACATCCCAGAGCACTGCTTGTGGAGTGGGCTGGCCAAACCTGGGGTACCAGACAATGGCATAGTTGCGGGCACCAGCCTAAAGCAGCAGATGATTGCCCATAACTCCATGGTGTGTGGGGGGGGGAGGTGCTGCATGGGTGGACAGCAGGCCACGGAAACCGCCATGTCCATTTAAAGCGGACCCAGACGGGGCTGAAATTGGACAGACGGAAGGTGCGCCTCCAGAACAGTTCCAGGGGCAGGCAGCCTCCACATCCGACTGCTTACACCCATGAGTCACTTCTCTGATGAATGGGACACTTCACAATTAACAGCCACAGTTTGGGGATGGAAAAGTGTCTGAGAGGTCAATTCGAACCACTATTTAAACAAATGCAAGAGGTGCAAGTGAAGCATAGAAAACGAATGTGATAACTAAAACAAAGTCAAAACAAAAATGAACACTAATACACAAGTAGAAACTGAAATGAGAGCAATGAAAATGAAACCAGTCCCTTTTGCATGCCCCTAGAGAGAGGCAAAACGCTTGGATAAGATCTCAACTTCAGAGGAAGTGCCGATGTCAAAGACAGAGATGGTGGAGAGGGAAGGAGCTAATAATTCTCCCTGTATGTGAGGAAAGAAGTGGAGGGAGTCAGGAGAAAACTGGAGCTGACATATTTTTCTGCACATACTCTCAGACGTGCTAAGTGCTCTAATGATATATTTGTATATATGGGAATGCCTAGTTGTGCTTTCTTATCTGATGTGTCCTGACATTTCAAAGTTTGATTTCAAATTATATCTGCTGGGGGCAGGGTAAAGGGGGTGGGTGGGATTCACTTTGATCAATTTATCTTTTTCCTTAACATTTTTTCTCGGCCATCTGCAAAACAATTACCTTTCTTTTACAAGCCTGGCATTCTCTTTTATCGAGTTCTTGTTTGACTCGCTAGCTAGTGTTATCAGCTTTATAAATGCTCCCACAGTCCAATCTATCATGGTACAGCAAGCTGGCAAGTGAGACTTCTTTCTGTCTGTCGCACTTGGTACTTTGAGCTATGGCTAATTCTAGGTGGGGTTTTCTCTCACACACCCATGGGCTCTTGCTTTTCTAAACAATTGCATCTGTTTGTTTTCCAGAAGTTGTATAAGAAAGAGGAATTTAGAGCTGCCAGGGTGACCCTGCAGTTAGTGCTCTGCAACAGCAAGTGACACTTACGTTAAGTTTCCCACGGTCATGTGACATAGTCTGAGGCAGCTCCCCCCCAAAAATCAATGGAGAGACCTTTACTGACATCCATGGGAGTTCATAGACACATGGCCGGAGGGGTCATGCAGTCCAACTCCTTGCACTGATGAACGATTTATTGTACCCAAACCATCTCTTAGGGTGTATTTACATGAGACACCCCCACGCATGGACAACCACCATCCACATGGGGGGAGTGCTTGTGTGAATTTGGTGCATGGGGGTGAGCACTCCTGTGACCCACGCACCACCAACCCTGTCCACGCATGGGGCACTCTGGAAAAAGCCGGAGTCCCCCATGCAAGCACAGGGTGGGCGATGCAGCCATGCATGGGTCCGCTCGTTTGAAGCGCTCCCACACACACCCCTGCACCTGCCCCACGCATCAACCGCGGACACACACACCCCGCCCGTCTCGTGTAAAAACACCCTTAGAGAACTTTATCCAGCATCTCTGTCATTCAGTCATTTGGGTCTGTGGGCCTACAGACACAAGTAATAGTCATGTTCAAGCTGAGAGGGGTAGCTCATTTTCTACCCACGGATAATACCCACAATTTCAACATACCATGTTGGGTGCCTGACAGGCTACCTGAGTCGCATGTGATTACCTGAAAATACTGGGCATTGCCATTACCAGGTTAATGATTTATCATCTTATCAATCTGTACCAATCGGTAAAATGGTAAATCGTTAAGAAATCTGTACAGGAAGTCAAACCCTCAGTACTGGAAATCATAAATTGGGACAAAAATCGGTATTTTGGTAATCAGGTATCCCATCAGGAACTAATTGGGTACCAATTAGTAACCAATGTAATCTGGTCAGGTAACGCAATTTGGTTGAGTACACCTGTTTTGCGGGTACTCATTTTAGCTCTAATCTGTGTTTTCCAACCCCATATATTCAAAACCATGAGTTGTTTTAGAGAGAGAGATATCAGGAGTTGACATGAACAGTAATTTTTTTATTTGTGGATATTATTTTCATTCCAGATATCCACCCAAATACTTAAAGAAATATCCACGCCCAAAATAAAATTCACATATTTGTGTCTTCGGGTATTTCATTTCAGGTACTCTGTTTTGATTTTACTTTTCATTTATTTAAATTATTTCAGTTTGGATACTGGTATGCAAAATACAATGACTGAAATAACTAGAAAAAACCACAGGGGGGGAAAAATGAAACAAATATCCAAAACTAGGTAAATGAAATGGAAACAAATAATTTTTTGTATCCATCAAGACCTGATTTGAAGTAGGCAAATTTGATAAATATGAAATCCACCATTGAGATTTGTTTCAGCTGCAATGTGTATGTATACATTACATTAGAAAATAGGCAACATTAGAGGACAGACTATGTCATTTTTTATATATATATATATATAATAAACTTACTTATATTACCTGAATACAACTTTTTTTTGGACTATTTACATCTCTAAGAATTCTGACATGAATGTAAGTCAACATCACACCATTCTTCTCTATGCCATGCACATTGTTTCCATCGTTGACCAAAGAGTTTCTTCATTGGATTGGCCCAACAAATGTTTGACCTACCAAGAGGGCGTTTTCGTTTTATGGCGATCCAGTCTGTAAGACGATAGGTATGATTTGCAGAAGTCACAAATGACTTGTGAAAATTCATATGTCAAAGCTACATGTGATATTATATCCTTAGTTTTTCCACATTATGGAACTGATTTTTTTATCCTAACAGCCCCTATAGTTAACTTCAGTATTTATTTTGAAATGGTTCCCTGCCCGTATCACAGTTTTATAGCTTGTTTACGTATCAGAGTTGATTGCAGAGATGAATTTTAATAGCAGGGAGGCATAATGAAATAAGTGTATTATTTCATCATATTTAAGAAAAATAATTGTTCCCTAAACACTGTTTTTCAGGAAGATTAAGGCTGAAGTAGTGATTGCAATGAGATGCTAAATTTAAGTCAGGCAATTAGATTTTACGAGCTCATTTTCCTCCTGTATCTGAAAATCATGCCAGGTTTGTAACATTTAGAAAAATGAAATTATCTCTAATAAGGATAATGACTTGCAGGCATCAGTTGACTTCATTAATAAACATTGTTGATGTTCTCCACTTGAAACTATTTCTTTTTAGGTACTTGTGTAATGCTTACTTTTAGCTGTATCCCCTGGCACTGATTACTTGTCTTTGACAGGTTACTCTTTGCTGACCCTTGGCCACATGCCCTGAGATTTCTTACACAAAACAGATCTTCCTTTGACTAACAAGACATATTTTTATTTATTCTGCTTTTCCGAATGCCTTTTGGTCCTCAGAATGACAAGAACCTGGTGAAAATGAGCTAGTTTTATTACATAGGTGGTTCACCTTAGATGCCCATTCAGGAAAATATTTTGTCCTATTCCAATCACCTATAAGCAAGGTGCTCTCCATACCAATATGACTGTGCCCATACCACTGGGAAATACCTAAGTTTTAGGAGGTCTTGGGATTGTTTTCAATCTTTTTATAAATGACTTGGCTGCCCTAATTAATAGAATCAGTCAGACATCTCCAAAGATTGCTGATAGATCTTTAGCTATCTTAATGTATGAGGGTGATGTATTTTTGGCTCTCACACCCAGCAGGATCTTCATAACTGTTCAAATCATTTACATCATTATTGTATAGATTATTTATTTATTTATTTATTTATATTTATATGCCGCCCCCCCCCCCATGCCTACGGCATCTCGGGGCGGCGTCCAACATAATATAAGAACAATTTTTAAACATTTACCAAAAAAATAATAATCTACAATATAATAATTAAAACAAATTTAAAACACCCCCCTCAAAAATTAACCCACCCCCCCACCCTCCCCTCCAAAGGCCTGGGCGAACAGCCAAGTCCTACAGATGCGTCAAAAGGCCAACAGGCCTGGGGCTAGGCGAGCCTCCTCCGGGAGGGAGTTCCACAACCGCGGCCTGGCTACCAAGAACGCCCTCTCCATTGTGACCCCCCGTCTTACACAGGGGACCTCCAGAAAGGCGCCCCCGGTGGACCGAAGGGATCGCTCTGAGGCGCGGAGGGCGAGGCGGTCCACAAGATATGAGGGGCCCAGGCCGTGCAGGGCTTTGTAAATCAATATTAACACCTTGAATCTGGCTCGGTACGCTATAGGCAGCCAGTGCAGAGCACGGAGCACCGGTGTTATGTGCTCACACCGCTCCATCCCCATCAGGAGACGGGCCACTGCATTCTGCACTAGCTGTAGCCTCCGAACCAGAAACAAGGGAAGCCCCACGTAAAGCGCGTTGCAGTAGTCTAGCCTCGAGGTGATGAAGGCATGGACGAGAGTGGCCAGATCGGGCCTGGAGAGGTAAGGTCGAAGCCCCCGTACCAGATACAGCTGGCGAAAG
>QEPC01010552.1:4348357-4362963 GCA_003113815.1 Sphenodon punctatus | reverse complement strand
GGGTCAGTTGAAAATGAGAGGTACAGCTGAGTATCATCAGCATATTGGTGACATCGCACCCCGAACCCTCTCACGATCTCCCCCAGGGGCTGCATATACACATTGAACAACAGTGGGGACAGAATGGAACCCTGCGGAATGCTGCAAGTCAAAGCCCGGGGGCTAGATGTTTCAGCCCCCAGCACCACCCGCTGGCTTCTACCCGAGAGGAATGAGCGGAACCATCCAAAGACAGTCCCGTCCAGACCCCACAAGTCTCGCAGCCGTCTCAACAGCAGCCCATGGTCCACGGTATCAAAAGCGACCGCGAGATCTAGCAGGATCACAAAGGTTGAGCATCCTGCGTCCATCTCCCGGCGGAGATCATCCACCACGGCCACCAACGCCATCTCAGTACCATAGCCGGGGCGGAATAATATGACTCTGAATCCACAGAAATCTCATGATCTGTTTTGGACACAGATTAAGTATAAGTGGGCCTTGTTTGCCCCAGGTTTATCTTAGTGTATGTTTCTCAGCAACGGGAACCTGGATAGCGCATAAGAAAAATATGATAGCGAAAGCTAATAGTTCTGTAGCTGGGATTTTGCGACTTTATAGATCATCAAAGAACTTGAATGTGACATTGGTGTTTGAGGTTTTTAAAGCTGAAGTCCTGAACCAGGTTTTGTATGGGTCAGAGATTTGCGTCCTCTGTCACTCTAAGGCAGGGGTGAGAAATCTCAGGCCCGGGGACCAGATGCGGCCCGCAGCAAGTTTTTATGTGGCCCCTTTCCACTTCCTGGATCTGGCCCTTGGATCCAGTTCTTACCTCCAGTCACTGAAAAACTGAGCTCCAGGGAAGGGAGCAGGGCTGAGGTCATGCAAACAAGGCTAGGGGACAGTTCCATGGTGCAAATCCATGATGTGGGCACTCCTTTCCTTGAGTGCATCCCTTAAGCACCCTCACTCCAACTTCTGTGCAGCCCTTGGAACTTGTGCAAGCGTTCAAAGTGGCTCCCAGGAGGGAAAAAGTTCCCCACCCCTGCTCTAAGGAGACTGAAGTGGTTCAAAATAAATGTATTAGGGATATATTAGGGGTACCTACCTCCACAACGATACCCATGCTGTGTGCCGAAACAGGTCTCCATTCGGTGACTGTTCTGGCTAAAATGAAGGCTTTATGTTACTGGGACAAAATCCGATATTTGGAGCCCACACGATTACCCTACAAAAGCTGGGTTGATAGTCACAGCACGAGGGGAGTAAGAAATATTGGTGGTGAAAAGAACTTTCTAAGATTCTGTTTAGAATTGTTTTTCCCCTTGATTTTTGTGTCTACTCTTTAGCAGGGGACAGCTTCTGAATGATATAAAGTACAGGCCTCTGGATATCTCTGCTTAAGAGGAGCTGTCAAAAGTTGTAGCTGTGAAGATAGCCCCTTGGTATTCTTTGGTTAAAACCAATTTCTCACTTGAGTTATATCTTAAACAATTACTGGACTTTCAACTCCGTAGAATGCTGACTCTGGCTCATTTCCAATTATTTGAGTTGGCAGTTACTAAAGGTAGAGCTGAAAAGGTTTATTATTGTAATAGACTTTGTTCCTGTTATTTAGATGGGGTAGAGTCTCTTGAGCATGTATTGTTTCCCCCTTCCCCCTATTCTGAGGATATAAGATCTTGCTGAATTAACTCCTTTATTTGAAGGGAAATGGTTTCTTACAAAGTCACATAAGACTGTATTTGTCCCCACACTGGAAATAAGGCACAGACACAATAAGTTTGGGTAAACTGGCCGCAACTGTTTATTAAACAACCAGTATGAAGCAACAAACGTGTTGAGAAACGAGAACCAATTATAACCAATCAAAACCAATTGATGAGAACGGTGGAAAGATCATCTGCCAATTGAATTATTAAATGAACTATAATTATCCAATTACTGTAATTCTTCCAAATTATCCAATGGTCGAGTCAAATAGTAACGAATTCCAATTAAAATGCCAATTAGTGAGCCCATTAGAATTAGACTGAATTAATAATTCTGGGTGAATCTAAGGGGAGTGATTGGGCATTAAATCCTACTGCCTTATATCACCTCTGCCACCAATGCCCCTCACTCCCCGCGTTCAGTACCATAGTGTGTAACCAGTTGGATTAGACATACCAGTCCAATCCCTTTTGCCAATGGACCAAAATGGATCCATACCCGAAAAAGAAATGACGATCAAGTGGCCAAATCGGTACCTCTTAGATTCTTCCCATATGCCACCTGATGCCAATCCTTCTTCTCTGGGATAGAAGCGGGGCACCCATCCCCTGACTGCTTCCCAGGTCCAACCTCCTGGATGCATACCATCTTCCACTGTTACCAGATGTTTCCCATAATGCCAAACCCATTCCAACACCAGTTTAATTTTTTATGGTATTGAACGCCGCCAGTTGCAACAAATAAAGAATTAACAAGAAACACCAACCCACACATCGGATATCTTCAACAGAAACAGCACTGTGAGGACGCCAAAAAAAACCTCTCGGGGAAAAATTACTTCCTGATCCCTCAATAACTTAGGCGACTGGAATAAATCCACAGTAGTTATCCGAGGATGGATGGGTGGGCTTCAGGTGCTCTCCGCAGCCGAGTGCAGGGCTGCGCAGCACCACCGGAGTACGTGGCCGCTCCTCGACCAATCCACAAGGCGTCTTTTCGCACCGCACCTGTCCTGTCTCACAAGCTGCAAACTGGACATAATTCAGCTTGCAGCCTGCAGCGGGGATTTTCCCAAGCCGGCCAGCTCCCGCTCCCCTTCCCCCAGCAACTTGTGCCTTCTTCCCCTTACGGACTGGGCACAAATATCCCCCCGCAGTGCACAAGGCGCTTAACAGGGACTTTTTGCTGACTTCTAAGGACCTACTAGTGATGAAAGCAGAGGCCCTTTATTTTATTCTTGTGTTGCGTGTTAAGTGTTTTTTTTATAAATGCTATGTTACTTTTGGATTATCAGCAGCTGATGGATGTATTTCATTTACTCTTGTTGTATTTGGGTACTTTCAGACGTTACGGGGCCCTTTGGCCCCGTACCGTAACCAACGCCTTCGTTCCCCGCCGGGGTCACCCCGGCACGGCCCAACAGACATGCCGGCGGGATCCCGGCGGGGAAAGGGGAGGGGCCGGGGCCGCGCGGCGCAACGTGCGGCCGCACGGCCCCGCCCCCTCCACGCACCCCGCCGCCCGCCCTCCGAGGAGACGGGCGGGCGGCGGGGCCAATGCGGCCGCCGCTTCTGGCCGAGCGTGCCACGGCCCGGGATCCCGCCGGGGATCCCGGCCCGTGGCACCCGAACAGACGTTACTTTCTGTTCGCCACGGCCCGCGGTCCATTTGACCACGCTTCCCGGGACCTTCCCCCGGCTAGCCCGGGAAGCGTGGTTCAACTTGACCCCGTCTGCAGATTCAGCGTGGCCAACATCTGGCGCACGCTGTGCAGACGTGCAGGGGCCTTTCGCCCCGCTGCGGGGTTCAGCGTGGTTCACTGGGGTTCAGCGTGATCTCGTCACGTCTGAAAATACCCTTCGTTTAATGGTGAATAGTCAAATAAACTTTGTTGAGTTGAGTTGGGACATCAGTATTTCTTTACTAACCATTGAATCCATGCTTCTGCTATTTTCAATATGAGCCTGTGATTGTCATTTTTTGGTTGGTTTTCTCTATTTTTGGCGACCTCTGTTAGTTTGGGGTATTTTCGTTCATTTATGGTATTTCCCATCCATTTGTTTATGATCTTTTCATTAGTTTACAGTATTTTCCATCCATTAGTTCCCAGTATTTACATCAATTTCCAGCACGTTATGTCAGTTTCTGGCATCAGAATGCAGAAAATAAGGACTAGCCCTTGAAAAACACCAAACAAATTGCAGTTCACATGGAGCCAAAGCAAGGACCAATAAGGAAAGTGATGAAAATTATGTAGTGAACTTGTGATCGTACACAGTGTACATAAGCAGCATGTAAGGAATGTTACATGGTGTGTGACTGCTCCTGTCTAGGAAGAACTACTGGAGGTATCGAAGAGTGGCAATAAGAACTAGCAAAAAAAATCAAAAAAGTCACTACGTTTCCACATCATGTGAGCACAGGCTTTTGCTGCAATTGCTCAGTTAAGCACTACATACCAAAGCCTATTCTTCCAGGGAAGAAAGCCTTTCACCTAGTACAGCTATAGTCAGCCAGCAATGAATGTTGAGAGTTCACCATAGCCAGGACTGACTTTACCACAGGGCAACTTGGGACAACCACCACAGGCCCCACTCTTTTTTCTACTTCGAGGGACACCACAGTGGCCTCTGTGTTCAGGGCAGGTATGGGGCCTACACTCCTTCCCAGCGGGGCCTCAAACACAACCACCTTTAGGGCCCCATGGAGGGGTTGGGGGGTGGGGAAGGGGTCACCAGGGAACCCGCATTTTACCTTCACTCTGGGCCCCACAAATTCTAAGGCCAACCCTGGTGGTGACTGGCGATTGTTTCTTTTGTGTTTAAAACCTGCTTCTCTTGATTTACAAGACACCTAATCCAAGCTCTATTTCGAATAGTGTTGTATTAAACCATGTATTGTCAAAGCAGCCTGACTGTGTCACTGACAGCTGCTGTACAAATAGAGTCAGCATCCTGGAGTATCAGCAGATCAGGCATGAAAGCATCTTGAAAGAAAACACTGACACAGTGAGAGCGGGGGGGGGGGAGGATTTCTACCACTCAGTCAAAACAAGCAGTGTGTAGAATGATAGTGGTTGTAATTATTTCCAGTGGAATGTTGCCTTGACAGCAGTTGCCCGAGATAAACGGATGCTGAAATAATTCAAGTGATGGGCAATTCTATTCTGGATTGAGTTGCCCACAACATAGGCTGCTTGACGACGTTACAGCGGGGGAGGAGGGGAACTTCTGTTAGCAAAAGTAACGAGGGAGACCATGTCCCCGATAGTGCGCATGGGGATTCTATCATTATTTCCCCCTTCTCCTGTTAAAATCAATAACACAATGCAGGGCTCAAAATCCAGCCCTGCATCGCTTTGTTGATTTTAATGGGAGAAGAGGAAAATAGTTATATAATCCCCATGGCCGCAATTGGGGACTCACGGGATGTCCCGCTTGTTAGTTTTGCTAACAGAAGTAACGTCGGCAAGCAGCCATAGAGAACGTTTCTTGGTAAGTGAACCAGTTAGAGCTGAAACATATCCGCAGCAAGTGCTATGTCCAACAAATTTGATTTGGATCTGATAATATTTGGTGCCACTTTGCCAGCATCATTTTAGCAAGTGAAGTAACCAAAATGATCAAAATAGCCAAGCCGAAATAACTGAAGAAGCAGATATTCGAATATCCATTTTGGTTGTGAATATCCTTTGGAATGTTACTGGAAAACGTAAATAATATCCACGCGTTCAAAATCTACTATTAGTCTCAGGCCTAGAACCAGGCCTCAGGACAGTTAATTTTAAAGAAAACTAACATAGGTAAAAAAGAAAGGGGGAGTTCTAGGGGGGAAAAAAGTGGTTTCTATTTCCTAATTTTAGCTAATAATTCTGTAGTATTTTTGTATTAAGTGATTTTAAATAATACTAAATGGTTTTGGGTTTTTTTGCAGATTGATGCCGATGGTCATCCAGTTTTCGATTTTGATTATGCTGCACTCAGCTCTTGTGCTAATCACCACTGCAGAGGATTATAAATGTTTACCCCTAGTGCTCCGGAAAACTTGCTGCTGGATTAATGAAACCTACTTGGCCAGAAATGTCATCATCTTTGCTTCCATTATGATTAATTTTCTTGGAGCCATCATAAATATTGTAAGCATCAGAGGGAACGAGGGAGCATTGTGCAGGCGCACTGAAAAAAAGTGCATATGAATTATTAAGACTCATAATTCGCCCAGCTACCGTCATTGCTACCTAATGTATTTACAGAACAGCTATTATTTAAATATAAAAAGAGGAAAATGTGTAGAGCTTCAGAAAATTCAGTCTGCTGTTTAAAATATGGTTTGCTGAAATGCATAATTATTTCTCCCTTATGCGGATTATCTATTTTAAAATCCCTTCTGTTCCTTTCTGCTCAATATGTCTCTTGCTTTCAAACCATTTACAGTTTAGTGTAGTACAGGGACCAGTAAGGCACATCAGTATGCACTGATAAATGGCACAAGGTTCTCATTAGCTACCACACTCTTGTAAAATTGATTTAAGCAATCATATTGACCAGCTATAATATTACTAAGTGAAACGGAAGAGTCTGTTCAGTGGTTAGAGAATGTTGTCAAAATTCTTTGCTTCTGTTCATAGCTCTGCCTCTCATTCACTATGCAGTCTTGGATAAATGAGCCACTGAATGCATTGGCTTCCAAACATTTTGCCTGAGTGGCACAACTTTGAAACTTAAGTATCTTCCAGTGACACCCGCCCCCCCCCCCCCTCCAGTTGGTAACAAAGACATGACTAAAATATCAATCAATCACAAATATCAATCAGAATCACTATTGGAGGTGCAGGTCATGACTAGTGTTTAAATGGATAGCAAAATAATTATTTGTGGTTCATATATGGTATTCTGGTTAATTTGGTGGTTATTTGGTAACTATCTGATTACTATGGAGGTTAAATGCTAATCCAGATATCCAGATATTACCGCATTGCCATTTGTCATATTGCCACATAAACAAGTTTTTCTGTTACTATTCTAAAACCAGGTCCAGAGGGAGGAATTAAATATATATATATTATGAGTAGGCAGTAATTTGGTAACTGGCAGTTCACTAAACAGTAATGCGCAGTAAATCATTAATCTGGTTAACCATATTAACTGTCAGCCATTACCGGATATTACTTGGTGTCTGATTGGATACTGGCAGATACTGACATCTGGCAGGATTCCGTATAGTGTGGATACTTGTTTAATCTCTAGTCATGACCCACAATTTGGGAACCTCAGACTTAATGTATTAGTGAATGAGTTTAGCTATCTGTATTGCAACAAGCAATGTCTATAAAGCATCAGTGCTTAAATACAAAAGTATTGACACTTACAAGGTATGGTGAAGTCACATAGAGCTAACAACAGTAGGTGATATAAGTAGGGATGGGCGAACGCGGTTCGGAGTTTGGACCGAACTCGACCAGTTCAGTCGACCGAGCCGAACTTCCGAACTAAGCTCAATTTTCGAACTGAACCAAACCGAATTTCCGAACTCAGTTCTGTTCGCCCATCCCTATAAGATAATATTCCATTTAGTTCAATGGGGTTTGAATTTCCAAACTCTGTTCTGTTCGCCCATCCCTAATCATAAGTTATTCAAGCTGTAATTTTCAGGTTTGAAACACGCAGTTAACAATGTCTTCTAACACCCGTCTACTTGCTTTCAGGCCCACCATGCAGGGAAAGAACCTGCACATAGCAGTATTGACATGGGGTCAGGGACAAGTGGGGAGAGCACAGTGGTAGATTCTGCCATTGTGCTTCCCCGCCTGCCACCCCAATACACTTATGTTGGCCCCAGGAGCAGCAACATGGCAGGTCCTGGGGAGCAGTGGTGGTGATGGTAGGAGTGTGGTGTAGCAGGTCCCAGGGAATGGTAGCAGGGTCAGAAGGAGCTAAGACAGGTCTCTGGCCAGGCTGCTACCATGCCTGCCACCACTGATGCTGCCGGGTCCTGTCTCCACCACTGCTGCTGTTCCCCAGAACCTGCCACACCACCACCACTGCTCACGGTAAGTCTTCCTCCCCTGAAAAAGTTCCCTGCTGCTATTCAGTAACTGTTCAAATCCTCAGTATGCAATCCATCAAGGATCAGTTACCAAGAAGTATCCGTTTATTGTTCTGCAGATTAACCGGCCTAGCATTTACCACGTTACCACATAATACTCACAGAACACAATTTACTGTATTGCCATTTTGCTGTTTGCCATATTACTGATACTTCCCTTCCTCTTTACTTCCTCCCCTCCAGACCTGGTTTCAGACTAGTAATGGTAACATTTGGTTTTGCAAGAACACAGAAAAACATTAACGGTAAAACCGTAAACTAGTTCATCATTGCAGTATTATCTGGACATTTAACCATCTCAATAATCAGTTAACAGCTGGATAACCGCCAAACCATCTGGAATGGTGGATATTAACCATGGATAATAAATGTACTCGTCATTTCAGCTCCCTGTCAGATACATCTGGTCAAGTGGACAAGGGTTCAGGATTGTCCATGTAAGGGTTCAGGATTGTCTAACCTTGAAAACGACCTGCCATAATATCTAGAAATACGAGTGATTTGAGGCCCTTATAAAAAAGTGTTATGCAACTGCACGAAGCAATCGGTCTGAAATGCTCTGAAAGTCTTCAAAAAGAAGAGAAATAGATAAACTGGACAGACATCCAGGTCAAGTCAACCCTATCAGCATTGAAGTCTGTATTCTGTGTGAGCTAAAATCTCGCAACCACTTGGTTTATAATAGGGCCATAATTCTTTCCACCGTACAAATGACACAGAAATAGCAAGAGTGATAAACATAGGAACAAGTCACTTATAGAGAATGACCTGGATCAATTGTTAACAGGAGTTTGATGAATGACATGCACTTTAATTCAGCCAAATGTTCAGTCATTCTTCCAGGTACAAAGAAAGCAGACCACAATTCCAAGGCAGGGGACCATATTTATTTATTTATTCATGTTATTTCTTTAAATTTATTGGCTGCCCCCTCCTGCCCACGGCATCTCGGGGTGGCTTACAACACAAATAAAACAAAGACAATATTCATAAAAATCAGTAATAATTAAAATATTTAAAAATAACCCCAACAACAATTTTTTAAAAATCTATAAAACCCACCATCCCCCCTACCTATCCCACCATCCCCTCCAAAGGCTTGGGCGAACAGACAGGTCTTGCAAGCTCGACGGAAAGCTAGCAGTCCCGGAACCAGGCGGGCTTCCTCTGGGAGGGAGTTCCAAAGTCGTGGCCTAGCCACCAAGAACGCCCTGTCCATTGTGGCCCCCCGTTTAACATGGGGGACCTCCAGAAAGGCGCCCCCAGCAGACTGAAGGGCTCGCTCTGGGGCACGGAGGGCGAGGCGGTTCCCGAGGTATGAGGGGCCCAGACCATGTAGGGCTTTATAAAGCAATACTAACATCTTGAATCTGGCTCGGTATGCTATAGGCAGCCAGTGAAGAGTGCGGAGCACAGGTGTTATGTGCTCCCGCCGTCCCGTCCCCGTGAGGAGACGGGCCACCGCCTACTGCACTAGCTGCAGCCTCTGAACCAGAAACAAGGGAAGCCTCACGTAGAGCGCGTTGCAGTAGTCTAGCCTCGAGGTGATGAAGGCATGAATGAGAGTGGCCAGGTCAGGCCCGGAGATGTATGGACGCAGCCTCTGTACCAGATACAGATGGCGAAAAGCAGCTTTAGCCACCGTCTCCACCTGTCGATCCAGACGGAGGCCCGAGTCCAAAACCACCCCCAGACTCCAAATCTGCTGGGCTACAGGAAGGCGAACCCCCCTACCGGAGGAGCCAGCACCTCCCTCGCCTTTCCCACCACCATCACCTCCGTCTTATCGGGATTGAGTTTCAGTCTGCTCTGCCGCATCCAATCCACCACGGCCTCCAAACATTGGGAGACTAATGAGACAGCAGACCTGGATCAGTTGAAAACAAGAGGTACAGCTGAGTATCATCAGCATATTGGTGACATCACACATCAAACCCTCTCATGATCTCCCCCAGGGACTGCATGTACACATTAAATAATAATGGAGACATGATCGAACCCTGCAGAACACCGCAGGTCAAGGGCCAGGGGCTTGATGTTTCAGCCCCACCACCACCACCCGCTGGCTTCTCCCCGAGAATAATGAGTGGAACCACCCAAGGACAGTCGCGTCCAGACCCCCCAGGTCTTGCAGCCATCTCAGCAGCAGTCCATGGTCCACGGTATCAAAAGCAGCCAAGAGGTCTAGCAGGATCATTAATGTTGAACATCCTGCGTCCATCTCCCGGCAGAGATCGTCCACCAAGGCCAACAACGCCATCTCAGTACCATAGCCAGGGCAGAACCCAGACTGAAAAAGGTCAAGGAAACCGATACTGTCCAGATGTGCCTGGAACTGCAGAGCCACTGCCCGTTCAATAGCTTTCCCTAAAAAGGGAAGATTAGAGACAGGACAGTAACCGGCGAGTGTGCCTACATCCAAAGATGGCTTCTTCAGCAGGGGGCGCACCACAGCCTCCTTGAGACTGGGTGTCAACCTCCCCTACTGGAGGGACACGTTGACCACCCTCGCCAGCACCGTCCCCAACATCTCCCTGGAGGCTTTCACCAACCAGGACGGGCACGGATCTAATTCACAACTAGTGGCAGGACATCCACCACATTGTCAGGCCTGAATCTCCTCCCAGAAAGATCGACCAGACGGTGCCTCCATAACCTCGTGCTCCTCACCTGCTGCCTCCAACCCAGTGTCAAAGTTACTCTGGATCTGAGCGATCTTGTCTGCAAAGTAGGTGGCAAATTCCTCACAGNCAATTTACTGTATTGCCATTTTGCTGTTTGCCATATTACTGATACTTCCCTTCCTCTTTACTTCCTCCCCTCCAGACCTGGTTTCAGACTAGTAATGGTAACATTTGGTTTTGCAAGAACACAGAAAAACATTAACGGTAAAACCGTAAACTAGTTCATCATTGCAGTATTATCTGGACATTTAACCATCTCAATAATCAGTTAACAGCTGGATAACCGCCAAACCATCTGGAATGGTGGATATTAACCATGGATAATAAATGTACTCGTCATTTCAGCTCCCTGTCAGATACATCTGGTCAAGTGGACAAGGGTTCAGGATTGTCCATGTAAGGGTTCAGGATTGTCTAACCTTGAAAACGACCTGCCATAATATCTAGAAATACGAGTGATTTGAGGCCCTTATAAAAAAGTGTTATGCAACTGCACGAAGCAATCGGTCTGAAATGCTCTGAAAGTCTTCAAAAAGAAGAGAAATAGATAAACTGGACAGACATCCAGGTCAAGTCAACCCTATCAGCATTGAAGTCTGTATTCTGTGTGAGCTAAAATCTCGCAACCACTTGGTTTATAATAGGGCCATAATTCTTTCCACCGTACAAATGACACAGAAATAGCAAGAGTGATAAACATAGGAACAAGTCACTTATAGAGAATGACCTGGATCAATTGTTAACAGGAGTTTGATGAATGACATGCACTTTAATTCAGCCAAATGTTCAGTCATTCTTCCAGGTACAAAGAAAGCAGACCACAATTCCAAGGCAGGGGACCATATTTATTTATTTATTCATGTTATTTCTTTAAATTTATTGGCTGCCCCCTCCTGCCCACGGCATCTCGGGGTGGCTTACAACACAAATAAAACAAAGACAATATTCATAAAAATCAGTAATAATTAAAATATTTAAAAATAACCCCAACAACAATTTTTTAAAAATCTATAAAACCCACCATCCCCCCTACCTATCCCACCATCCCCTCCAAAGGCTTGGGCGAACAGACAGGTCTTGCAAGCTCGACGGAAAGCTAGCAGTCCCGGGACCAGGCTGGCTTCCTCCAGGAGGGAGTTCCAAAGTCACGGCCCAGCCACCAAGAACGCCCTGTCCATTGTGGCCCCCCGTTTAACATGGGGGACCTCCAGTAAGGCGCCCCCAGCAGACTGAAGGGCTCGCTCTGGGGCACGGAGGGCGAGGCGGTTCCCGAGGTATGAGGGGCCCAGACCATGTAGGGCTTTATAAAGCAATACTAACATCTTGAATCTGGCTCGGTATGCTATAGGCAGCCAGTGAAGAGTGCGGAGCACAGGTGTTATGTGCTCCCGCCGTCCCGTCCCCGTGAGGAGACGGGCCACCGCCTACTGCACTAGCTGCAGCCTCTGAACCAGAAACAAGGGAAGCCTCACGTAGAGCGCGTTGCAGTAGTCTAGCCTCGAGGTGATGAAGGCATGAATGAGAGTGGCCAGGTCAGGCCCGGAGATGTATGGACGCAGCCTCTGTACCAGATACAGATGGCGAAAAGCAGCTTTAGCCACCGTCTCCACCTGTCGATCCAGACGGAGGCCCGAGTCCAAAACCACCCCCAGACTCCAAATCTGCTGGGCTACAGGAAGGCGAACCCCCCTACCGGAGGAGCCAGCACCTCCCTCGCCTTTCCCACCACCATCACCTCCGTCTTATCGGGATTGAGTTTCAGTCTGCTCTGCCGCATCCAATCCACCACGGCCTCCAAACATTGGGAGACTAATGAGACAGCAGACCTGGATCAGTTGAAAACAAGAGGTACAGCTGAGTATCATCAGCATATTGGTGACATCACACATCAAACCCTCTCATGATCTCCCCCAGGGACTGCATGTACACATTAAATAATAATGGAGACATGATCGAACCCTGCAGAACACCGCAGGTCAAGGGCCAGGGGCTTGATGTTTCAGCCCCACCACCACCACCCGCTGGCTTCTCCCCGAGAATAATGAGTGGAACCACCCAAGGACAGTCGCGTCCAGACCCCCCAGGTCTTGCAGCCATCTCAGCAGCAGTCCATGGTCCACGGTATCAAAAGCAGCCAAGAGGTCTAGCAGGATCATTAATGTTGAACATCCTGCGTCCATCTCCCGGCAGAGATCGTCCACCAAGGCCAACAACGCCATCTCAGTACCATAGCCAGGGCAGAACCCAGACTGAAAAAGGTCAAGGAAACCGATACTGTCCAGATGTGCCTGGAACTGCAGAGCCACTGCCCGTTCAATAGCTTTCCCTAAAAAGGGAAGATTAGAGACAGGACAGTAACCGGCGAGTGTGCCTACATCCAAAGATGGCTTCTTCAGCAGGGGGCGCACCACAGCCTCCTTGAGACTGGGTGTCAACCTCCCCTACTGGAGGGACACGTTGACCACCCTCGCCAGCACCGTCCCCAACATCTCCCTGGAGGCTTTCACCAACCAGGACGGGCACGGATCTAATTCACAACTAGTGGCAGGACATCCACCACATTGTCAGGCCTGAATCTCCTCCCAGAAAGATCGACCAGACGGTGCCTCCATAACCTCGTGCTCCTCACCTGCTGCCTCCAACCCAGTGTCAAAGTTACTCTGGATCTGAGCGATCTTGTCTGCAAAGTAGGTGGCAAATTCCTCACAGTGGGCCTGGGACAAGTACCCGTCCAGACGGAGGGAGGCTGGACTGACCAGCCCCCGCACCACCCGGAAAACTCTGCAGGACGCGACTTTGCAGATGCTATGAGGGCAGCAAAGAAAACTTTATTTGCTGTCCTCACAGCCTCAACATAGGACCGTAAATGGGCCCTGTAGAGAAGTCGGTCAGATTCAGTGCAAGTCCGACGCCAGCATCGCTCTAGTCTCCTACCTACCTGTTTCATACACCG
Source organism: Sphenodon punctatus (assembly GCA_003113815.1). Classification (NCBI taxonomy): domain Eukaryota; kingdom Metazoa; phylum Chordata; class Lepidosauria; order Sphenodontia; family Sphenodontidae; genus Sphenodon; species Sphenodon punctatus. Next base: position 4,349,529 of record QEPC01010552.1, on the reverse strand, counting down.
CAGCCCTCAGTGAACCAAGGGTCTCTGCGGTGATGAGACAAAGGCAGTGGACGTCTCAGAGCCACCCTGTCAATGATCTCCCCCAGCAAGATGTTCCAGTGCTGGACCAGAACATCGACAGAGTAGCCGTCAGGGTCTAAGGTTAACTCCCTCAAAGCCTCCTGAAACCGCTGCAGTTCCATCAGGCTCCGAGGTCGGACCAACCTAACTGGTCCATTCCCCTTCTGGAGGGGGTGCGCTGGGAGACTGGCCTATAGGAGATAATGGTCCGTCCATGACAAGGGTGTGACCCTCACATCCCCCGCTAACGGATCACACGCCTCAAGGCCAGAACAGAAAACCAGATCAAGGATATGCCCCCCACAACATGGCTCAGGCAGTTGACCACTTGGGACAAGTCCATGGTTGCCATGGCAGCCATGAACTCACGCTCCGCTCCTACAAGGCTGGCGTCGGCATAGGCGTTGAAGTCCCCCCAGGACCAATGTCCTGAAGGAGTTCTGCGTCACCTCCGAGGCCAGCTCTGCTAGAGCGGCAAGGGATACTGCTGGACAGGAAGGTGCCCAGTATACCAGCAGCACCCCAAGCTTGCCCCCAGCCAAATCAAACACCACATGGAGGGCCACAACACCTGAAATCTCCTGGACTGGATATCTCCTAACTGGCCGGTCCTCTCTAAAAACAATAGCTACACCTCCTCCCCGGCCCCCCATGCAGGGCTGGTGCTGCATGACATACCCGGCTGGAACGAGGTCCGCTAAAACTGGTCCCGCCCCCTCATCCAGCCAGGTTTCTATGATACATGCAAGGTCCGCTGCCCCATCCAGGATCAAATCCCAGATAACTGGGACCTTATTCACTACGGACCTTGCATTTAAGAGCAGCAGCCCTTTACAGGTGGATCCAAGACCCTGATCCTCTCTCACCCTCAGTGGGGGGGGGGGCAACTCTCTCAACCTCCACCAGGAACCTTGGTCCCCTGGGAGTACGAGTCACCTGTCCCCTTGGACCATACCGTCCCCGCCCCATAACCACCCCTATGGCCGCTCCCCCCCTCCTGTCCACTCCGTCCTGACCCCTACATCTGGGCTGTTTGCCCTTCCTCCGGAGTTCCCCCCCAACCCCCCTTCCCCTCCCCTTCCCCCCCGTGCTCTCACCACAAGGGTTATCCC
>QEPC01010552.1:4331155-4346453 GCA_003113815.1 Sphenodon punctatus | reverse complement strand
CTACATCTGGGCTGTTTGCCCTTCCTCCGGAGTTCCCCCCCAACCCCCCTTTCCCTCCCCTTCCCCCCCGTGCTCTCACCACAAGGGTTATCCCCGACCTCCCTAACCCACTCCCTCCAACCTCCCACCCCATTCCCTGGAACTCCATCTCTCACCAGGAGTTCCCTTGAGCCATGCCCCCCCATCTCACTGGGGGGCAAGGCCCATCTCCACGGGACTCCCCCTCTCACGTGGAGTCCCCCCAACCCTCCCCAAGGGCCATCTCCTCTCCTCTCACCAGCAGGGTTGGCCCTATTCACCTAACCCATTCCCCATGCTCCCCACCCTCAAGCCACACCCACCGCATCCTCCCCAAACCCCTTAAAACCACAAGTGAAAAACAAGATAAAAGCTGCCCCCAGCAATAGCAGTGGCAGCAGTGATATTGGCAGGGCAGCAACAGCAACAGCAAAGATGGGCTGCACGATAATAGATGCGGTGTCTGTCGAGTAGAGGGGCCCCTGGGCAGCCCAGCCCAGCCAACGGCCCAGCCAACGGCCAACAGCCTTTGGGTGTCACCCTTTGGCTGGTGCCCAAAGGGCCCCGCCCTCGGTGTTATTACCTGGAGAGGGGGAGGGAAGAGCAGAGTGTCAGTAAGCTCCTCCAATCAAGACAGCCCCAGTCCCCACATCAACAGACACAGTTTGCAGTTGCCCAAAGGGCCCTGCCCTGGGTGTTATTACCTGGAGAGGGGTAGGGAAGAGCAGAGTGGCAGTAAGCTCCTCCAATCAAGACAGCCCCAATCCCCACAGCAACAGACACAGCTTGCAGGACTATATCCTGTAAAGCGGGGATACTAGAATGTAGGGGTTACATTTGGATTTTAAAATGGGCACCACATAAAAGGGTATACCCACCCAATCCACAGTACCCAATCCGTTTTTGTGATGGATCAGGTATTGTGGGCTACCTGAGTGGTACCTGGATGGGTACCTGTTTCAGCTCTATGCACCACCACCACCCTCATCTTTTCCCTGCTTACCATTACGGTTCTGGGAGGGTGGATGGCCATCCTTGGGGGCTGTGAGGCTGGGAAGCGGTGGGATGCTTGGGAGCTGTGAAGCTGGGAGGCACATGTCTTGGTAAGGGGCAACTCCTTGTACCAGCTCCTCCCAACACACTCTCTGCCGCTGCCCGGCCTCACAGCTCTCCTAAGGTAAGGAGGGAAAGTGGCGTGAGGGAATGTCGAAAGAGGTAACCCACCTAGGGATGCAGATACCTGCAGGGCTCCCAAATCCCTGGGTGGGTGCCTGCCTGTGGGTACTAAATTCGTTACCTCTTTCCACTCTAGTTGTGGCACATAACTAAATGAAGATGAGCTCTCAGCAGGATGAGGCTGCTAGCTAATATGATTTTGGGGTGTATAATTGGAGACTAAAAGAGTAGGTATATATAGCATTAGTGAGATCATTGCCAGAACACATTAGATCAGCGGTTCCCAAATTCTTCCCTTCGTTACCCACTTTCAGATTTAAGTATAATCTTGCAGTCCCCCAAGCAGCAACAGACATGCAAGTCCTATAAGAAAATCAATGGGATCGCAATACCATCTATGGATGGCATCGCCGATTTGGGTCACAACGCAACCTACGGCTTGAAAACCACTGCATTAGATTGAGGGAGTAGTAACAGTTAATCGTATTTTTTTCAAAACCAGATGATGTGTGGTTTTGACCATATTCTTTGGTCTCACTGGCTGCGAGCTAGTGAATGCATGTAGGAGGAAGATGCACACATAAGTACAACTCTAGGAGTGGATGGGGCCACACCCCCAGCAAGGCTTCTCAGTGCTCCACCCATGTAGGGACTAGGCCTGAAGCAAGAGCAGATGCTCTCGTTCTATTAGGAAATACCAACCTCTTGGGAGCACATTCAGCCATTCATCAGTATTTCCCACTTCCAATCCCATTGGTATTGGCGCCCCCAGTTGTACGGCATTTTCTAGTAATTTTTGGTATTACCGACAGGACTGGAAAATACCAATACCGAAAATTACAGAAAATTACCAGAAATGACAAAAATGTTGGAAAATAGCAGGAAATCACAAAAAAATGACGAAAATGCCGGTAGATTTCCTCCTCGTGCAAATGAAGGAGAAACAGCTTTTGCAGAGATTTTTCATTTCAGCTTTAGTAGGGACCCATCAGAAATCCTGGGAGCTGCCACACCCAGTACTGCCCACAGACTAGGTCTGGGTCAAAATAGCTCTTCTGTTTTCATGGAACATTTCCAGGAAAACAGAACTGTTATGTTATTTTTCTATTCAAATTCCAATCAAGAAATACAATTTTAAAAATTGGCCATTTGCACATGCACAAAATTATTGCTGCCTATACTCGAAATGACAGCAGCATCACCGCCATTTTGGGTACTGGCAGTGGCCAACTTTTGCTGGCAGAAATTAACTTTTTTTTTTCTTCTTATCAGAATCATAACAATCAATCATTTGTTCCAATTTCCAGTTGAAACAAACAAAACACCTGGTTCTGATCGAAATAGGAGGTGGGTGAAATTACAGATTCACCCCTACCAGGGACCCCGGGATCCACTTTCTAATCTCCCTCCCCTGAGTCCTCAGGCTCATGCAGTGTGTTGGGCCTGGCCCCTTCAGTGGCAGTGGATGCAGAGGGCTCCTGGGGCAGCAGCAGTAGTGGAGATGTGGGAGTGGCTGAAACAGAGGGTATTTTCAGACATGACGGGGCCAATTGACCCCGTCACGGAACCAATCTGTTGATCCCCCGCCGGGGCCACCGCGTCATGGCCTAACAGACATGCCGGGGGCTCCCGGTGGGGAATCGGGGAGGGGGCGGGGTCGCGCGGCGCACCGTGTGGCCGCACAGCCCCGCCCTCCCCCACACTCCTCTGGCACCCGCCCTCCGGGGAGACGGGTGGGCGCCATGGCCAATGCGGCCACAGCGCCCGCCCGAATTGACCACGGGACAGAATCCCTGCGGGGATTCCGGGCCGTGGCCGCTGTCCAGACGTGACGGCTCGGTTCATCGCGGCAGAGAATCGCCTTCACCACGCGATCACCGCCGGCCCCATCGGTTCAGCCGATCGCATGGTGAATGTGATTCTCCGCCGCGATTGACCGTGGTGAAGATCTGGGGGGGAACATCCATTCCCCCCATCAGACGTTACACGGTCACAACCACCACAGGGAATTGACTGTGGTTGACTGTGATCTCGTAACGTCTGAAAATACCCAGAGGCTCCACCCATTTGGAAGCTACCATTGCTACTGTTGTTCTGTAGGCGCTGCTTAGTCAGAGCAGGCAATGCTGGCAACACCCTGTTCGTTCCCGGAGAATTTGTGCTAAAGCTGAAATGGGTAGTGGACTGATTATTCAGAGGTATTATTCACTTTATTTGATAATTCTGAATATCCATCTAAATATTATCCGCAAGTGAAACAGTATTCACAATTTCACATATCCAACTGGGGGGCGAAGGGTATTCCATTATGGTTATTCAGTCTTTTTTGGTATATCCATTACATCATTTTCAGCAAATGCACATGCAAAGTAGTGTTAATATTGCCCAAACAACGTAAATGCAAGACCAAGAAAGACCAGAAAACCAAAATAACCAAAGTGAAAAGCCAAAAAAAACACCAACAATAAAAACCACTCCAAATAACCAAAACAGATATCCGGTAGAAAGGAAAGAGATAGTGGTTATTATCTGCTTCACTGTTGTTGTCGTTTTTTCCGTTTTGGTAGGGTAAGTTTGATGGGTGTGCTCATTTTTACGAATTTGCATTTTTGCACTAATCTGTGCCAGTATTGCCATAGAGCAGCAATTTTCACACTTTCTTGAACTGCACCCCCTTCCACTTGTCTGTCATAGTTGTAGCCTCTCCCCAACCACACGCAAACATACACCTTGTGCCCCTTCCAAGCCTCCAGTTGCTTTCCTTCCCTCTCTTCCTTGTTTTTTTATTTGCTCTCCCCCTTGCCACCCCATAATTTTGGAGAGACCCCCTAGCTCAGTGAGAGTGTGGAGCTAGGTATTTAACAACTTGGGTTCTTCTCCCCATCCCTGAACACCTTCCTTGCCCCCCAGGGGGGCCATCCTCAACGTGAGAATCTAGTCCATAGAGAAAGAAGGGAAGTCAGTATTGGCAATTTTTTATTGAGGGTGGTGGTCAAGGCAATGGTGGTTAATTGAGGGTGGTGGTCAATCTTTGGACCATGAGCCCCACAAATTCTTAATCCACCTCTGCTTCTGAGAGTAATGGTTTGCCACCGAGATAGCGAAAAGAAAGTGTAGTCTCCTATACACAGAGGCAGTCTCTGCTGAATGCCATATGAACACACATAAGAGGTGATTGTCAACGGTCACTGGGGATTGCACAAATACCTTAGAGGAGGATACAGCATTGCTGAGACCACAACAATGTTTGTTAAAAGAATAAACAATAAGGTTGTAAGTTCAACTTCATTAGAATTTAATTATAAGCATTTGGATTATTTAAATTAACCTAAGGCATTCATTGAATTAGACCAACTGTTGAATTTGAAATGACCTGCTATTACTGATTACTGTATAAAGCAAGAAGCCTCTTCCAAGTTAACTTTCAGTATATGAAATTACAGCAGGATTTTGTTCCTGCTCATGTTCTTGCGTCACTGTCTGTTGCATCTGAAACTGGGATTTGATTTAGATTTACTGTCACCAAATATAATACTGGAAAGTACCGACTGTGGCTGCCTCAGAGAAATCTATTTCCCCTGTTCTTACGGACATCTGCATCAATAAAACACTTTAATTCGCCTTCATCTCAAGACCCAGTTTTGCCCTTGGATGGATCAATGCTTGAACTGTCAGCCCTGGCAACAGAGATATTCCACCTGGCGCTGCTGTGCCACCGTCGCTTGGCTCTGTTTTTCCCCCTCCTTGCTCTTGGCACTTTGCTATCTGGTGGGGGGAGGGAGTGATACCCCTAGCCTCTCATGATTGGCCCCCTGATGGCTTTTAAAGGTGGAGCAACTGTTCTCGACTCCTGTTCCTTGCTCTAGTCCAGGGGTGGGGAACCTCAGGCCCAGGGGCCAAATGTGGCCCACAGCTAATTTTTATTGGCCCTTTTTCAATTCCTGGATCTAATACCTACCCTCAAGCACTAAAAGACTGAGCTCAGAGTAAGGCCATTTTCACACGGATTCCACCCCCACCCCCCGCACACGTGTGCAGGTGGGGGGTGCCCATGCAAATGCCATGGGATAGGTGGGCACCCATGGGAATGCCATGGGTGGGGGTGCGTGTGTGCATGCTCCACCTACCTCCACCCATCACCCATGCATAGAGTAATGGGCGCCAATGCCCGATACGCCGTGGGTGAAGGTGGGTGCGTGGGTCTGTGGGAATGAACCCCCATGCACCGCACACTCACCACGGCACCCATCCATCCCCCCCACACCACCGGCCCATTTGAACTAAGAGAGCAGAGATGAGGGCATGCACTCAAGGGTATGGGACAGATCCATGACCTGAACCCTCCTCTTCCTGAGTGCACTTCAACCCCCAACTTCTACACCACCCTCAGAGTTTACGTTAATTTTCAGATTAGTCCCTAGCAGGGAAACGTTTCTCCACCCCTGCCCTCTTCTCTGTCTTTCATCCTGCCTCTGTTCTGTGTTCCTAGCACTCCCGCCTGCCCTTTACTCCAAACCCTGCCCCCGTCTCAGACACCCCACATCCCGCAACCCTTACAGCTCTTGAATGTACTTGCCAAATTCCATTTGCAGCTAATGTGTGCAAGTGAATATACCCCAACTGGTAGGATCGCGTATAATGGGTGTACTTTCAAAATGCATTCCAGTCTGTATATGTGCAGCCAACTGTTGGTGTGCCTCTAAACCAGGGATTTAAAATTGATCTACTAAAGGTATCTTCTGGAAACAAGTTTGGTCTCCATCCACTTCTCAGTGGACAGGTGTGCACAAATTCAATGGTCATCTATATGTTCATTAAGGCCTTTGCTGTGCAAACTGCAGCAAGTATGCCAGTTGCACTAGTGGCGCATTTGCACTGAAACAGGATTAAGTTTACCTAAGCCATTCCTTACAGATGCTTACTTAACCTATCTTTAAAAACTTCCAGCCATAGGAACTCGGTGGCTGCAATCCCAAACTGCCAGTGCGTGGCTTGCATTCAGATTCTGCATGGTTTTCACATGGCACCATGCCCCTGTAATGGGGGTGCACACAGTCTGGGTGCATGTGTGTCCGCACCAGGAGGCACCCATGGGGCATGGGATCAGTCCCCATGACCTCCCGTAGTAATTTGTTCAATCACCCAGCTATTCTTAGACCTTTTTTACACAGACGGGGGTGGGTGTTTCGGCACGGCGAGTGTAGGTGGGTGCGTGCCCGTTTACACGGACACACACACACCCACATCCACCTACACACACAAAGCATCCTCTGTTCTGTCAGAGGGCTCTGTGGGTGGGTAAGTGTGCGGCAGGTGTTGGTGGGCATGCAGCAGGAGCGCGCATGCACAAACACCCACCACCCGTGGTGCTTACACGGGCACACACCCACTGCACACCCATCCCCCAACCCACGGGCGGCCGTATACATGGACTGCACACCCGCGCTGCACACCCGCCCAAACACCGAGCGGTCGGGGTGAGGGGGCCCTTTTTCAAATCCTGAATTTGGCCGTGTAAAAACGGCCTTAGTGTTAGAAAATTCTTCCTGATAATAAACCTAAATGTTTCCTCTTCCAATTTAAATTCATTGCCATTTGGCTTATCCTCAGTGGGGCCAATCCCAAGCCCCGCAGATCCCATGCACAACCGCATGCAAACCGCACGGACCTCCACTGCAGGCACATTATGCCTCGTGGAAACCGTACGCATGTGCGCATACGCAGGGGATCAGCAGGACTTGGGTTCAGCCACAGTGTCCATGGAGAAAAGGTGATTTCCATCATAATTCATAGCTACCTTTCCAAGGTTAAACATGCCCAGTTCCTTGAACCATTACTCATGGATGTTGCATTTTAAACCAGCCACCTCGAGCCGACTTTGGTTGGGAGAGTGCGGGGTATAAATTAAAGAGGAAATGAATTTTATTTTTAAAAAAATCTATTTTCTTTGGTGAATGTCATCCTTTGAATGTTTTACCAGCTTGTGTACATCTTTAAACCTGATGACCAAAACTAAATGCAGTATTTTACCTTTGAACTAAGCAGTGCTGAATAGAGTAAAACAAAAGAGCTAAAGTGAGTACCCACAAAAACAGATATATTGGTCAAATGTCCAGTAGCCGAAACAACCCGCAATATTTGGGTACTAATCGGCTCTCAATTAGCGACTGATTCAGGTACCCGATATCCCAGAATTTGAGATCTAGTCCTGGAATATCAACTTCTGGTTCTGGAATATTGAGGTTATTGCCCAATTTACTGATTGGTAACCAGAAAACTGGTAAAAAATATCTTCTTTTTTTTTAAAAGCCAGGTACTGATCAGAGGCCAATATGGTGCTCAAAAATGTGGGCATTACCTTATTGTGGGTGCTAAATTAGGTAGCTGTTTCAGCTCTAGCCCATACCTTAGGCTTGATACTACTGTCAATATGCTCCAAAATTATATTTGCCTTTTTTTTAATAGAACTATACTCTTTGCTTCTTTTCAATTCATATGACTCCAAAATCCATCTCTGCAATCCTGCTTTCTAGTCAGTTACCTCACTGTGCATTTGTTACCTATGTGTAACACTTTACTTTTATCTTTATTAAATTTCATCTTATTGCTTTCACTTCAATTCACCCATTTCTCAAGATTACTCTAGATTTAACTCTATCCTACAGAGGTTACAATTCTACTCAGCTTTGTATTGTTCACAAATGAACACACACACACATACACACTGAGTGTTGAGCTCCATATAAATTAAGGGAACTGTTTATATTTAGGTGTCATTTACAAATAATTTATCACAGATAGTTAATATATAATTTAAGCTGGTCAATTGTTGTAGAATGTTAAAAGGATCCAGAAAATCGATAGCTTGTTGCTTATAACAATGACATATAATCATAACACATTCTATGAATATGCTTCCCATGATCTATAACAGGGGTGGGGAATCTCAGCCTTGGGGGCCAAATGTGGCCAGTGGCAAGTTTTTGTGTGGCCCCGTTCCAGTTCCTGGATTTGACCCTTGGATTCAGTTCATTCCTCCAACCACTTAAAAACTGAGCTCAGGGTAAGAGAGCACGGCATTGAGTGCGTGCACACAAGGATACGGGACAGATCCATAGCACGGATTCAAGGTCTGTACCGTTCTCTTCCCAGGCACATCCATTAAGCACCCCCGCTTCCAAACTTTCACATAGCCCTCGGAGCTTGTACTAATTTTCAAAGTAGCTCCTACAATGGAAAAGGTTTCCCACTCATGATGTATAAAATGGGGAGCTCTACAAACATGCAGCCTGCTAGTCCCCGCCCCCTCCCTGCTCCCAGTGCCCTATCATGACGGACAGCCATTGCAGCCAATGGGTAGCTATGGTGGCCCCCGACCCGCGACAGGTAAGGCGGAGTAGAATAGACATGCTGGTCCGCTGGGGCCCACGTTGGCCAGCGTAGTTGGCCCTTAGCCCGGGCTTTGACCTCAGGGCTTTGACCTGCCTGGGGGTAGTCCCGGGCCAACATCTGGCAATGTGTAAACATGCCAGGGGGTCCCAGGCCACAGAGGGCCACAACGAGCCAGCATCACATCTGTTTTTTACTCAATGAAGACAGATTCAGATATAGTACAAATTGTGACCAAAATGCCTATAAATATTTTTAAATGATATTTTGAGAGTCACGTTTTAGGAAATAAATTTCATTCCATATTACCAGCTACTAGAAATCCAGATCCATAGAGTCAACATCTCAGATGCAGTCCTTCATGACAATCCCAAACCCATCTGTGTGGAATCAACACGGATTATGTGTGACACATGCATTCCCAATGGACAAGCACATGGGTCGTGTGCATGTGTGCGTGCGAGAGTTGGGCGCGGGATCCATGGGGCATTGGATTGGCCCCACTGACGTAGTTCCATGGGCTTTAATAGAGAAGGATTGCACCCTCAGTCTCGCAGGATAGCTTACAAAGCAATTCAAATGGGTTTGAACCTTAGAACGTGGCTCCATATCCTAATTTCCCCCCTCCCACCCCATTTTATGGATGCACGAATGCCTATGTACAGTTTAAATATATCCCTGACTTTGGTTTCCTTTTCTTTTTTCCTTTTTTTTATCCACAGCTATGGTGTGATCTTGACAAACCAACACCCTTTAAGAACCAGACTTTCAATTCCTCTCTTTCTTTTACAGATATCTGCTCCTACCCTGAGGTATTTCTGACTTTATATATACTGTAAACATTTTGAAATCTTAGCATTCATCAAAAGGCTGGTACAAGAATTAATGCTTGGTGTGATGGGTTGCAGGTAGAGCTGAAACCGATAGTTCATTAACTGCAGGTAAAATCCGGATTTTCGAGAACCATCTCGGATACTTGATGGGATACCCAATCATTGATCGGCTACCTGGATACCCAAAAAATCAGTAATTTCTAGTACTTACTTTTTTATTTTCTGGTTACCAATTGGTAAATTGGGATGGAAAATCAAAATATTGGTACAGAAAACCAAAATATCAGGACTGGAAGTTGATATTTTAAGACCAGAAGTCAACATTCTGAGACACTGGCTACTTGAATCAGGTCAAAATCAGGTATCTATCTGCACCCAATGTTTCTGAGTAGATTCAGGAACTAGACATTCAGTGGGTATACCTGTTTTTGCAGGTACTTGTTTCAGCTCTGTTTGCAGGCCATCATTATAAAAAGAGTCAAGTAAAGAGTTAATTCCAAATCAGAAGTCCTTGCGTCCTGGGTGTGGCTGTATAGTTGAGCACCCGGATTTCAGACAGTTACAGGATGGTGCTGGTCAGGTGACCAAACAACCCAACTGCCATGATAGTGTAGGCCAAGTGATCAAACAACCCTGCTTTCCAGAAACTGGAAAAGGACCGAATACACTTCCACTGGACTGGAAGTCTAGATGGGAAGGATCATCAGGGAGAGAGAGGATTTACTGTAGCTAAGAAGTGAGCTCAAATAAGCAGAGTTCTGAACAAGGGGGAGTGAGTGGGAAACCAGTGAACTGGATGCTGAAAAATGTAGTGCTTTTCTTGGAGCATAAGTCAACCAGAGAAGGCATCCTGACTAGGGCTGAAATGAGATATTGAGATTACTGGAGATGTGCAAAATGACCACCGCCCTTAACCAAAATGGCAGTGATAGCCATTTTGGTTAAGGGCGGTGGTCATTTTGTGCATGTGCAATGATTTCTTTTTTTAAATGTTTTTGGGTGAGAACTCATATTGAGACTGAGATATTGACAAGATCTCAGTTCTGGTACTCGTCATAGTGAGAAATAATTGTAAGCAGCAATTTAGCTGCTCGTTTCACCCCTAGTCTTAACCTGAAGGAGTTGGTGAGATCAGTGTCTTTTTCTGTGGGTACCTGGCTAGGGCTGAAACATGATCCTTACATTCTTGTGTTTCTCGACAAGAATCGGGGATCTCATCTCATTTTTGCAAATGTGATTGAGCCAAGAACTGCCTGGATTCTTGCCCAAAAAAACAAGAATCTTGTAAACAGCCCTTCCCCACCTTTTGTTTTAAAACAAACCCTGGCTGACTCACCTGACTGCCTGTCTGAGTCTGGGACTATTCCAGGTACTGGGTCTCTCACCGCTTGGCTTCTCTGTGAGGGAAGGCGGCCTTGGAAAAGGGAAGCCGGTCTTGCGCATCTGCAGTGGCCATTCGTGCATGCGCAGACTGGCTGCCCTTTTCCAAAATGGTGGTGACACTGTTGGCGCCATTTTGGAAAAGGGCTGCACATGAATATAATGGCCCCAGTGGCCATTTTTACCCAGGAGAATCAAAAGTGATTCTTGTTTCAGCCCTATACCTTACACTGACACCAGGAGAAGTGGAAAGGGGGGGTTGGTTGCACCTCCCTGAATCCCACTTGTTCCCACCCATTCTGAGCATTTACAGACTTGACGGGAAGATGGTACATGTTCCTGGCTGACCTCCGAGGCCTCAATAGGAGATAAGGAAGGAGGCGGTATTTCAGATACGTAGGGGGCCCAGGCCATTTTGGGCTTTATAGTTCAAAACCAACAGCTTGAATTGTGCCTGCAAAACTATTAGAAGTCAGTGCCATTATGGGCAGGTTCTCTGATGCTACTGCAATGAGGGTTGTGTAAGAATCGAACAGAAGCACCGACTGCTCAAACTGACCCCTGCCCATCTCTCTTCAGTATTTCGTCTTTACTGGCATCTTGGCAATGGTCACCTGTGCTGTGTTTCTGCGCCTCAACTCTGTGCTGAAGTTGGCAGTGTTGCTCATTATGATCGCAATCTACGCGCTCCTGAGTGAGACCATTTACGCCTCCCTCTTTCTGACGTATGACAACTTCAATCACAATGGAGAGTAAGTGTTAACTGAGGGGAAAAAACACGTGCGTATTTTGTATGGGTCGGGTTCTGAAACTAACTCTTGTTGAGAAGAACCATCCTCCTAGTGCGACTTCTTTAGACTAAGTTACCTGGCAACTTAGATCATGGGGAAGGGGGTGTTCTAGGAGAGGTTGTGGAGCAGGGTACAATTTAAGTCACCACCCTATTGTGAGGTGGGGGGGAGAGTCACGGCCAGTGTAACCATATAGACACAGCACAGGTATATCTGTTTTTGACTAATATACCTGTTTTTGCAGGTCCTCGTTTTAGCTCTAAAACGAGGTGGTGTAAGCTGCTGTAGCTTACACCACATAGACCAATTCAAGATTTACTGTACACAGTCATCATGCAACATGAATTCCAATCAGCAAAATCCCCACAGCTGTGGGAAATTCAATTACTGTTTTCTTTTTAAAACATGTGCTGATGCTAGCCATCATATTGAAGTGCCTGGGGGGAGGAGGGGGGAGAGAGAAAGGGAAACTCCAATAGCAATTATGGTAGAGCTGAAATGAATAGTAAATTTGCTATCTGAAGTTAATAATGGTCCTCTGTGCTGACCAAGAGCCAGTGTGGTGTAGTGGATAAGGTGCTGGACCTGGGAAGCCAGGGTTTGAATCCTGCCCTAGCTATGAACTCACTGGGTGACCTTGGGCAAGTCGCTCTCAACTTCAGTTTCCCATCTGTAAATTGGGAATATGTGTTGCTGTCTTTCCCTGGGTTCCCCTCACCCTTCTCCATCTTAGATTGTAAGCCCACTGGGCAGGGGCCTGTCTCTGAAAATATGTGCCTGTAAAGCGCTGGGTATGCCTAGTAGCGTTATAGAAATAATAAGTAGTAGTAATAACCATCATTCCAGATAGCTTAGCATTTAACGGTCCATTAAGCAATTACTATGACAGCTAACTGACACATCGAATAAAACAGCAATGGTTAACTGGTTTACCATATTACTGTTACCGTGTAACTGGACGTTACCATTGTGTAGCAGATGAAGTGTTTACAGGATCAGTACCCTGCAGGGGGCTATCCAAAGAGAGTATTGGCTCTTTAAGAAGCTGAGACGGAGACTAGTCAATCACCTGATTGGAACCTGGGCCAGTTGTTGAAAAGCCCAGAAGTTAGGAAGCCAGAGGGGGAAGGAAGGAAAGTCAGAGAGAGAGAGACACTGACTGGAGCAAAGAGGGAGTAGGAAAGCTGCAAACCCTGTCCAGAAATTTGGACTAGTAACCCAGCTAACCAACTAGAAACAGAACCAACCAACAAGGTGTGGTTATTCCAAATTACTATTGGGTGTGGCTGGTCTAGTAGACGGGAGGAAATCCCTGGAGACCTACCCATTTGTAGGAGAAGCCCCCCCCTGGGCCCAGCTGTGAGGGATGAAGGGAGGCCAGTGTACAAGCTAACCAAACCAAACAGGGGACTAGAGTGGAGTTGTGGCAGCAAGCCAGCTAACTCCCCATTTCAGGTGTAGAAGGAGGATTGTACCCAGGAGGCTGCAACACATTACTAGGCTGCAATGAGGTCCAAGGGGAGTGGAGAGTAAAGAGGAAAGAAGTTATGGGTAAATGGTAATACAGTAAACGGCGCACTGCAACATTATGCGGTAACACAGTAATGCGGTAAAACAGTTAACCGGTTAAACCGCCAACCAGTAAATGGATACTCCATGGTAATGAGTCCTTGCTGGAGCTGATTGGTATCACAGATCTGGTCAGTTACCAGATAGCAGCAGATAACTGTTTCAGCTCCAGTGGCAGAATCTATGAAAGTATTTTGCCTATTTTTCTATCACTGTCTTACTTGGAGGTATTATTTTGGGGCATTCCTTGCATATGAGATATAATGGCAATAGTAATAAATTAATACAATTGGATAATACATAATCCACTCTCTCTGAGCTATCTGTGACTCATAACTAATTTGTTGGCCCATCATTCCTTTCTCCTTATGTAATGTGTCACTATTTTCTGCCCTTTGTGGTGACTATACTGTATAACGTTGTGTCATTAAACATTAAGGATATAAGTAGCTGGAGATACAGAAAATTTCTCCTGAGTCACTCCATATCTAGATGAGTCAGTGCATCGTTGGTAGCAGCATAAGGAGATGAAGGAAGGGGACTGGGTAGGCTTATTACAACTCCCATAAATTGAAAGGCAAAGGTACAGCTGGTTTGTAAGATTGTAAATACATCTTTTCCACTTCCGATCTCTTTGGAGCAGAATTGTGGTTATTTAGTATGCCGTGCAACTCTTGCCATAGGTACTGTGTGCTGTTTTATGCATATATGCAGATGTACCAAGGATTAAAATATTTCCCCCAGAATCAAACTTAAGGAGCAAGGAATGCTTCACAGATGCTAAAGTTGTGGTAGCTGCCAATGGTTCAGTGGCACTATCCTGTCTGAGATAGTTTTGTAGATCTGCCACTGTCCATGCCTCTATCCCTTCCATGGTTTGCCTTCAGAACTACACTAGAAAGAATACATAAGGAACCTTGCAAAGCTTGGCTCCATAGTGTGTATGCATGTAATGTGTATCGCTATGTGTATGTGCCTGGAATGCCCTCCCTGCCCACATCCGCCTTGCCTCCTCCCTCCGCTCCTTCAGATCCCTCCTCAAGACCCACCTGTTTCTCGCTGCCTTTCCCAATCCCTGCTAGACGTTCCCATATACCTACTGTCTTCCCGCCTCTGCAGACTGCTGCAACCTGTAAGGAAACGGGCGCCCGTGGCCCACCCCCCCGATACCCTGACACAACCTTCCACCCCAACAGGACCCCCCATCCCATCAGAACATCCCTCGGCCGACTCCGCAGCAGGCCCCTGCCAGGAAGCCCCTACCGCACACAGAAACCGCCCGCAGGACAGGCCCTTGCCTGTCGGGCTTCAGAGCAGCTTGCCTCCGCTGCACACCGACGCCCCAGGGGGTGGAGCCAAGAACCAAACAACGCCGGCGGTGACCATGCCCCCTCCGTTGCGCAGATCAGCGCGACTCCAGCAACGCCCTGGTTCAGGGGATAAAATGCCGTTGCAGGGCTGACGGCATTGCTTGTGATCGGAGCCTTGTGCCCGTGAGACTGGCCCCCCCTTATGCCCCTGTGCCTTGGACCTTATAGCTTGTGACAGAAGCCTTGTATGCCTGAGTGGAGTGAGAGTAGTGTGTGCGTGGGTGAGTGACTGCATCAAGAAGTATTTGTGAGGTAAGTGCGTATTCCATTGGTGTCTGGGGAGCACTGTTGCCTGGGTTCCTCCCTGGAGCAATAGCCCCATCCTCTCCTTCCCCCCCTGGGACCTCCGCACCCCCCCACATCCTACCTGCCTCGCTCCCCCCTTCCCTTCCCTTCCTCCCCTGTGTGTGTGAGCATAGTGCAGCAATTAAGTGCAGCCCGATGATGAGACAGGCTGGGGACTCACCATCCTGGTAGCCCTATTCCATCCTGAGGGCTTGTTTTCTGAACATAGCCTTGCTGCTTCCTTTTGCAAGTTTGAGCGGCTGGGCTCCCCTCTGTCGGTTCCCCTACAGAACGCCCCATCCGCCTACCCCAAAACCCCCACTTCCCCACACAACCTGACTCTAACCAAGCCAAGCACATGCACCTGAGTCTTCGCACCTGCTTGAATGTTTGTCTGTCTTCTCCCCTGTCTCTCCCACTGTCCCCTCTCCCTGTCTCCCCCTCCTTGTCTTTTAGATTGTAAGCCACAGGCAGGGACCGCGTCTAT
>QEPC01010552.1:4274259-4299184 GCA_003113815.1 Sphenodon punctatus | reverse complement strand
TAAATAAATAAATAAATAAATAATATTTTATTGCCATCATTTGTCACCATTCTCCCTTGCTCATTCAGGAACTGTACTCTCAGTCCTATGATGCCGTCGGTGTCATGTTTGCTTCTATTCCTGGATTCGCCGACTTCTATTCCCAGACTGAGATGAATAACCAAGGAGTGGAGTGTCTGCGGCTGCTGAATGAAATCATTGCAGATTTCGATGAGGTAATAATAACCAAATCTCAGAGTTGAGACTGAATAGGATTTAAGTAGTGAATGCTCAAATCAGCAGGTATGATATTTGTACCTGCTAATTTTGTACCCGTAGCATTTCCATCTGCCATTTACCGCTCTTGCTATTCAAACTGTTGTATTTAGTTTTACTTAGGATGTCAAATAGGCATATGCCCAGATGATGGTGTGAATTACATCCACAAGATATAATTAGTATGAAAAACAATTAGTTTGTAACTTGTTAGGGATTCTTCTTGCTCCTTCTTTGTGCTGAATCGTAATTGGCCGTTCCCAACTCATGCATGTATGTAAATGTGTGCTTGTCTTGTTTGGGTATGTGGTCTTCAGGTTGGAAATTTTGGCCCCTCTTGCTACATGATTATGTCTTGATTCCTGGCTCTGCTGTTTCCCCTCTCCACCCCAGCCAAACTCTGCCACAGTTTTTTGTGCTAATAGTGCCAAGGTTTTAAGACATTTGGTTGCTAATGAGAAGATGTTCCTAGACTTAAGACAACATCTTGGGAGCTTCTGGAAATCTTTACAGATAGGACAATCTGGGAGAAGAACAGGACACAATAGCCCTGTGTATTCTAATGCAACTGAGGGTATTTTCAGACATGATGGGCCTCTGGGCCCGCCACGCTGAATTCCAAAACGAGATCGTTCCCCAACCCCAGTCCATGTTGAGGCTGGCTGTCCTTCAGACGTTTCGGCCGAATTGCTACCAGGAATCAGGGAGGGGGAGGAGCCAGGGCGGGGCTGAGCGGCGTGCCATGCAGCCGCATGGCCCCGCCCTCCACACTCCCACAGCCGCCCGCCCTCAGGAAGACGGGCAGGCGCAGTGGCCAATGAGGCCGCTGCGCCCAACCACTAACGGTGGCCAAGACCATGATCAAAAATGGACCTAGGTAACAGACTTCAGGAAAGGGCCAAAAGTAAAGTCTGTTACCTTGGCCCATTCCTGATTGTGGTTAATCTAACCACGATTCCGGCTCTGCAGCCAGCCGCAGGACCGGAACCATGGTTAGAATTGATCCCTTCCGGGTGTTCACTGTGGTGAATATCTGGCAGGGATCAATCAGATGTTACGGGGAAGGGATCACAGCCACCCCACGGGATCATAGCCACCCCCACGGTATTCACTGT
Organism: Sphenodon punctatus; assembly: GCA_003113815.1. Lineage (NCBI taxonomy): Eukaryota > Metazoa > Chordata > Lepidosauria > Sphenodontia > Sphenodontidae > Sphenodon > Sphenodon punctatus. Next base: position 4,297,814 of record QEPC01010552.1, on the reverse strand, counting down.
GGTTCAGTGAGGTTCACTGTGATCCCATAACATCTGAAAATACCCATAAAGACAGATGACACTTGAGGTCCCTTCCAATCTTAAAATTCTATGAAATTCTATGATCTCAAACACTGTCCCTACTTGAGAAGCCTTGCTACCTGCTAATCTTTTCTGGCACAGCTGCCCCATAAGATATAAATATCCTTTCTTATACCTAAGCTCCCACCCAGCTGTCAGCTAATCATTCGGTATCAATGGTTTTGTTTTGCTTTGTGGATCTGATTAAAAACATTATGACTCAAAGGTAATAGCATGTTGATGCTAGGAATTAATTAAAAACACTCCTATCAGGCATGCAAATGAAATCCTGGCAGAATAATCCCACGATACTGATCAGCAAAAGCACCCCTCTCACTATTAGCCTGAATATTATATTGCATTTAAGTCCCTAACACCTAGCCCTTAATTAATAAAGAATCTCATTATGGATTGTGTTGTACTGCAGACGTCTTTTAGCTAAATGACAGAGAGGCTGGCACTAGGGATATTAAATGAAATAATATGGTCCCTTGCTGGTTGCTAATCTACTTCTAATCTTTAGACAGATAGCTTAACCTTCACAAGAGTCATGTCTCTAGGCAAATAAACTTGAAAGGAAACACAATTTTAGGTAGAAGAAACCACCCACCGATGCTCCCTACTCGCTCTGCACACTACTCTCCTTTATTGGCAGACTCGGGAGCAGTGTGCGGACACACAACTGGAGAGCAACAACGCTTAGGTGTTAGGAAACGGCTGTTTTGAAGCAGCACACAAGAAATCATGGGGGGGAACAATTGCTGATGAGAGCCAGAGGAATGCGTATGAAAAATGGCAAGTTATTACTCATGGTGTCTGCTCCAGAATCAGATCAGTGACCGACGTACATTTTAACTGTTTGTTATCCCCGGTTGCCCTACATGGCCAGCGCAGCAGAAAGAAAGCAAGATGGATGGCATCCTAGGCATAACTTCCATAGTGGGGCTGATCCCATGCCCTGAAGATCCGGGGCGCAGCTGTGCATGTGTGCAGCCACGCACAAACCAGACAGACCTCATTGCAGGCACATTGTACCGTGTGGAAATTGTGCATGCGCGCACATGCATGGGATCCACCCCACAGGGCATGGGATCCACCCCAATGATTCAGCAGTCTCAAATGAGTTATCTTTGGGCATCAGAAAATCTTAGATCATCTAGTCCAACTCCCTGCTTCGATGCAGGATGACTTGAATTCCTGACAGAGGGCTGTCCAACCTCTTCTTGAAAACCTCCAGTGACGGAGAGCCTGCAACCTTCCTAGGCAGTCCCTTCCATTGCCGCACAACGTTTATCAGTTTTTCTTGATATTTAACCAAAATGTACCTTCCTGTAACTTCAGCCTATTCTTTCTCGCCCTGCCGTCTAGAACACTTCCTTGATGTCTTTTGGGGTGGCAGTCCTTTAGATATTTGAAGACTGCTATCATGTGTCCTCTTCCCTTTGCTAGGATAAACATTGGCCCTTTTCACACAGACACTCCAACACTGATAAAATGGGTGTTACATTTTATTATACATGCTGCAGGTGTGCTCTATGGGTGCCCTGCGGCATGTATAATAAAATGTAACACCCATTTTATCAGTGTTGGAGTGTCTGTGTGAAAAGAGCCATTGACATGTGAGGATGAAAGGATCCCAGCTTTGGCGGGGGAGACACAGACACTCCAACACTGATAAAATGGGTGTTACATTTTATTATACATGCTGCAGGTGTGCTCTATGGGTGCCCTGCAGCATGTATAATAAAATGTAACGCCCATTTTATCAGTGTTGGAGTGTCTGTGTGAAAAGAGCCATTGACATGTGAGGATGAAAGGATCCCAGCTTTGGCTTTCAGAATCTAGTTGAGCTTTGAAGACTGACATCTATTGGGAGGGTCGGGGGGGGAGAGACCTTCACTAGTAAATGAAGTAATTGTCACTGAATGATGATGAACCATCTGAGGTCAGGAGTTAATAGGTTAGGGCTCTTCAGCTTGGAGAAGAGATGGCTGAGATTGGATATGATAGAATTTTACAAATCATGAGTGGGATGGGAACAAGTTAATAGGGAGTGGTTATTTACCCTCTCTAATGTACTAGAACCAGGGGACACTCTATGAAACTAACTGGCATCAGATTTAACAAACAAACAAAAGGAAGAAGTACTTTTTTACTCAACATAGTTAACTTGTGGAACTTGTCGTGAAAGGATATTGTTAAGGCCAGTGGCATAGCTGAGCTTAAACAAGGATGATGATGACGACGACGACGACTGATATAGCGCCAGCAGTGTACCTGGCACTTGTGCTTGGTTGGAAGAGTTCTTGGAGGATAGGTTCATAAATAGTGGTTTACGTCAAGGTTGTTGGGGATGTAACTTCTGACTGTTGGGAGCAGAGTAAATAGCAGGGAATGGACCGGTTATATACATCTCTGAAGAGCCCAAAGGTGGTCGAGGTTTGCCAGCATTGCTTCTTTTCACGTTTCCCCCCCCCTTCACTCCCTCTCCTCAAAATACTTCCAGTCCTTCCCAGTCTGAGATCCACTGATCTAGAGTGATGGAACATGATCTTCCCCAGGGTGACGTCAACAGGTGGTTGCTGTTGGGGACAGGACCATTGGTCAATTGGTCATTGGTCAGGCTTAATGGACCATTGGTCTGACCTATTTTATTCTACAATAAAGTGGTCTATCCCTTTGGGAACACAGTGCTGATATTATTACCATATGATAGGCTTGCCCCTACTTCCACCTTGCATCATCTCTGTGTCTCAGTTTCCCCCTAAAGCAGCACCGAATTCAGAGTTCTTTGAGATAGCAAATTTATTTCGCAGCCCGTTCTCTATTGTTTTAATAGACCAACCCCCAACAGATCACATGCCTCCATTAGCTCCAGCAGCCCCACTTGCTACATACCAATACTGGTATTTTAATAAGGTTTCACTGATTCCACTTCATGGGTTATTTTGCCTGTTTTATGATCTCATAATGATTTGTGTAGTGTCTACGACATCAGTTTCTTTGTTGTGGCATTTATTATCCTGTCACAAATATAGATGAGGATTTTTTTTTTTTCATACTTCAGTGTGCAAGCACAGTAATAAGCTGTGCTTGCAAAATGTGTCCCGGAACATGCAACTGAGTAGTAAGCATCTGCACATCAGAGGACCCATACTGTATCATTTTCAGAACCACTGACCTTGCAGCCACTAAGTGTTTTGGGACACAACTTAGGTTTGAAAAATGTGTCCTAAATGGATTATGTTAAGTATTTTAGAACTGAGGTTTACCAGAGTAACTGTGGATTGAAGAGGTCACAAAATTAACATCTCACAGTGGGTACACTGTTGTCAAGTTAGGGTAAATAACAGCTCCCTTCTCAACCAGAACTAGACACCTGATGAAATTAACTGGCAGCAGATGTAAAAACAAACAAAAAGAAATACTTTCACTCAAAGCACAATTAAGCTGTGCAACTGGTTTCCCGGGGATGTTGTGAAGGCCAATAGCATAACAAGCAGGATAATTTTCCACCATTAAATTTAATGAGAGTTTTGTCATTGACATTAATGGCAGACGATTGTACCATGTTCCAAAAATGACAGTATATGTTTTTAGTGGGTTGACTAAGATACTAGTCAAGTTGGTCAGTGGCTGAGGCCTCTGACTGGTGGGGTCTGAGAGTGAACAGATGGAAATGGATCATTCCATTATGACCTGTTGTCTACTTCTCTGAGGCAATCAAAGATGGCCACTGTCAGAGACAGGATTCTGAGCCAGATGGACCATTTTTATGACCCACTATGACAATTCTTAGGAGAAAGGTAACTGAGATGAGTAAGAACTAGAACTGAAAAGAGTACTTGCAAAAATGGGTATACTCGTTGAATTTCTGGTACCCTAATCGATCTGAAGATTTGGGGTATTAACTGGTACCCAGTTAGTGCCCGATTCAGGTACCGGATGTCCCAGAATACCGACTTCTGGTTCCAGAATATCGGCTTCTGGACCCAGTTTTTCAGGTTTCCATCCTGATTTTTCAGTTTTTTTACCAATGAGTAACTGCAAAAAATCAGTAAATCAGTAAGTACCTGGTGGGTACGCAATGCAGTGCTTGAAAATGTGGGTATTGCCCATGGGCACTAAATTAGGTAACTGCTTCTGCTCTGGTAAAAAACCTATGAACATTCTGCGACACACTGATTTAGCCACCCTGAGCTGTTTCAGGAGGGGCGGGGTATAAATGTGAGTAAATAAATAAAATATTTATTCTGGGAAACAATAGAAGAACTAGAGAAGATAGCATGAGATGACGGAACAGCCGACTGTTTTCTGTTTGAGTGGGCACAAACAGTATACCTCAAGAAACCATCACTTAACATTGGTGTCCTGGCAAATTACTGGCCCATCTCTGACCTTCCCTTTTTAGGGAAGGTTATTGAATGGGTAGTGGCCCATCAGCTCCAGGCACACCTGGACCATACTGGTTTCCTTCATCCCACGCAGTCTGGGTTTCGTCCAGGTTACGGCATGGAGACTACGCTTATGGCTTTGGTCGATGACCTCCTTGTAGAGTTGGACTAGGGCCCTATGACCCTATTGGTCTTACTGGATCTATCTGTAGCCTTCGATACCATGAATAATGAGATGCTGGTGACTCGCCTGTGGGAACTGGCTGGGGTGGACGGGACCGTCTTGTGGTGGTTCCATTCATACCAACAGATAGATCTCAGTGGGTGATACTAAGGGATTGTACATCATCCCCTGGAGGTCTCCCATGTGGGGTCCCACAGGGTTCCATTCTGTCCCCCTCTCTTATTCAACGTGTATATGAAGTCACTGGAGGAGGTCATGCGCAGCTGGGGAGTCCACTGTCATCAATATGTGGACAATACCAAGCTGTACTTATTTTTAACTGACCCAGACCCAGCGGTCTCATTGCTATTCCCAGTGCCTGGCTGCTGTGGGGGATTAGATGAGGTCGAGCCGACTGAAGCTCAATCCTGACAACAGAGGTGATGTTGGGGGGGGAGGAGGTCTGGGGAGGGGAACACCCCCTGTATTGGGGGTGTTCACCCTCCATTGGTTCCATTTGTGCAGAGCCTGGGGGTGCTCCTGAATTCCCAGCTGCGACTGGATTTGCAGGTGACAGCTGTGGCAAGGGGAGCCTTCCGCCAACTACATCTGGTGAAAAGGCTCTGCCCATATGTCTCAGACTCTGATCTCGCCACTGTCATCCATGCATTCGTAACCTTGAGGCTAGGTTACTGTAATGCAATCTACGTGGGGCTGCCCTTAGTGACGGTCCAGAAGCTTCAGTTAGTGCAAAATGCTGCGGCCCACCTGCTTACGCGGACAGGTCACAGGGAACACATAAAGCATGTGCTCTGAGCATTGGCTGCCTATGCTCCAGGCCCAATTCAAGGTGCTGGTTTTTACCTATAAAGACGTACACGACTTGGTCCCTGACTTACCTGAAAGATCGCCCCTGCAGTCATCTGGGACCACCCTCCTGGAAGTCCCGTGATATAGGCAGGTTTGTACAAACGGGAAAACATTCTCGGTGGCCACACCATCACTGTGCAATGCTCTCCCGGCGGACATCCTGAATCTTCTTGCCTTCCGCTGGGATTGTAAAATCTGGCTCTTCCGTGGGGCATTTGGTGAGGTGGGGGAGAGGGGGTGCGATGGGTTAGGGCAGGGGTGGGCATATTTTTAGCGCAGAATTGATTTTGGATTATCTTATATTGTGTATTTATATTATTCTATTATTATTTATGTGTTTTAATGTTTTATTGGTTTTATATTATGTATGCCGCCTTGAATCGCTGTTGGGTGAGAGGGGCAGGGTAGAAGTGCAAATAATAATAAAATAATAATAATAATAATAATAATAATAATTTATTTGCTTATGGGCTTTAAAAGATTGGTTTTTGCACAGCTGTTTTAAAAAGCTGAAAATTAAATCTGTTTATTTACAAAACACACACCCACACACCACTTGCTGTGATTCTTACAGTAGTCCAGTAGTCTCGACTGGACTACTGTAATGCACTCTACGTAGGGCTACCCTTGAGGATGGTCTGGAGGCTGCAGCTGGTGCAGAATGCGGTGGCCCGTCTCCTAACAGAGATGGGAGGCCGCAAGCACATTACACCTGTGCTCCATACTCTGCACTGGCTGCCTATTGTCTTCCAGGCCCAATTCAAGGTGTTGGTGATGACCTATAAAGCCCTAAACAGCTTGGGCCCTGCTTATCTGTGAGACCGCCTCAGGCCCTGGGTCATTTCGCGGCTCTCGCGGTTGACCGGGGGCACGCGACTCGAGGTCCCCCAGATATCCTGGGTGGCGATGGTGGAGAGGCTGTTCTCAGTGGCCGCGCCTCAGCTGTGGAACTCCCTCCTGATGGAGGCCAGTCTGTCCCCAGACCTCCCCTCTTTCCGAAGATATTGTAAGACCTGGTTGTTCCACTGGTCCTTTGGGGAGGGGGTTTTCTGCCTTTTAGCCTTTCTGTTTTTGGTATTTTCATATTTATAAATGTTTGTAGTATTTTGAACGGATTTTATATTTTTTGACTGTTTATGTTGTTTGCCGCCCCGAGTTGCTAGTGTGCAGGAGGGTGCGGGATATAAATATTTCTAATAAATAAATAAATAAATAAAAAGTATTGAAACTGCTGTCTTTGGGGAAGGGAAAAACAAATAAAATGCTTTGCAAGGAGTTAGAAGAAAATAAAAGTAGGTCTAATTTTGGACTCCCTAAACTTGGAAGGGTGCCATTAATGTTTCCTGAATACAACAATGCATCATTCACTCAGAGGTGTATGGTGCTCTAACCATAAACAAGAGATGAAGTTTTTAAAACCACAAACTCTCTGACTGAGTTACAACGTTTGAGAAAAGTGGATCTTAGATGCTGGATTTGTGGCACACATCCTGCTTTAACTGAACCAATTATTTAGCTTTTAGTTGGTGGGAAATTGAGAAACTCCTAATAGAAGAACTTCGCATCAACTGTGCAAAATGTTGGGCAGGGACAAAGCTGTGTTAGATTTTTGCCTAGAGGAGTACCAGCAGAAAGGGTACTCCTCTAGGGATGCAGAGATGTTGTAAAATGTCAAGGTAGATTAATTGTTTCCCTTTGTTAACAATGAATTATTATTGTGTTGTGTGTGCATGGGTCCTAGAACTGCAGTTGTTTTGTGAATTTAAATTAGACTTGAATATGCATATCTTGTACTATACCAAATATGACCTGCCAATCAACCCCATAGGGCAAAGCTGAATGTATCTTGTGAATATGGCATGACCTCCTTCAAAGCGTTATGTTCATTCTTCTAAAGAAGTTAAAGTGAACTCTGGGTCATTATCAGTTACACAAGATGTTCTACCAAACTGGATCATCTTCCTCATTGTGAGAATAATTAGCAGCTTAGCTCTCTGTACTTCACCACATCACCCAAGGCATTTTTCATAAGGAACTAAGGAAGAAACTGTGTCTTCATTTCCCTCCCCCTCCTGTGTCAGTTACTAGGTGAAGAAAGATTTCAAGATATTGAAAAAATCAAAACTATCGGCAGTACGTACATGGCTGTATCAGGATTATCACCTGAAAAACAGGTAAGGACTCATTCCAGTTTGGAAACAGAGTGGTCAGGGAGATGCCCTGGATCAGCAGTGCTCGAAGGTGGGCTGCATGCAGCCTGCCAAAACATTCCCTGCATCCCACATACCCCAGGCTACCGAGCTGCTGTCAGCTGGACTGGGGACTGCGGTGCTGCCGGCCGAGAGAGTGCCCCCGCCGGGTGCCACCGCCCAGACCCGCCCCATTCTGGAGGTCTCCTGGATCGGGCTGCCAGATCATTAGGCAGCCTGCCTGCCTGCCAGTGGGGCTGCCTCAGCCCTGCTTAACTCCACCGCTTCCTGTCTTATTGGCTGTTTTTAGATGGACACGGGGGCAGCCGGACTTTAGACAGACCCAGTGGGTTCCCCGGGGCATGGTAGGCCCACGCAGCCTCCTCCCCCTGCCCCCTCCGACACACTATAGAGTTGTGGGCCTGTCTCTTATACACATCTAGATGTGGATGGCTCTGCGACAGGGAGGAGAGTGCTCCCCAAGCCCCTACAAAAAGCAGCAGCAGGAAAGCAGGGAGAAGAGGAGCCCCCTGCCCCGGAGGCAGAGAGGATCAGTGTGTTTACAGGCTCCGAGCCTGCACAATGACAGGCCAGAGACTTGGGGCTGCTTGTATCGCCTTCCCCTCCCAGAGCTGTGGCGTCAAGTGCAGCACCAAGACAGCTGACCCAGCACGGGGCTAGCTACATGACCAGCTTCATGGACAAGGCAGCGTCAGCCGCCATTCTGATCTCCACCCCCTCTTTGGAGCCCTGAAAATGACTCCCCCCCCCCCAGCTGGGTGGTGTTTAACACAGGATCATGGCATGGGTGCATCATCCTCTGCTCGGACTGTCTCAGCCTCCTGGCTGTACCCTGTCTTCCTGTGAACAGTGTACCCAGAGATTCCGTTCTGCAATGCCCCCCAAAACAATGCTGCCTTTGGGAGCTGAAGCGGCAGCAGGGATTCCTCTCCTAGAGAATTACAATATAGCTGACAGGGACAAAACTAAATGCATGGAAAAGGAAGGAATGGCCAGGATTTAATCGGAATTATTTTTTATTATGTAGTCTTTTTTTATTTATTCATAGAATATTTATTGAGAACCAACAATGCGCCTGTCACTGAACAAATCATTAATTAGGGCAGGGTTGGAGTACCTCAGGCCCAGGGGCCAAATGCAGCCTACAACAAGTTTTTATTTGGCCCCTTTCCAGTTTCCAGACCTGGTCCCTGGACCCAATTCTTACGCCCAAGCACTGAAAGACTGTGGTCAGAGTAAGGGAGCAGAAATGAGGACATCCAGACACGCATAGGGGGACAGATCCATGAGCTGGACTGTCTTCTTCCTGAGTGCATCCCATAAGCATCCTTGCCCCAACTTTTATGGGGCCACAGACCCTGTACTAATTTTCAAAGTGGGAGAGAAAAGGTCCCACGTTCATGATTGGGTGGGACAGGAACTGTATGCAAATTAGGCTATGCAAAAAATAAGGGTAGGGCCATGCAAATTACAGGCAGGGCAAGATGTGGCCCAGTGTTAGGACCAACCCAATTATTCCGGACCACAAGTCAAATAAGGATGAGCACTCCTGCCCTTGATTTATTCCTATGGAGTCAGAGACACAAAGTGTGATTTACTTGGAGATAATAGATGATGTCCACAGGAGGTAAGGGTACAACAGAGGAGGGGTAAGCAAAGTCCCTTCACTCCCCCCCCTCCCCCCCTTTACAACATGGTCCTGTCCCTGTCCTCCCCCTAATAAACCTCCTGACGGCACCCTTTCCCCTCTCCTCTCTTCGCTTGCTGTCTCATCTTTTAGCGACAGGGACATCTTTTAGCGAAATCTTTTAGATTCCTCTGGAATCCTGACCTCTATTGTTCCCCTCATTAGGGAACTCCTGATGTCAGGCAGGCGTTTTTCTGTATTTCACAGCAAGGTATCTCTGAAGTGTCTGGGCAGCGTACCATAACCAAAATGTGCTACCTCTCCATTACCACTAACCCACCGTGCCGGCATCTAATCAGGCACATGGAAACTGGTCTGATGAAATGCCCATTCTTCACTCGGGGGGGGGGGGCGTGTTCTGTTAGCAAATGCATGACCTAGGTAATGTATTCTCCTTTCCTTCTCTCTGTAGCAATGCGAGGACAAATGGGGCCATTTGTGTGCTCTGGCTGATTTCTCCATAGCCCTAAACGAAAGCATTCAAGAGATCAACAAGCATTCCTTCAACAACTTTGAACTCCGCATTGGTACGTACAGCCCAGGCACTCGCAGCAAAGTAGTTGGAAGTTGTTTGGGGTGGAGGTTTTTTTGGCAGGGGATTGCCTTTGCTGTCATTTTATTAGAGAGACAGCTGGAGGCATTCCATAGCTAGTGCTGTGTTCCGAAAGAGTCTTAAAATTGGAGACAAACATCTGGTTCTCTCTGAAAATGAGTGTGGAATAGAGCTGAACCAAATAGTAAATGTATTATTTGTGGTTAATATCTGCCATTTTAGATAATTTGGTGGATATTCAGCTATAAACTGATTACCGCGCTATCCCAATAATTCTACAATTGTTAACTGATTTACCATATTACTGTGTTACCGTGTAACCGCATGTTACCATTATTAGTATGAAATCAGATCTGGAGGGAGTAAACAGGAAAGGAATTATGGGTAAATGATAAATGGCAATATATGGTAAACAGCAACCCGGGAAATAGGGCTCTGCAGTATTACGTGGTAACACGCTAGAATGCTTAACTGGTTCATCCACCAAACAGTCCATGAATACTGCTCAGCATCCACTCCTTGCTGGAGTGGGTTGGATACTGTGGATCTGGCCAAATACAAAATAGCAGCAGATAATCATTTTAGCTCTACTGTGAAATTAAATTGCTGTTATGCTAACGAGCGGTAAAGGTTTGGATAAGTTTCCCAGCCTTTTGACTTCTTTGTGGATGGGCAGAAGAAAAAGCCTGTGTAGGACTGCAGCCGTGTGTGTGTGTGTGTGTGTGTGTGTGTGTGTGTGTGTGTGTGTAGTGGGTTTTGTGTTCTTCTGTGCCGTGTATACGGTTTGTGCACCATGTACGTGGCTAGTGTGCAGGGTGTTCGGTTTTTGAGGCTAATGTCTGCGTATTGTGTTATATGTTCCACTTGCATGGTTAGTGTATTGTGTGTTTTCTGTGTGTGATCTGTGTTCCTTGTACGGAGCTACTGTGCTGCTAGTGTTCCATTTGGCTGGGTCTTTGTGCAGCTAGTGTGCTGTACATACAATGGACACGGCTAGAGTCCAACTGCTGTTCCATTTGTTTGTTTGTTTCTTCCTTGTGCTGGCCACTGGCCATGACAAGTAAACACCAATACATGAATTAAAATATATCAAGGAAATATTCCAGGACATAAATACAATACATGTTAAAACATATAAAATGATTAAAAATAGTCTTAGTGAATCTTCCACTTAGTACCAAATCCTTATAAACATCAAAGAAAAAAATAAATATTAAGTGTAAAGAATATATATATATATATATATATATATATATATATATATATATACACACACACACATACACACACACTTTAATCCATGCTTTAGATATCATCCTGTTAAAGGCAGAATTGTTTGCATATAAGCCTTGCCCGAAGGGCAAAGCAAGCAAGCTACAACTTCCAAATTTAAGTGCTTCCTATTGGAAAGACAAAAAATTAACAAGCCCAGTGAGGACAAAACCTGAGAAGGGTTAATCCTATACCACATTTTGGCTCTTGCATGAGAATGGAATGGAGAGGATAGTAAATAATGGGCAAGGTCCTCTACCACATTTTCCCCACAGGGGCATTTCTTTTCATTATAAGGTATTCCATTATATCTGCCTAGAGATACGGCTGATTCAAACGTTTGCATCCAGAGAGCTGTAAAGGCTCTCCTGAGACCAAGATCTTTCATTTCATTTAAATATTTGCAGCCATTCCTAGGTGGTAGTATATAACTATAACAGGGTGAGGTACGGACTATCCTTACTTGACTTCTTAAAGTTTGTAGGCATGTGCGAACAGAACCAGATTCGGATGTTTGGATGTTCGGTGGTTCGGGTCGAATGTTGAGTTTGGATTCGGTATTCGCTTCAGTCGGACTCGGTTCGGTCTTTAGTTTGGTGCAATCAGAAACTGAAAATGACATTTGGTATTTGAAATAAAGGGGAAAACTGAAAAACATATTTCTGGCTATAACATTTATGTTTCTTATTCAATTTTGATGAAATTTGGGGAGATTGTACCCCTAATGGAGGGCACTATGTGTACCAAATCTCTGAACGATTAGATAAAGGGAACCGATTTCAGAAGCAATTGAATGTTGTGATTTTAAGAAAAGCTCCATACACATTCATGGCTACAACTTCTTTATCTTGCATCCAATGTTCATGAAACTTGTGCATATTACATCCCTCCATATGCTTAATATTTCTGCCAATTTTAGGAAAGAGTGGATAAAGGGTCCCAAGGGTATAAGACATTAACCTGAAAATACATTTCCAGCTGTTACATTTTGATATTCCATTCTGTTTACAGGATATTTGACAGGAATGTATCAAATACCTTTCCTGCCATTTCAGCAAATGTACAGGAGATTTTGATAAAGGGAACCACTTCTGTTGGCCAATTTGCATCACAAACCGATCTTATACCACAGTGACATCAGAGAATCCCAGGCATAGGCCTCTTCTCTACATATGTTGTACAGGCATATAAAATTGGGACCCTTTATAAAATCTTTCTGATATTTGGCAGAGATGATCATGAAAGTGTAATATATAGCCTTGCCAAATGTCATGTACGCTGGTTGGACTAAAAAGATGTTATAGTCAGACATACATTTTAAATGTTAATTGATTATACCACCAAAACCCTTTTTCCAATCCTTCTGAAATTTGGCAAAGATAGTAAATATGGGAAGGGGTATAAACTGGACAAGTTTCACCTACATTAGATGTGAGGCAAAGAAGTTACAGCTAAGAATGTATATGTAGAATATTGCAAAATACGATAATTCAACTGCTTCTAAAATCGGATTCCTTTATTCAATCATTTTGAAATTTGGTACACATAATTCTTTCTATTGGAGGTATAGGCACACCAATTTCAGCTACATAGCATAAAAAGCCAAAATGTTACAGCCGATAATGTGTTTTCCATTGAAACCAATGGAAATTCAATTCCAAACTCACCGAACGCATCTGAACCGAACGTTCGAATTCGAGTTCGGTTCGCATGTTCGGTTTGGTCAACCAAACTATTTAAGTTCGGTCCGAACTCTTCAAGTTCGGTCCGAACTCCGAACTTCCGAACCGTGTTCGCCCATCCCTAAAAGTTTGTATATCTGTGTCCGACAGCCTATCCTTCAGCAATTTAGCACCAATATTCACAGAAAGCTGTTCCATTTTGCTGGCTAGGAGAGCTGAAATAAATAGCAGATTTTTGATTTTGCTGATATTGGGGCCAATCCACAGTATATGCATGCACCAAGTGCACATGTGCAGTGCGTATGTACACCAAGTGCACACCATGAACACACCAAGTGCATGGTATGTGCACACATGCTAGACTTGGTGCACGCATTTACCTTGGATAGGGCCTATAATCTGCATTTTCAAGATGACATCCATATCTGAAACGTATATTCGCATCTCGACTTATTTGGCTGCTTCCGTTTGGAAACTTCTGTTAATTTGACTTTACAGTTATTTCCGTTTGGTTACTTCAGCACTTTGGTTACCTCAATTCGGCTGTTGTACGTGTGTAATGGTGCCCAACACTTCCTCTCATAAAATATCCCTAGCTATTTGTGCTAGCTGGTGGTAGTTTGGTACATGTGGAGAAGGGAAAATTGAGGTGCAGAGTTATGGTTAAGATGCATGGTAGCTGCCATAATGATAAGGTGAGTGACTTTGGCGCCGTGTTCTGACGAAGAGGTAAACCTAAGTAACTATTTTTATTGAATTCAAAATAGCTATTCCGCCTTGATAGTGTTCAGATTTAAGCTCAGGTACCTACTTCACTTGGATAGTATTCAGACAACAATGTAAGTCATACTGCATCAATCTCCCCCTAGATGAGATGTAATGATCACTAAACCATGGTTGCCACCCTCACACTGGTAAGTGTTCACATGAACAGTTACTTCAAAATAGAATCCAAAGTGGAAGATGTTCTCCTTAGTTTTCAGGAATATATACGTCTCTTGGTACGTTCATGTTACTTCAGAAGTAAAGGAGAAGTAAGGCCCCAAAACATCAAATTAACTGCTCATCAGGACGTGACCTAAGATAGACATCCCTGGCCCCCACCCTTCTTGTTTCCATGGTGTCGTTAATGGTGAGAGAAGTATGGGTCTGAGGCAAACTCAGTATTTGAAATATTCTTTTTAAGTCATCCTCTTTTCTTTTTGCTCTGTTTTGTTTTTAGGTATTAGCCATGGCTCTGTCGTGGCAGGAGTTATCGGTGCTAAGAAACCCCAGTACGATATCTGGGGGAAAACTGTTAACTTAGCTAGCCGAATGGACAGCACGGGCGTTAGTGGCAGAATGCAGGTGCCTGAGGAAACATATCTCATCCTTAAGGACCGGGGATTTGCCTTCGACTATCGAGGAGAGATTTACGTCAAGGGTATCAGTGAGCAGGAAGGAAAAATCAAAACCTATTTTCTTCTAGGAAGAGTACAACCAAATCCTTTAATCTTGCAACCGAGAAAACTGACTGGACAATATTCCTTGGCAGCTGTTGTGTTAGGACTTGTACAGTCTCTTAACAGGCAAAAACAGAAGCAAATCCTCAATGAGAACAACAACTCCGGGATCATAAAGGGACACTACAATCGGCGGACTTTGCTAACTTCCGGTGGGCCCGAGGCAGCGGCCCAAGCAGAAGGAGCCGACAAAACTGAATTGCCATAATAAACATTTTTTTTCTTCATGTTCTTTTTTTGTATTTCTTTTATATATAAAATAAATATACAAATAAAAAGGGTTTAATTTTTTTTAGAACAAGGATGGTTCTTTGGTTTCATTTGGTTTCCTGTTCGCAAAAGTCACTTGCCAGTTGGCATCAGAACTGGGAGGCTTGCATGTCTACTCATTTATTGTTCTTATTATTAATGGTATTAGTTCAGGGCAGGAGGTCATACTAGATGTCCCCCTGAGGTCTCTTCTTTGATTCTCTTCTTTGATATTAGAAACCAGAATTACCAACCACGATTGGGGAGTTCCATCCTGCATGACACAATATGAATTAGTTTAATGAGAGAGAGAGAGAGAGAGAGAGAGAGAGAGTGTCCTTGGATTGGACAATATGCAATTTAAGTTACATGTTCCTAAACTGTGGGCTGAGAACCCCAAGCGAGGTCTTTCCATCTGCTCATGAGGATAAAAACCTAATTGAGATGTGAGGTACACTTTGCATGTCTTCATTGCTGTGTGAGGTTGCAGAATTATAGGTACGTCTCAAAATGGGATAGCGAGGCAAAACTTTTGGGAACCACCAATTTAAATAGGGAAGAGAAAGTAAGAAGCTTTATCGTCTTTTCCAGATGGGGAACTTTGTAGAATTTGTAGAGCTGGTTCCCCAGAAGTTTTCAAATTCACAGATCAAATCTGGGTACCCCTTTCCCTTAATGAAAATGTGAATTTATGGTCTTTTTAAAGAGGTTTTTAAGAGGCTAGCTGAGCATATGTCTGGGATGATTTAGGTATAACAAATCCTGCACCAAGCAGGGGACTGGATTTGATGACTCCTGTGGTCACCTTCAGCTCTAGGATTCTGATTTAATTTAGATTAGTTAAATATACTCATTTAGAAGCCAGCTAAGCTAAGTTCCCTGTAACTAATCGAAGTTCCAAGTGTCTCTGATGATTTCAGGTGGCGCCAGCACTCTGAACTACACACACACACACGCACACGCACACACACACACGCCCAAATCAGTTTAAAATGCTGATTTGGTTTAAAATGCAAACTAAGGAAAGTAGCCAAAGCTGAGGCAAATAGTCCTATGTTGCTGCATGAGCAGGAGTGAGCTGGGTAAGTCCTTGCAGGGTTCAACCCCCTGAGCAGCAGGTCAGGTACAGACAAGTGACTAATGGGCCAAATGGGCTGCAGGAAGGGTAATAGCAGGGGAGTATACAAGTCTGAGCCAGAAAAGCTCAGAAGAACCACCAGAAGAAGGCGTAGAAGAGGGGCCTGAGACTGTGGAATCAGTCTTGCATGATCAGGGCAGACTGACTGGGCAAAGCCAGGGCAGTGCAGCACAGGGGGTGGCGGTGGGGGAGGGCAGAGCACTGCAATGAGGCTTAGGAGGCCGAGAGTTGTGTGTGACAGCAAACCAAGGGGCCTGCAGTGTCAGGACACAGAGTTCCTGGAGTGGCCGGTGGATCTGCAGTGCTACTGCTTCCCCGAGTCGCAGGCCAAGCCATTCCCCTCAAGGGGCCTCTCTGCTGTCTTGGTTGCACTCCTCCTCCTGTCTGTCTGTCTTCAGTCCCTGCCATGCCTCCCATCTTCCTGGTCGGCTGTCAGCCAGAATGCAAGCAGGAAGCTGGGCAGAACATCTCCATATCCCTCCCCTCCTTCCTGTTGCACGATGCTCTTCTAAGACCTTTAGGGTTGCGGGGGCCACCTGGAGCATCTCTCATGAGTTCACTGACTTGTCCCAGTTCATATTATTAATTTATTATTATTATTATTTACGTAGCACCAGCAGTGTACTGGCACTGCGTAATCAATCATTCTAGACATGTCCCTATCCCAAGGGGCATACAATCTAAAAGACACAAGGGAGGGGAAGACAAGGGAGAGGTGAATAACAGGAGAGACAAGGATACATTCATGAGGTTCAGAAGTTAAAGGTGCACGTGCTTAACTTAGTTACAGGGAACTAAAAGTTACAGGGAAGAGATTGAGTGAGGGGGGAAGAGGACACAATTTCACTCATGACGAGCTTGGGGAAAGCCTGATGGAAATGGTAGGTTTTCAGGAGGGATTTGAAAGTTGGGAGGGAGGGAGCAGAACGAATGTATCCAGGGAGGGAGTTCCAGGCATGAGGGGCAGCAGGAGAGAAGGGGCAAAGATGTTTAGAGGAGCAAGAGAGTCGCAAGCAGGTGAGGGTGGGGGGAAAAGAGGAGCGAAGCTCCTGGGAAGGAGTGTGGCAGGATACAAGAGCGGAGAGATATGGGGGAGCAAGACCATAAAGAGCCTTGATAGCGAAGACCGGGAGATTGTGCTGAATGCATTCACGTAGAGGGAGCCAGTGTAGGGCGGAGAGGAGGGCCTGAACTTGGTCAAAGCAATGGGCAAGATGGATGGCTTTGGCAGCAGAGTGTTGAACGGAGATGAGGGGGGTGAGATCAGTGCAGGGGAGACCAGTAAGGAGGAAGTTACAGGAGTCAAGGCAAGAGATGACTAGAGCATGGACAAGGGTTTTTGCAGTGGAAACAGTAAGACAGGGCAGATTTTAGCAATATTATACAGAGTGAAGCAACAGGATTTAGCAACAGCCTGGATGGAGAAGGAGGAGTCAAAGATGAGTCCCAGGCTATGGGCCTGAGGAACAGGCTGGATGGTGACACCCTCAGGGGAAATTGAGAGCTAAGTAGGAGGGAATGTTTTTGTGTTTTTTTTGGGGGGGGGGAGATTAAAAGTTTGGTCTTGGCCATATTAAGTTTGAATTGGCAATGAGACATCCAAGCAGAGATGTCAGAGAAACAGTCAACAATATGAGACTGGATGGAGGAGGAGAGCGCGGAAGTGGAAAGAGTTGCGTACCATCAGCATACAGGTGATACTGGAAGCCATGAGATTAAATGAGTTTACCCAGAGAGTGTAAAGGGAAAAGAGGGTCCAGGACAGAGCCTCGGGGAACTCCCACAGAGAGGGGAAGCAATGTAGAGGTGTTACCAGCAAGAGAAACACCGAAGGAGCAGTTTGAGAGATACAAAGAGAACCAGTTGAGAACAGAGTCCTGGAAATTAAGGGAGCGTGGTCGACAGTGTCAAAGGTAGCAGAGAGATCAAGGACAAGAAAGAAGTAGAGGCCCTTAGACTTAGCTAAAAGGAAGTTATTGGTAATTTTAGGGCAGTCTTAGTCGAGTGGAGAGGGCGGAAGCCCGCTTGAAGGGGGTCAAGGGAGGAATCTGAAGAGAGGAAATTGAAGACATTGCATGTAGACAGCCCGCTCCAGGAGCTTGGAAGGGAAGGGTAGAAGCGAAATGTGGCAATAGTTGGAAGGGTAGCAGGGATCAAGAGTGGCCTTCTTACGAGGGCCGATCAAAAGAGTGGCCTTCTTACAAGAGGACAGGGGAGACAGTGGCATGTCTCAAAACTCACCAATGTTATATTGTAAAATTAAGTCAACAAACAATTAAATGAAAGCTGACTTCTCTGACGTTTGGCTGGTATAGTCAGTGCAGGTGAGTAAGAATTTAAACCTCAAATTATCAATAACAAAGAGTAAAACAAAGGTTCAAGGAGGAGTGCTGAGTCATGAGTTTTCCCAAACAAACAGCATGTCTCTGTGTGTGAATTTGTGTGAAAAAGTTATCCCACTTGGCAAAAAGTGAATGTGGGAGAGAGAGAGAGAGAGAGAGAGAGAGAGAGAAGTCTCTAAAGTTGAGAAAACTTGGGCTCTGCATGTAAGTGCTGGAGAGAACTGTCCCTTTTCCCAGATTAGTTCTCTGTGTGCCAGTGAACAATTGTGTGTGAGACAATCTAAAACTGGTACACAATTATATATATATATAATCACACCATTTCCTCCCAACCTAAGGCCAGTGACATGCTAGGCTGTGAAACTCTGCCCAGCAACAGCAGCCTCCTAAGCAGAACAGAGGGAGATAGGGCAATATAGGTTGCTGTTGTGTTCATTCCTTATCTCCAGTCTTGTGCCCTGATCCCCTTGCTCCCAGTTCTTGCTCTTGCTCCTAGGCCAGTCTCTTTCTTAGCCCATGCCCTCACTCAGCCTTGCCTCCCATTTCCCCTCCTGTCTTGTCTCCTAGCCCTGATTCCCTTCATCCCAAACATCACATCCACCCACTTCCTGGACACCCCTCACCCCACGATCCTTACATGCAGAAGGTGCAACCTGTAGGGCCAGAGAGGAGGCTGGAGAGTCAGGAAAGGGCTCCCCTCTAGTAAATAACTTAGTTAGGAACCCAGTGCTATGTAAACCAGGGGTGGGGAACCTCAGTCCCGGGGTGCAAATGCAGCCCTCAACAATATTTTATGTGACCCCTTTCCAGTACCTGGATCTGGCCCCTGGATCCAGTCTCTACCCCCAAGCACTGAAAAATTGAGCTCATGACAATGGAGCAGAGAGGAGGGCCTGCACACAAGGGTAGGGGACAGATCCACAGCACAGATCCAGAGAGAGAGAGAAGCGTGGCCATAGGCCATAGCGTTACATGGGACCCCCAAGGGGGTACATAACTAAAAGCTATGCCAGCCTAACAAACATGGCTGGCCAAATTATAACAGGTAACAGAGCAAAGTGATGTACTCAAGAAGGCACATACAGTCAGCGTGATAAAATCTTGAACTAAAAGAAACCTAGCAAACAATATACAGCAGCATAGAATCAAGTATTATGCTTTGGACCCCAATCCATATAAAATGCATATGATCAAACAACATAGGGTAACCTCCCACAGGACCGGAAATGAAGCTCTGCAAGGTGCTCCAAGGGTGATTTAACCAACCCACATATACAACATGGGGGGAATAAGGCAAAGTGGCCCACTCCCTTCCCATCTGAGAATAAAACAGCACTATTGCCAAATCGGGGAATTCCCAGCTGAGCCGACCCTAACAGTTATTGGCTCCTGAGTGGCACAGAGGTGAGTTGGCAATAGGCCTGAAGTTCACAAATCTGTCTCTGATCTGAAAGGCCACTGTCAGGAACTTTGACAAATTAACAACAACTACTGCATCTGGGTTATTTAGTAAGTAGTTAAGCAGCACCTGCTCAGATCGCCCTATGGCTGCGGCCAAATACTGCCTCCTGGACGTGTCATACAGGCGGCAATTGAGAATTATATGTTCAGTGGTTTCCACCGTCTGCTGGTCGAAAGGGCAGAGTCTGTTAGCATAAGGAACCCCTCTGATACGCCCCTTCAGCAACAGGGTAGGGGGGGCATTCACTATAGCACATGTGATAAGAGCCCTCCCCCTTGGCGGAATTGCTGCCTGGAGCTGACAGGCCATCTGTCCCGGGTTGGGCACCCAGGAAAGATAGGCACGAACATGGGGTGATGCCCTAATGCTAGCCAGCTCACCCTGTCTCCCTATATCCCGCCATCTGGAGACAACTTCCCTAGTGAGCAGCTGGAGACGTATGCGCCAGGTATTCCCGTGAAAAGCCCATATGTCCCAAAATAGACCTCATCTTTACCATCCACGGACTGACGTAAGGGTCATTTCTGAAATCCGTGAGGAGGCCGGGGGCTCTATTGGCTTCCACTTTGCCCCAAAGGTTCAGGGCATGTTCGACAGCCACATGCTGAATTGGCCGGCTTCTTGTCTAATGGCAGCATGTGGAGGCACAGATCCATGATCTGGACCCTTCTTTTCTTGAATAAACCTGTTAAGCACCCCCTCCCCAAACCTCTATATGGCCCTCAGCACTCATACTAATATTCAATGCAGCCCCCAGGACAGAAAAAGTTCCCTACCCCTGACATAAACAATAAATAATCCTGTACACTTAGGAGATTTCATTCTAGACATTTTCTCCAAAATCAACCAGGTTCCGCCAATGGATGACTAGGAAATTCCCTCCAGTTTTGGAATTGATCTGTTGAGATGTCCAACAATAATTGCCATTACAGATAGACTGAGGAATGCCACGTAAAACCTTGCCTCACCCAGCCAAACACATTTTGAAATATCATCTTCCATGGACCAAACAAGACTCACTTGCTTTAGCCTGAGAAGTAGAACGGAATGTCATGCCCAGCTGAGAAAATTGGGTCACTAAAGAACAGAGTACAGAAGACATGGCAGGCAGAACAATGAGTGTAAACAGATGGATGGGAGGGCTCTCCGCCCCCGGACCCAGAGCTGCATGGGGGGTGCACCCCCGCCTCCGCCCGCTTCCAGCCCTGACTGGGTCCACTTTAGATGGACCTGGCGGTTTACCCAGGCTGCCCGCACAGTACCCCATAGAGTTGCGGGCAATCACCTGACACTGTAGGCTGGTGGTGCCCCCAACTCTATGATGCTTTCAGGGGCAATGGCCAGCTGGGAGTGGAGCAGTAACGTCGGTCCACCCAGCAGACAGACAGCGGCTCCACTCCAGGCTGGTGCCCCCGGTTTGGTGGGCGGGACTTCCCCAGAGCAGGCACAGCCCGCTCTGCTTCCACATCTGGCACGGGCACTTTTAAACAGACCCGCCAGCCTGGCGGTGAAACAGGCTGGTGCGGGCAGAACTGGAGCTGCCGTCCATCTAAAAGCATCCGATGAGAAGTGCGTTGAACTAATCTACCAATAT
Source organism: Sphenodon punctatus (assembly GCA_003113815.1). Classification (NCBI taxonomy): domain Eukaryota; kingdom Metazoa; phylum Chordata; class Lepidosauria; order Sphenodontia; family Sphenodontidae; genus Sphenodon; species Sphenodon punctatus. Next base: position 4,276,636 of record QEPC01010552.1, on the reverse strand, counting down.
TGCTGCCTTATCTAAAACTCTCATATCAAGAGTTTTTAAAACTTGGTAATGCCGAAACACAATGTGTGGCTAAGGTAACTCTTTAAGCCTCCTCAGAGTATGCCTGAGCAGCGGAAATCTCTCAGGGTAACTCTTGTGCTGCAGAACATTAAAGCAAACAGAACCCCTATCTGAGGGCTTATTCACTTCAAGAAGAGTTTCACACAGTACTTTATTTCCAGGGCATCTACCTCATCCCACAGCATTCATCTGACGATGCAGTTCAAGGAATCGCTATCCCTGTGAGGATGCCATGGATTCATAATGGATTGGTTTACCCTGGAGAAATTGCTTGGTGTGAACAAGCCCCAAGAGACTATTCAAATGTAATATGGCATTTGGTGTAGTTAGCAGTTTTAAACATCCCCTGTAAGCTCAGTTGTCCGTAGGTGCTTGGGAGGGTTTTTTGTTGTTGTTTTTTTACCAGTTTGTATAGCTTGGTGTCTTTGGTTCACTTAGCATTTCATTTTTGCTAAGCACACATCTCCCTGGTGAACCAGTTTTCTAATTCTCATTATCACTGCCAGCCCTAGTAGCAACAATGACAAGTGAGTGGAAGGTGTTAACCAGACAATGGGATTCCAGGGAGTGAACAGCAATTCTATCTTGTGCTTCTGAGCTTGGGCCCGAATGACTCTGTTTTTCATTCCAAAATCCTCCTTACCATAACTATATTCCTGAGTCAGAACGTTTTCTAATGAAGTTGTAGCTATCACAGGACAGATTAAACGGCTTACTAAATGTGTTCATTCCTATGGAATAATTCATTAGAGCTGAGGCTGCATCAAAACCTTCACACCTTATGGTGGGCAACGGCGGCGCACCAACGAGGAGAAGACGCAGCGGCGGAAGGAGGTCGGTGCCATCACAACTTCCTGTGCGAATGGGGTTCGACCACGACAATACTTGCAAGTGACAAGGCTGGATTTTGAGCCCTGTCACTCATGAGTATTGTCACGGTAGAACCCTGTTCCCACTGGAAGTTGTGATGGCACCGGCCTCCTTCCCCCGTCACATCTTCTCCTTGCGGGAGTGCCGCCACCACCCGTCGTAAGGTGTGAATGCGGTATGACTTTTCCTGTACTGTCTGGAAAGTTGCACTTACAACTGTTTCTCAGTATTTCTTCACTATCCATTGAATCCATGCTTCTGCTGTTGTCGAGATCGGCGCCAGTGACTGTTCACCCTTTTTCACTACTTTTCAGTAATTTGGGTTATTTTCAGTAATTTTTGATTTTCCACCAATCAGTTTCCATTGTTTTCATCAGTTTCCAGCATTTTATGAAAATTTATGGCATAGTTATAGCATCAGAATGCAGAAAACAAGGGCTAGCTCTTGAAATCAATCCGTTTCCATTGTTTTCATCAGTTTCCAGTATTTTATTATCAGTTTATGGCATAGTTATGGCATCAGAATGCAGAAAACAAGGACTAGCCCTTGAAATAAACCAATCAAAACACAGTTTGCAAGGGCGTTAAGAGTGAGGTGATCAAATTTGCAGACGACACCAAGTTATTCAAGATAGTTAAAACACGAGCAGACTGTGGGGAATTGCAACAGGAACTTACAACACTGACTGCCTGGGCATCTAAATGGCAAATGAGATTTAATGTGGACAAGTGCAAAGTGATGATGCACATAGCGAAAAATAATCCAAACTATGCATACACAATACTGGGTACTAAGCTAGGAGTTACCACTCAAGAAAAGGATCTGGGGGTGGTTGTGGACAATACAATGAAAGCCAAAGCACAGTGCACAGCAGCAGTCAAAAAAGCAAACAGAAAGTTGTTATTATTTATTATTATTATTATTTTATTATTACAAACATTTATATAGCGCCAGACGTGTGACCTGGTGCTGTACAAAACATAGAATTAGACGTGGTCCTTGCCGGTGGCTTACAATCTAAAAGACAAAGGGGGGGGAGACAGGGAGAGGGGACAGTGGGAGAGACAGGGGAGAAGACAAACAAACATTCAAGCGGATGCGAAGTCTCAGGTGCATGTGCATGGCTTGGTTACAATCAGGTTGGTTGCAGAAGTCTGCAGAGGAGGGCAGACAGTAAGTATATGGGGAACGACTAGCAGGCATTGGGAAAGGCGGCGAGGAAAAAATGGGACTTGAGGAGGGATTTGAAGGAGCGGAGGGAGGGGGCAAGGCGGATGTGGGCAGGGAGGGAGTTGCAGGCATGGGGGGCAGTGAGGAAAAAGGGTCAAAGGTGGTTAGGTGAGCAGCAGAAACGAGGGAGAGTGAGGGAGGGGGCAGAGGAGGAGTGAAGAGCGCGTGCAGGAGTGCGTAGGGAGATTAGGTCCGAGAGGTAAGGGGGAGCTTGGT
>QEPC01010552.1:4257274-4271823 GCA_003113815.1 Sphenodon punctatus | reverse complement strand
GACTGCTCCTGCCTACGAAGAATTACCAGAAGTACTGAACAATGGCAACTACCGAATGGGAACTAGCAAAAACAGTAAAAAGCCAGTAAGTTCCCTCATTGCGCGAGCACAGGAAAATGGTCTGTTTCCCACAGATAGCTTTTGCTGAGATTGCTCGATTCAGCATTATCATGAGCTAACACATTTCTCCTACAGATGACAGTTACCCTTCTGCATTAGATGGAGCCTACACATTCTATCACTTGTGACTTGTCCAAGGTTGGTGCCTGGTGGCCACAAACAGTGAAAACAAACAAGACGTTAGTCCACGTTAGCCCGCACTGACTACATGTTCACCCACTTGTTTATTAGGTGATCAACAGATGTTAGCCCACACCTACCACAAGGCCACCACCCACCAAACACACACTGCATTTTCCAGACGATCACAGACCCATCATATGGGCTAATCTAGGATAATGAGGGTCCACGGTCCAGCTGCTAGGTTTACGTGCAGCCTCACATCCAGGTCTGCCAGAACCATAGAGTCAGGCCTACCTTGCCCAGCCACCTCAGTTTCCTGTTTGTGACAGTGGCAGCAGCTAACGAGGCAAGGGAAAAGTGAGCGAGAGGCACCTCTTAGCAGAGAGGTGGCGATTTCCCCAGACTGAGAGCAAAGGGAAAACCCTTTGCCCAGGGAAAACAAGTGAGAGGCTCCTCTCCACCTGGGGAAAGGGAGATCACTAGCAGGGTCACCCAGCTGACAGGTAGGCCGAGGAGGAGGGAGATTGCTAATGTGGCCGCCCAGCTGACAGGCAGCCCAGGAGGGAGGGAAATAGTTAGCGGGACCACTAGTGTAGCCGCCCAGCTGACAGGTAGCCCACCCCGGAGGTGGGGAGAGGGAGATTGCTAGCAGGACTGCCCAGCTGACAAGTGAGACCAGGAGGGAAAGAGATCGCTTGAGTGCCACCCAGGTGACAGTTGACCCGGGAGGGAGGTAAATCACTAGCGCCACTGTGTGGAGGTTTCTGTAAGCACATGGAATGTGGGCAGGGGGCTGCCTGTTTATTCTGTTGGACATGCTAAACGTGTGCATGGCAGTTGCATGGGGGGTGCACAGACCAAACACGGGCTAACTACTTATCATCTGTTTTCACCCAAAGATAACTTCATTGCTTTGACTAGTGGGGAAATTCCAACCATTAAATACTAACTCTCTTTTATACGTACAGCTATGGACAGGGCCCTGATAATGGGTAGAACAAAGTACAAGTTCTGAAACCAGAAGCCCCGAATTTTTCAAGCAGAATAAATAAGCAAATTCACTAAATTATGCTTATGATGCAAAACAACATCACAACTCCATTCCACTGCTGTAACATGTTACTGACAAGACCCCGCAAAGATTCTGTGCAACTTTCCCATTTAATTCTTCCTCCTAAAGTCAGCTGGAATCCACCTTGTTTCTCTGATTAAGGGGAATCAAGAAGTTCCCATGCCAAAACTTGTGCATTCTTGCTTTCAGCAGCAGCTAGTAGCTGAGTAGCATTTCATTTCCAACAGACGACATACCTCCCAACATCTCAAGTAGTCAAAATGGGACAAGTACCACCCCTCTCCCAATAAGCCCCACCCCTCTGTGAATAATAATAATAATTTGTTTGTACAGTACCCCCCTGCCTTGCATGGCACTCAGCGCATTTTATATTGCGTAAGTATAAAATATAAACAATATAAAACAATTTAAGACAATAATAAAAGACTTTAAAAAGAGAGAATATATTGAGGGAACCAGCAGTGTATCCTAAAAGCACCTAGAAAATAAATATGATTTTTGGTGCTTTTTAATGGTAAGGAGGGAGGAACTGAAAACGGACATCCAGAGGGAGTGAGTTCCATACCGAGCCGCCCGTCGCAGCAAGAGCCCAGTCGCCTGCTGACTTAAGACGCGATGGTACAACCCCCAAACAGTGGGTAGTTCCTGAGCGCAGATACCCATCAGTGTGTGGCTTCAGAAGAAGGTCTCAAATATAAGGCTGCTTTTAAACGAGGAGCGCTGAAGCGCCTCCTCAATGCCGCATTAAAGCAAAGCCGCCAGAAATGACGTTTTCCCCGTTGCTGGCAGCAGCGGCGGCTCGAGACACGGGGCTTTGGAGCGGCGCGTTCTTAAGACTTCAATTATCTGGCTTAAGAACGCGCCGCTCCAAAGTCCCATGTCTCCAGCCGCCGCCGGCAATGGGGAGAACGTCACTTCCAGCGGCTTTACTTTAATGCGGCGTTGAGGAGGCGCTTCAGCGCTCCTCATTTAAAAGCAGCCTAAGCTCCACCCTCTCATCCACTTCTCTGCCACATGCCTCCCAACATTCCAAATGCATAATGTTCCGCCAGGTCTTTGGGGAGGGAGACGAGTAGGTGGGTGGGGAGGGGGGGGAGGGTTTTGATTGCTTTCTGCTCTTTTAGTATTTTATGGTTTTAAGAATTTTTAGCTGGTATTTTTAATTGTTTTATTTGAATGATTGCTGTACGCCGCCCCAAGCTGCTATGGTGCAGGAGGGCACGGGATAAAATATTCTGAAATAAATAAATAAAATAAAGAGGAACAGAAGCTTCTCTGCTTCTCGTTCCCTATAGTTTCTTGTCATTCCGTCATCATCTCCCCAACATCCTTTGACGTGCTTTCTCTAGGAGGTAACCAGGAAAGAGGTGCCTGAGGCATGAATACGGGTCCTTTTGTCTCTCTCTTCAGAAAGTGGGACTTTACCCCCTGAAAGCGGGACAGTGGTATTCTACACCCAAAGAGGGACTGATGGGAGGTACAAGGTATTGGGAGCACAGCACAGAGTAGAATGGAAATAAATACTGGTCAAAACAAATATTTCCATGAAACTGGCCTTAATTATTTCGGTTCCTACCAAACAGATAATAACAGGTCATCATTTTCATTTCATCTGTTTTGGACATTTGGTTTAAAAGGTTTCATTTATTTCTGCATTTTGGTTTGGCTATTTTGGTTACTTTGTTTCAGTGCTATCAGGGCAACAACGGAAGCGAAGTAATAAATCCCAAAATGACTGAAATACCCAAACCAGAAAAACCAAAATACTGAGATAAACTAAATAAATTAAATGTTATATTCAAATAAGCAGATTACAGGGGTAGATATTACTCAGATACTCAGAGGGCTACCCAAAAGGGGTTATTAATGTCTGCACATAATACATCTTCTGTTATTCGTTTCAGCACTCACAGAGAGTTAGACACAAGAACTGACTTTGGCGAACATACTGTGAAATGCTGGGAGCAGGAAGCAGACACATTATGAAATCTCCCTTGGGCCGTGATGAGGGTTCCGCTTGACTCTCCCTGTGAATCCCTTTCTGATGTTGTTAGGCGGCAGAGTGAAATGGTAACTTAGGCCTCCACAGTCTGGGAGGCTTCACTCCGCACTACAGGAGGAAAAAAACTATACAATGGAATAGGCAGCACACAGAGCAAGTGATTTAGAATTCAATACCAACGTCCCCCTGCCATTTGAAGCTCGCTGCGGAGGTTTGGCGTCAATTTAAGGAACTTTGTGTTCATTAACCTTTCTGACTGTGTGCTATTTAATTGGAGTATGCTACTTTAATGGCAGTTCCCTTGTTTCACACAGTGATTTTCTTTCCTCCTTTTTTTCCATTTCCCCTCTTAGCTTTTGCGCTGATGTATGCTCCAGTCATTCTAGAGTGATCCTAGGAGTCATTGGTAGAGACACAAGGATTGTCTTTTCATCATTTTCACACACACACACAAATGTGAATCACAGGATTCGTCTCCTTAAATATGCTCCTCACGTGGCTTCTCCTGACCTAGCTCCCATTCAGCTCAAGGTAGCTGTGACTGCCTAATAAATATGCTAATGCCACTACGCTGAAGGCTGCATCGTTTCACAGTGCGTGTCCCTTTGAAGAACTTTCAAGCAGCTATGCCTTGCCTTCAGCTTGACAGACAGAAACAGAAGACGCAGTGCAATTTCCGCTTGCGAGAGTGGCAGATGGGGAGAGACAGGTGAGGCAGTTTCTCTCAGGCTTCAGACGTCATAGGCCTGGAGAGGGTCTCTCATTCAAGCATGTGTATGAATGAGGACCTAAACAGAGGCCCTGAAGAAACTCAGCTCATGATTAGGGCTGAAATGAATAACCGCTATTAACTGGTAACCAGACAGATATGTATCCATGGTATCTAATATCTGGTCAAATACTAATTGGTATCATAAGGCTGAATCAAAACAGCCCTTCCATTTTTATAGAACAAATCCACAAAAACAAAACGAAATTTCAATCCAATCAGTCATTTTGCGCATGTGCAAAATGGTGGCAGCTACACTGTGCATGCGCAAGTGGCAGTCTCATTTTGCGCATGCACAGAACGGCTGAGTGCCTTTTTGTGAGTGCACAAAATGGCCAACACATTTTTGATTGTGGCAGCGAATGAAAATCGAAACCATCATTCATTCCAATTTTTGTTTGAACTGGGGCTGAAATGAGCAATGATTTTGCTGCTCGCAAAAATGCTCACAATTGCAAGCATGGGGACTGAGATCCCAAGAAAATCTCAGTCCTGGTGCAATTTCTTGGCAAGCAGTTAAAAAAAAAATAGCCACTGGATGGTGGTGTGGTGAGGACTTGTAAGTTTCAAAGTGCACACTCTCCTCCTCCCACCCCACCAAACAACAACCCCAGCTGTTTGGCAGTGAGTGCGTGCGTATGTGAAGGGGGAGGGGGAAGCAGACTTTGAAATTGGCAAGAGCCGACTGGTAGCACTTGGGAGGGCTCCCCTCCCCACTGCTCCCAGCCGGTGCTTGTGAATTATGGGGGTTTTTTTAAAAAAAAAAAAAAAAAAAAATCACTTTTTTTATTTGCTTGATAAAAACATGGTGAGAACATCCCTGCGCTTGGTTCATCCCAGAACAGAACGCCCATCAGGATTTCAACAAGATTACTTGGTTTACCGAGGTCTCATTTCAGTCTTAGTTTGGACGTATCAACCAGCTGGGCCCACTTCCGGGCAGAAATGGACTTTCACCACTACTATCAGGTTTACTATCCTCCGGCGGTTATCCAGATTAACATTTAACTTTATTTTATTTATTTATTTTTGCTTCCTCGTTCTGTCCAGACTGGCCTGATTATGCCATAATGCGGCAATTCAGTAAAAAGTAATATCCACTATTCCAGTTCGGCGGTTAACCTCTATGGTTACTGGATCGTTGTAAAATAACCACCAAGCTATCTGGAATACAATTTAGAAAGGATTTTTTTTTCCCTATCTCTTCCAGCCCTATTCACAATACCCGCAAATAAGCATGTTTGTGTAACCGCTTCTGGCAAGAAAGCCCATACCTACCCATAGCAGGGGGGTTGAGAGGAGGACGGCGTCGGCCTCTGGACCGGCCTCTGTAGGGGGAGGTGTCACGCTCCAGAGCGCATCAATTGAAAGCCAGCAAGGTACATGGGCAATGGGAGGGCCGACCCAGCTAATCTGGTGGGGCGGGACTTGGGTTCTGGAATCCCCCGGTGGGAAATGGGGGCCCCGGGGGAACCGGAGGGGGGTGGCCTTGCCCGGCCACCACAACTAGCAACACCTCACTCACAGAGCAGGCCATGCAGACGTGGGCCCCTGCTGCCCCCCCAATAATACCCACGACAGGCCTATGGGGTTCAGCCCCCCAGGCAACGATGCCTGCGCAGTGCACCCCTCCCCGAGGGTGGGAGTTACTCGGCGGTCTCCGACCCAATAGGGGGCCATTTGCTCCCGGCCACAAAAGAAAGGATATGGCGGGGCGAATATGTGGACCTTTTTGCACTGCTGTTTAGCGATTTGATATTGGATCCCGCTGAACAGGAGGACAAGAAGGAAAAGGAGCGCTTTAAGTGCCCCAAGGCAGACCGAAACTGGACTAATTGGACAGCCGCTTTCTCAATCTACATGGGGGTCATGATCCAGGCCTACCCCACCTGAGCCAGTGACCTGCTGAAGTACTCCGACATCATACGGCGTGCTTACAAAGCGGGGCCAGCAGGTGCGTGGCTTCGCTATGATGAAGCCTTCCACCACAGAGCGGCATATACCCCGGGCCTGCTATGGGATCTGCACGCCCATGACCTATGGCTAAACTGTATGTGCCTAGATCAGACAGCGGGCACTTGCTGGCAAAAGGGGGCGCTTCCTCTGCCACAGAGTCCTTTCAGGAAGAAGGAAAGAAAGCCCCTTCCTTGGGCATGTGCTGGGAGTTTGACCGTCTCGGGAGGTGCTCACGAGTGACCTGTAAGTTCCGCCATGCCTGCGCAAATTGCTCGGGACATCACGCTTCCACCGCCTGTTCGAGGGGGAGGGCAGCCAAAAAAGGGATTTTTTTTCCCGGGGGGGCCGGCAGGGGTGACTACGGGGGAGGGAGTAACCCGGCCCCTGCCGGCAAGAGCCCCAACACCAGTTAAGGTATCGGCGCTGGCTCGAGCCCTCCACTGGTACCCTGACAAAAAGAAAGTCGAGTACATAGTCGATGGCTTTCGAGACGGTTTTCGAATCCCAGCATACGTAGTTCACCAACCCCGATGTTGTCCAAATTTGAAGTCAGTGGTGGGTATGGAGGATATAGTTATCACAAATATAAGAAAAGAATGTGCCGAAGGAAGGGTGGCGGGCCCATTCCCAGCCCCACCATTCCCCGACATGATAGTATCACCACTGGGAGTGGTGCCAAAAAAGACCCCCAGGGAATTTCGACTAATCCATCACCTGTCGTACCCCCGGGGGGGCTCAGTCAACGATGCTATCCCCAAGGAACTTTCCTCGGTGCGGTATGTGTCATTTGATTCGGCAGTTGCCCTAGTGAGATCCTTTGGACCCGGCGCCATACTCGGGAAGTGTGACATCAAGTCTGCCTTTCGTTTCCTCCCCGCCCACCCGGACAGTTTCCCGTTGCTCGGCTTCCTATTTGAAGGAGGGTATTATTATGACAAGGCCATGCCAATGGGGTGTTCGTTCTCCTGCTCCACCTTCGAGCGGTTCAGCACCCTAGTGGAGTGGATTGTCAAGCAACGGTACAAAAAAGGGGGAATAACGAAATATCTTGATGATTTTTTATTCATCGGCCGGGCAGAGACCAGAGAGTGTGCAGACTTGATGCGAACCTTCCTCAGGGTGGCTGAGGATCTGGGTATCCCCTTGGCCGCCGAAAAAACGGAGGGTCCAGCCACCTGTTTAACCTATCTAGGCATTGAACTCAACACCGAGGAGGCCATTTCCCGCCTCCCCAGTGGCAAACTGAAAGCCCTCCGGGAAAAGATCGGTTAATGTTTGGGGGCAGCCAAAATTACGGTTCACCAGCTCCAGTCGGTTTTAGGGAGCCTCAATTTTGCTTGCAGGGTGGTGGCACCGGGGCGGGCCTTTCTGTCCCGCTTCTACACAAAGCTCCCCCACCATCACGTCAGGGTCACCAAGGAAATGAAGGAAGACTTTCAGATATGGGCAAAATTTCTGAACAAATTTAACGGCACCAGTTTTTGGAGAGAATAACTCCTGCTGGAAGCGGAGCTCCAGGTGCACTCTGACGCTGCGGGTGGGTCAGGTTTTGAGCTAATTTTTAGGGACCGGGGGGTAGCAGCCCCGTGGCCCCGGACCTGGGTAGAGCAAGGGATCACGAGAGATCTTACCTTTTTGGAACTCTTTCCGATTGTAGTGGCTGTACATCTGTGGCCCGACCGGCTGGCTAACCGTTCGATTCTTTTCTGGTGTGACAACCAAGCGGTTGTCCACATAATTAACACCCAGTCCTCCAGGTCTCCAAGGGTCATGAAGCTGGTGAGGGCTTTCGTGCTCACGTTTGGAACATAAGATCCTGTTCCAGGCCAGGCATGTGCCTGGGCTTGACAACAGTGTAGCTGATGCTCTTTCTCGCTTCCAGATGGATCGCTTCCATCTGCTGGCACCTCAGGCCTGGGTGAGCCCAGATCCGCTGCCGCCGCTGGTGTGGAGCCTTGGGTTGTAGAGCTTCAAACTACCGTGTTAGGATCCCTTGCACCACGCACCAGGACAGCTTACAACAGGGCTTTCAGGGAATTCCAGAACTTTCAACGTGAACAGGGTTGGGCCCAAGGTTTCCTGATCCCTGAACACCATATGTTGCAATTCGCCATGTCCGTGCGGCGCAACGACGCTGCCCCGGGTACTATCTCAGGCAAACTATCTGCCCTGGCCTGCGCAAGTAATCTGGCGGGCCACCCACCCCCCGACCGGGTTTTTTTCGCCAAACGACTGCTAGATAGCTGGCACAGGGAGGGGGCAGGGAACCTCGACCATCGAGTCCCGATCACACTACGAGTGCTGCTTGACATGTGCAAGGCACTATCCCATATCTGTTTTGACCATTTCGAAGTTTTACTGTTTGATTCATTATTCAAGTTAGCCCTTTTTGGAGCTTTTCAAGCAGGCGAATTGGTAGCGGACACAGTTAGGGATAAGTCAGGTAGGGCACTCCAGTTTAATGACATCAAGATCAGCCCAATGTCGCTGGCGTTGAACATCCGTCGATCTAAGACAGACCAGAGAGGAAAAGGGCAGGAGGTTAGGCTTAGTTACGTAGAAAATGAGGAAATGTGCCCAGTTTCGGCTGTGAGAGCGTACATAGCGGCACGGAGTGTGACCCCAGGCCCCCTGTTTAAACACGTCAAAGGGCAACAGGTTACCAGGTACCAATTTATGGCAATTATGAGGGCTGCTCTGGCTCAACTAGGGTTACCCCCGGCAGCATACGGCACACACTCCTTTCGCATAGCTTTGCTGCTGAGAACGGGATGCCAGAGCAGGGCATCAGGGATCTGGGGCATTGGAAGTCCAGGGCCTTCCGGACATATGTCCGGGGAGCCCCCCCTGCCAACCGACCTTAGCCATTTTCTTATCTCCACAGGTGCATGGCCGCCGCCACGAAAACAGGTGTGGATCATGGGCCACAGCCTGGTATGGTGGGCGGGCAAGGCGGCAGGGCAGACCGGATGGGGAACCCAACTGGGTTTGTCATCGTGGGCCCACATCCAATGGATGGGCCGCAGAGGAATGAAGTGGCAACACCTATTGCCGTCTGTTCATACCAGGCTTCGAGGCCCTTCACCCGACATCTTAGTAATCCACCTGGGTGAAAACGACATTCCGCAATGGAAGGGCGTCCAGTTGATCAAGGCCATAAAATGTGACCTGTGGGAGATTAAGAAACTTTTCCCTGGGGTTTTCCTTCTGTGGACTGACATGGTTGAACAGATGGCCTGGGGTGCCGGCGTCCACCCCCGGAAGATCGATAGGACCAGGAAGACGGTCAACCGGGATGTAGCGAAGTGGCTCACTGGCCTTGGGGGCGGGCACGTAGTTACACGGGCCCTGTCGCACAAGAAACCTGCCTTGTATAGGTGGGATGGGGTGCATCTGTCCCCGGAGGGGAATGACCTGTACCTGAAGGCTCTCCAAGGGGCCCCAGTTGGTGCATTAGAAGGATTCTAAAGTGGGGTGGGGGTCGGATTCATCCGGGCAAACCCAGCAAACCCTTAGTGGCAGGGGTCCAGTACTATAAGTTAGTGTAGTAGTTAAAGGGGTCATAATTAAGAGTCATCTCCTTAGGAGATGGGGAAGCCCACCTGCCGGAAAGCAGGGGAGGGCAACCGCCAGGGCCGCCTCCCTGGGAGGGGTGTCGTGCGACGGCGACAGGGACAAGTATGGTCCCCCGTCGGCAGGCAGCTTTCTCCTTACTCACAGTGAATGGAGTGGACCCCCTCACAGACGGTGAGACCACTCGAGGGGGAGATGTGTGAGCGTCGTTGGGGTGGCAATCGAGGGTACCTTGAAGCCACCCCTGTTTCATGTTGGATTGACTGTTTTTTCCAGGGTAAAGTCAAGTACTGGACCCGCATCGCACTAGGCAATTTGCCCCCACCTGATTCTGATTGTAATCTGTAAAATAAAGAGTGCGGCCGTTTTTCCCCCAATACTGTGTCTTGTCTCCTTCGGTGCATCAGCAATCAGGCTAAATCCCCCACTCGCATTCCCCCTAGTGTGTGAATGGGTTAATTCCCATATCAGTCAGTCATAATTGCTGTGGAGGAAACTAGAGGCAATTCCCCCCCCCCAAAAAAAAAAAACAGGGGGAATCTCCACTGCCTGCCAAGTGGGGACAACGTATTGCCGGTAAGGGGGTGGGGGAATGCCTAATAATGGAACACCTCTTCTCAGCCACGACATTATCTTGGTAAATTTCAAAGTGGGTGGGAACTTTTGAAGTGTGGGAGGGAAATATGCGGGAATGCAAACTTCCGCATCAAATATATACACTGAACATAAAGGTCGGGTGTCCTCTCATGTGAATGCGGCCTGTTTTTCTAAGGATCAATTTGATTAGTTAACTAGGACTTTTTAAAAAAACCTTTCCTATTCCTTTTCATTCTCATCCACTAGAAATACCATCTCTCCAACCTCAAAGGTTTTTTAATCCACTGAGACTAATTCAGATTTAAGAGAGAGAGGAAAATACTGCCTCTAAATTACTGGAAGGCTCAGATAACGTGGGCAGTCTGTAATGTGTAGCTGGCTGACTCTAGTCCAACAGGATGAGAGAATGGCAGACTAATACCTCCAGTCAAATGGAGGATTATCACCAGGGACCCCTGTTCATTGCATTTTCCCCAAACGGGAAAAGCTCAGTGAACATGGTTCCCTGATTATCAGCCTCTCCGTACGTTCCAGGAGCTTCCACCATCCTTGCTTCACCTAAGTCTTACTAGGATTATACTTCAGTTATCTAGCAAGTCTCCAGTATCCCTCCGATACTGAATCAGTCAATACATTTGGAGGCCTGATACATCCTAGTAGCTGGGGGGGGGGGCTGTCTCCATCACCTACGAGATGGCCAAGCCAGGTGGCACCCCTAACTATGTGGGGTGCCTTTACATCACTTTTGGCACAAGCTGGCAACATAAGGGCCCGTTAACTAATAAGGCAACGGTCGTTCTCTGGAATTTTTGGGTGGTTTATTTTTAGATGATGATGAGTCTCTCAGAAATTACCCCATGATGTAACAGCAAGCCATAATTCCAGATTCATTTCCTGTACTTCACATGAACACTAATTAGGGGGAAATTAGAAAAAGATTCGCTTCGTCGGCTGTCGTCCCTGACAAAAGTCCACCTAGTGCGGTTTTCTGAATTTGTCTCAAGACATGAGCAATATCTTTACGTCTTAATATTTCACGCAGCTTAGCAGTGCTCTCTGAACACCAGAGGCCGGATATTTTATTGATTAAAGTAACGGTGCAAAGCAGCAGTGCAGAATGAAAGCCTCTGCTGTTATGAATTATTAACAGTGCACCAGCTCAGCACACACACAAATCATATTCTTCTGCCTGACCTGGCCTCAGGAAGAAAGTGACATTTTTAGTGTATTTCAAGCCTAGTCAGAGTCTTGTGAAAACAGCCTGCCTGTCCAGAGCGGTGAGTTCTTACAGGCCAGGATTCTGAAAAGTACTAGCGGGTGTGGAGAACGGAGCGTCCCCTGCACCACACCCCTTGCTGGCATGACCACATCCATTTCCAAGAGCGATGATGCGCAGGAATAAATGTGCAGCCAGCGCGACCTGGCTACCTGCTCAAATGCGTGCCTGACTGGGCGGAAAGCTAGCTGTCTCCCCACCCCTCCCTAGCGGGGGAACAGAACATATGCACAGCCAGGTGACCCCGTGTATCCCTGCCCCTGGTATGACCCGCCATGATGGACAGCCATGGCAGCCAATCACAGGCACATAGATGGCGTCCATGGCAGCCCCTGAACCCTGGAGGCGGATGGGGCTGCAAACACACGTGCTGGCCCACGTTGGCCCACCTGGGCGACCCTTGGCCCAGGCCAGCCACCTACTCGGGCGGGAGCAGTAGCGGGCCCACATCTGGTGGGCTGGAAATAAAAATGATGGTTAGTCTCTGGCCCAGGCAGGCAATAGCAGGCCCCCATCACACTTATTGTCATCCGACATCACAATGGTTGGAAAACAGACCTGTTCACATCAGAAAGAGGCAGGACCCCCTTTCCCTGTCTCTTTCTGACATGGTTGCACCATTCTCCAAACAATGTGATGTCACAGCACTTGGAAAGAGGGCAAGCTCACATCAGAAAGGGGCAAGAGAGATAGGGTTACTACCTGGGGGAAGGATGCAATATGGACTGGCCTGCAGCCATGGGGGTGGAGCTATAGGGCCAGGTAATACCCACATGTTTTAGTAGTCTGGTCAATTACCTAAAAATATTGCAAATTACCATTGCCGATTTATCATTTTACCGATTGGTAAAACAGTAAATTGGTGCAGGAATCAGGACATAAAAGTTTTTTAAAAATCAGTTGAGACAAAAATGGTGAGTATAATGGGTAGCCTGCCAGGCACTAATTGAATAGCAGTTAGTACCCAATGGTACTGGGTCAGGTTGATTACTACAATTTTGACATGTATATCCATTTTTGTAGATACTCACTTCACGGTGTGGCGACTAGTCAGTCCGGCTTCCCTCCACCTGGAATCATCCAGTGCTTGCTGCAACCTATTCGCTGACTTTTTTTGTGGATAAAATCGCTCAAACTCACCATGACTTGGATGCCACACTTGCTGCAGTAGGAGAAACAGAGGTAATGGAAGCCCTGCCTCGTCCTGTTTTATGAGATCATTTCCAGTGGGTGTCACCAACTGATGCTGCGGATGTCCTTGGAGCAGTTAGAGCCACCTGTTGTGAACTGGAACCGTGCCTGTCCTGGCTGGTTAAGGCCAGATGGGAGGCACTGGGGCAGTTGCTGTTGGGGATGATCAATGCCTCCCTTAGAGTGTCGGGCTGCAAAGAAGCGGTGGTGTGGCCTCTGCTCAAGAAACCATCTCTTGACATTGACTCCCTTGCCAGTTATATCAACCAGTCTCTAACCTTCCCTTTTTAGGGAAGGTTATTGAACGGGTGTTGGCTCAGCAGCTTCAGGAGCATCTCGATCGTGTCAGTTTTCTAGATCCCTTGCCTAGGGATCCCTAGTCCCTGGACTTTTGTCCAGGTTTTGGCACAGAGACTGGACTTGTGGTCTTGGTCGATGACCTCCACCGTGCGTTGGATCAGGGTAGATCATCCCTGTTGATCCTGTTAGATGTCTCAGCTGCATTTGATACCGTTGACCACGAGATGTTGACTTGTTTGCAAGACCAAGCTGATGTGGACAGAATTGTTCTCGAATGCTTCCATTCTTTCCTGACCGGGAGAACCCAGTGGGTGGTGTTGGGGGAATGCTCGTCATTTCCCCAGGACCTCATGTATGGAATCCCACAAGGTTCTATTCTGTCCCCTCTCCTGTTCAACATGTATATGCAGACTTTGGGCGAGGTCATGAGAAGATTTGGCGTATGTTGTCATCAGTGTGCTGACGACACCCAACTTTACCTATTATTTTTAGCTGACCCAGGTCTGGCAATCTTGGTGCTTACGCAGTGTTTGGCAGCTGTGGGGGACTGGATTTTATTTATTATTTATTTATTTATAAATATTTGTTAGCCGCCCTCTCATGCCTACGGCATCTCGGGGCGGCTTACAACATAAAAACACAAAATAATAAAATTTGTTAAAAGCATGTTTTAAAAATACAAAACCCCTCAATATAAAAACTCTTCAAAAATCACCCCACCCCACCCCTCCCCTCTGAAGGCCTGGGCAAACAGCCAGGTCTTGCAGGCTCGCCGAAATGCCAACAGACCTGGGGCCAGACGGGCTTCCTCTGGGAGGGAATTCAAGAGCCTTGGCTCGGCCACCGAGAACGCCCCCTCCATTGTGACCCCCCGCTTTACACGGGGGACCTCCAAAAAGGCGTCCCTGGTAGACCGCAGGGATTGCTCTTGAGGCACGGAGGGCGAGGCGGTCCCCAAGGTATGAGGGGCCCAGACCATATAGGGCTTTATAGATCAACACTAGCACCTTGAATCGGGCTCGGTACACTATAGGCAGCCAGTGCAGAGTATGGAGCACAGGTGTTATGTGTTCCTGCCTTCCCGTCCCCATAAGGAGATGGGCCACCGCATTCTGGACTAGCTGCAGCCTCCGAACCTGAAACAAGGAAAGCCCCACGTAAAGCGCATTGCAGTAGTCTAGCCTTGAGGTGATGAAGGCATGAATGAGGGTGGCCAGGTCGGGCCTGGAAATGTATGGACACAGCCTCCGTACCAGAAACAGCTGGCGGAAGGCGGCCTTAGCCACGATCTCCACCTGCCGATCCAGCCGGAACCTTGAGTCCAACACCACCCCCAGACCCCAAACCTGCTGGGCTACAGGAGGACGGATCCCCCCTACCAGGGGAGCCAGTACCTCCCTTTCCCTTCCCACCACCATCACCTCCGTCTTATCAGGATTAAGCTTCAGTCTGTTCTGCCACATCCAATTTGCCACGGCCTCCAAACATTGGGAAAGTAATGAGACAGCAGGATCTGGGTCAGTTGAAAACGAGAGGTACAGCTGAGTATCATTAGCATATTGGTGACATC
>QEPC01010552.1:4207245-4245742 GCA_003113815.1 Sphenodon punctatus | reverse complement strand
CCCACACTCGTTAACCACACACAATATCACACGAGGGGACCAGGGGGTGAGGGAGTCCACCCCGGGGAGTGCAGGGGCCCAGGAAGGGGGAAGGGCGAACGGACACGGGTCACTCACCACCAAGGCCAAGGGCACCACACACAGGTCTGGGAGGGCTTTCGCTCTACTGCACACGCTGCTCGCACTCAGGAACTTGACAAGGAACACAGAGGTAGGTACACACTCGCTTGGGCAATAGGTTAGGGTAATCACGTTCACGAAGGCTTGCACGCTCACTCGCAGACACAGGTATACAAGGGCCGGTTTCCACAATCACCAGCGCCGCTTCCCAGGCGGCGCTGGCTTTTATTCTCTAGCCCCCGCCCCCGTGCGTGCCCGCAGCCGCTCTGAGCGGCGCCGCGGGGGCGGGGGAATCCCCACAGCATGACTAATGACAGGGGGCGTGGCAATGTGTTGCAGCTGGGCCCCTAACGGCGGCGCTGCTGGGGAGGATGTTCCCTGCGGGGCTGGGGCAATCCCTGCCTGGCTGGTCATCGGGGGGGGCGTGGCCACAGATCCAGGCCCTCCCTCCAGTAGCTGTGGAGGCGTCGGGGGAACGTCCTCTTGCCGGCTCTCTGTCCGCGGCGTCTGTTCCCGGCGCGGCTCTCCCCGGGCCGCCTGCGCCGGCGCCGAGGGGGTCCCTGCTTCTGAAGTGCTGTTGGGCTGGGGTAAGCTACGCGGGGGTGTCCCGGGGGTCCCGGCGCGAACCCGGGCGCCCCTGACAGGTACCCTTGCCTCCACTCCCACACTACAGTCCCCAATGACAGGGTCCACCTTTGCATGCTGCAGCTGTGTGCAGCGTGGATACAATGCCTGGCTCGGCTCCTTGGCCTGGCGCAGTGCCCAGCCGTGGCCTCCCTCATCTCTCAGCACCTGTGCTGCATCCTTTCTATCCTGTGTGTGGGTTGCGGCTCCCCGTCCCCAGCAGGTTGGGCTATCTCTGGCATGCAAGGCCGCCTGTGGGCGAGGGTAGCCACTCATTCCATGTTCGTCGCTGTCGCTGCAGCCCTCCATCTCCCGCCTGTTGCTTCACCAGAGCGGGCCCCACTCCTGCCCCAACGGGTGGTCTGCAGGGCCCTCAGCCAGGGATGCATGGGAGGGGTGATCGCCCTGTGTGGACATGCTGTTGGCGGCCCTCTGGCTGAGCCCCGATGTGCAGCTGTTGGTGGGCGACTCCCTGTCGGTGGAGGATGGCTTCCAGCTCCTGTCGAGGTACATGTGGATGATGGGTCACCAGGTTGGGGCCACAGCATGCTGGGGCCATTCCCTCGAGCTCGGCTTCATCCCCCTGTGCCAGCCTCCTTGGGGGCACCCGCCCGCCGTTGTCCGCTGCAAAGGTAACGGCGGCTCGCCTGCTGACGGAGCTACCCGGGTTCGGCCTGGCCTTGCCTTGCTGTCTGGGGGGGTGGTACCCCTGTTGCTACCCTGTACACCGGCAGCCTCCTTCATGCCCGTGGCATCCCGCTTGCGCCCTCGGATGTGGGGGCCCTCCTGTGGGACCCGGGCTTGCTGTTCCCTGAGGTTGGTGGCCCGCTCCGGACCGGGGACCCCTCCGCTATGGAGCTTGCTGCCCTTCGATCGGTGAGGGACCTTCCAGCTGTGTGGGCTACAGCCGCCGGAGAGGACTACCTCCTTCCCCACTTCCTGGTGGATGCTCATATGCGCTCCCGAGGCTTCCGAAGGGGCCTGTTCACGGGGCAGGGTCTAGCGCCAGAGTCGCCAACCCAGAACGCTCACCGGACTGTCCATGAGTGGCCCCTCGCCACCGCCCGCTCGCTGCCACCCCGGTGCCCTGAACTGCGCAGTGCCTGCCCCACCCCCTGTGCCTCCAATCGGGCTGTGTGCTGCCGTCTGCATCACTGCTGGCTGCCGCCTAGCTCCCTGGACCCCATCACCCCCTCTGGGTGACCCCTGCTCCTTCTCGCTGGGGCTGCCCTGGTGCCCTTGCCCGTTCTGCGCAGTCGCTCCTGTGCCCTCCTGTTGTGCATTTCTTGCCCAGCCGTGGGTCCACCTGTGCCTCCCTGTTCTGCCTCTCTGTGCTTGGGGGACCCCGTTCCCCTGGCACCAATAAAATGCTGTTCTGTGATGGACTGTCCTGCCTTGCTTATCTTGCTGCTGTGGTGGCTGGGTGCCCCCTCCCCTTGACAGCCCACCTGCCCCCATCTGTGTGGTTGTGTGAAGGGTGTGTGCTTGGTGTATACTGGTGGACTCTGGGCCTGTGGGATGGGCACCAGTTGTGTGGTGTGTGTTCCCCTGGCGACTTCCCTGCTGGGCGCTGCTGCCTAGGCTGGCTCTCGGAGTGGTATAGGTGGTGGGTGTTTGGCCGGGCACCCCCTGGACTCGCCTGTGTGTTGGTGTGACCCTGCACCTCCCCTCTGGTGTTGCCCCATGTTGGTGCGGTCCCGTCTATGGTGGTGGCGATGGATGGGCCGCGGCACAATGGACGATAAGCGGCTGAGTGTGAGTAGGGGTTCTGTTGGCCCCGGCCTTTGGCCCAACCAATCCCCCTTTGTGCAGGGGTCCGGGTACTCCTCCGGGTGGTGGATGTCAGTGTGTGAGGTGTGCTCCTGGTGCTGTTGCTACCCCCGGCCCTCCCAGGGCTCATTGGTGCGGGCATTCCCTATTGCCCTGTCCCTTCTCTCCTGCAGCTACTGTTGTTGTGCTACTAGCGATCTTGCACCTGGGCGCAATGGTGCAGCATCTGGAGCGGGCAGCATGGGACAAGCGGGCGGCAGGCCAGCTGTTCGATGGCATCCGTGAGTGTGCTGCCTGTTTGCTGGGCCCTGTGCCTATGTCCCTCCACGGGGGGTTCTGTTCCTTGGTGCCCAGGGCCGGCTCTGATGGCTGTCTCCTCTCCCTCTGTCCCATTCAGTGCAAGCCATGATCGCGGAGCGGACCTGGGAGCAGGGGGAGTTGTTGGAGCGCCTCCTGCACGTCCTGGAGCAGCTGCACCACCTGGACCACACGCAGGGCAAGCGCTGGCGCCAGGCGCCGGGTCGCTGACCCTATTGACCAGGGGTTGTCCCAGGCCTGCCTCTGCTGGTGCTGCCCCCCCTTCTGTTTGCCCATCCCCCTCCCTGCCCTGTTGTTGTTGGCCCCTGTTGCTGGTTCCCCGTTTTATTAAAGGCTTTTGTGATCCTTTCCAGTGTGTTCGTGTTGTGCTTGGCTTTGACCTCTCCCCTTGTGCGGGTGCCTCTGCGGGGGGTGTTGTGGGGCTGCCTGTGTTGTGTGGCTGCTTCCCCCCCGCTTGCCCCCCAAGGGCGGTGTCCCCGTCCCTGTGTGCGTCTGTTGCCTGCTGTGTGTGTGCCACTCTGCTGGGGGGTGGGGGTGGGACTGGCACCAGGCTGTCGGGGCTCTGTGCCGGGGCTGTGTGGAGCCGGCTCCTTTGGAGCGGCTGTCATATCATCGCCCTCCCGCCCCGCCTGCATGGGTCCTGGCGGCTCGGGGGCGGGGCCGCGTTGTGCGGCTTCATTTGCCCTTGGTCGGCCATGTTGTGTCGTTGCTGTGGTGGGCGGGACTTCCCCGCAGGTCCCGGCTGTCCGTGTACTTGCACGGGTGTTTGCCGGGTGTTTGCCCGCTGGGTGCTTGGCGGCCCCTCCCCTTTGCTTCCCAAAACCCCCCACGGCACTGTCCGTGTAAATGTCTCTCTGCTCGGCCCCACTGGGTGTTCGCTGGGTGTGCTCACCCCACCCATCCACACCCATCTCCACCCATCAGCGCTGCTACGCATTCCGTGTAAAAAAGGCCTTGGTGGAGTTATGTAAGCTTTCGAACCTCACAGGATCCTTCATCAGGCAAGTCTGGGATTACAATTTCATTGACAGGAAATGAGAAGAAAAAATAATCAGAAGTGCTGATATCGACCATGGCAGAAATGCAGAATCACCAGAGACAAACACACAGAAGTATTCCCAAAAGGTCAGTATTTCCCTGCAGAACAGGAACATTTGCTCGCATCTCAGCCCTACAAAGGACTGAACCCAACGTCCATTTAAGTCAAGAGGAGTTTTTCCATTGATCTCAGTGGGCACTGGATGAGTCGGCTGGATCAAATGCCATGACATCGTGACATTCAGAAAAGGGGTGTGGCTACAATGGAAAGGGGCAGGGTGAAAGGGCTCTTCCACCCCTTTCCATTGTAGCTATGCTCTTTTCCAAGCATTGTGGGGTCATGAAACTTGGAAAGGCGCATCCCTATGTCAGAAAGGGGTGCAGGAGTTCCTTCATCCCATTCCTAGCCAGCGATCTCCTGCTCGAGGATCGTGGTCTCCACAGACATCGCTTGTAATCAGTCAGTTGACCATAGCTCACCCACATTATATCACTTCCCTTGTCCATTGTAGATTGTAAACTCATTTAGGCAGGGGCCTGTCTCTAAGCATGGCTGTTCAGCACCAGGAATATTGCTGGTGCTATATAAACAACAACAAGGAGGACATATCCTCCTGGGGACAGAAAATGTCACTTTCACTGCTTTTTATTTTCCTCTCAAAGATACTTAGGCCTATGATACAATAATGACTGCTCCTGGTGTAGTCAGAGTGAGCAGAGGACGCCAGGGAGTATGTTGTTTATCTAGCTGCGCTGCCCTCAAAATGCTGTGGAAAAGTGTTTCCATCTGCTGACTCAAATGTTCTTGCCAATTCATTTGGAAATCTCACCTATGAGTTTGGTGAGGAAAGCTCCCAGCCTTAGCAATGCTTTCAGACCTTGCAGAGAGATTCATTGGCTCAGTGAGCAGCAATAGAGCTTGCAACGGATCCCCCAATTTCTTGCCTTCCTGTGGCACTGGTAATTCTTTTATCAGTACGGGCTGCCAGTGTGTGCCCAAAGCCAGTTGTTACAGGGTCATGTGCATCATTTTAAAGCAGCTCTTAACCAAGACAAATGTCTTAGAAACAAGCATCGCAAGCAGTTCTTTGAGGCAGAGGACTGATGTCTTTTGAGAACGAGAAAAATCATGATGTCCCAAAAGCCAGCAGCATGGGGACTCCGATAGCCTCAGGAATGGCATGAATGGGTCTCCTGGGGCCCCCCAGGAGCAACAGAAGGGCAGGCACGTCCTGCAGGGTCCATATGCAAGTAGGCCTTGCCCTTCGCT
This sequence comes from Sphenodon punctatus, assembly GCA_003113815.1. Taxonomy (NCBI): domain Eukaryota; kingdom Metazoa; phylum Chordata; class Lepidosauria; order Sphenodontia; family Sphenodontidae; genus Sphenodon; species Sphenodon punctatus. Next base: position 4,240,602 of record QEPC01010552.1, on the reverse strand, counting down.
CATCACCCTCCCTGCCCCACAGCCAGCTCCATGAAAGCCAGAGTTGGCCCTGGCTACAAGAACCCCTACTGTGTGACTCTGGGTTGAAGGGAGTCCACGTGGAGAACAAAAGCCCATTTAAAAGAAAAGGACGAAGCATGAGATCCAAGATAGACCCTACCAGGGAGACTGTGTGTGATAATTTTTCCATGTGAGCATGGATAAAAGGACTTAATGGCAAGAGGAAGGCATTGTGTTTGTGGCGAGCCAGAAAATCTGGAGAAACAACTGAGGGCTCATTCACACAACACCTTTCCCCTTGCAAACTTACTACTTCATTTCTTAATCTGTGTTCACCTTGTCCTGTAGCAGTGCATTCACATAGTTGCTGATTTCCCAGCATTTCAGTGGCCCACTCTTGCATCAGGTGGCAGAGAACAGGAATCATCAGGAACACAAAAAGTGGAGAGGTTTTCACACAACACTCAGAAGGTGGGTTTTACCCACACTTTAAAAAGGGTTGTATGAATGAGCCATGGCTGAAAAGGGATCTGGGTAGCCTAATGAAGAGCTGGCTCTGGGGATAAACAGGCCGAGAAAAGTGTATGGTTACAGACTTCTTAGACTATTAAAATGCTACTGCTACTTAAAAACCAGGGACAAGTGCTGAAGTGGCTAAATGCTTCTACCACCAGGGAGAAAACATCACTAGAAATTTGTTTATCTGAGTAAAAATAGAAGCAAGTTTAAGGTATGAAAATCTGTCCCCTAATTTACCTCTCTCTTCTTTTATTTCTTTTTTGGACATGGCTCCCTGTTGGCAATAAAACAAGACTAGACAGTTTCACCTTTTGGATGTCATGCACCAGTGTTTCTCAACACTCCAGGGGAGCCCTACCTTTTAATAAAAACAGCTTCTGCAGACATGACAATATTTGGAAACCATTAAGCCACTTTGCTGTACTTTTGGTTTCACAAAAGTTTATCTCGCACAACCTGAAGTCAGGATCTTGTCTGCCTGACTGCAGCTGCCTTTCAATATAGTTCTACCATGCCACCTTTAATTACAGCTGAAATGAAGAGTGGATTTTGCATTTGTAGAGATTTTTTGCATTTTCGGTTAGCTACCCAAACAGTCAAATGCGACCCACAACCAACACAAATATTTGCATAGCCATTTAAGTTTTGTTTGGGATATTTTCTTCCTTTCAGTATTTTGGTTCTTTCTGTTCAGTTATTTCTGTCATTTCTGCATTGTTGGCGATTTTGCATTGGCAATTGCACATGCACAATAGCACTGAAATTAAGTAACTGAAATTCTGAAAGGTCCTAATCAAAATGCCAAAATAACCACGTGGGACAGCTCCCCTGGGAAGTGGCAGCAGGGCAAGCTCAAGAAGCCCACAGTTACAGGAAAATCTCACCAATTGCTTCTCTATTTGCCCCTAGTAAGTGTGCAAACATATACAGGGAAGTCGTACCTTTAAGTCTTAATCTTGGTCCCAGACAGTACCCGAGCAAGCTCTCACGGAACAGCCAGCTTGGCTGGAAATCTGCTCTTCATAGGAGCCAGGTACCAACTACAAAGCCTCCACAGTTTCAGGCTCTTACAGTCCCCATTCGATGAGCCAACGCAACGCTAAAAGCTCTTTAAAAGGGCCCTCACCCAACTTATTACAAATCTAAATAATCAAACCAAAATATCCAAAACAGATATCTGGCCAAGAGAAACCTGAAACACTGCTTCCCTCCCCATGCTCTGTCACAACCCCTCCAGTCAGACAGAAGCGTCTTCTACCCAGCAGGTCTGTACAGCAAAGGAGTGCAAGGAGACGTTCTTGGTTGATTCCCCTGCACTGTGGAACTTTCTGTCCCTGGCGATCCATCGAAGCTTAAACCTGGGCGTTTTCCAGAGGCAACATGAGACTTTTTTTTTGGCCCAGTGTTTGGCAGGTGGGGATAAGGGCAGGGGTGAGAATTTGTATATGTTTTAATGCAATACCATTTCCGTGTGATTTTAATGTTGCAGGCCTCTGAGCCTTAGGAGAAAGGTGGGATATACGTATAAATAAATAATATCTCCTTCACCAGATCGGAATCAAAGTAGGACATTTTTTCCTGATGTGCTGTTTGCCACAGGTATTAATTTCAGCTCCATCTTTCATCAATCCGTGCGAATCCATTGCACTAAAGGAATTAGCTATTTGTGTTACAGTGATATCCAAAGACCCCATCTGAGACCGACCTAGGGTAGTCGTTGTATAGACAAACACCGAGCTCAAGGAACACATGCCTAAAAAGAACTTGCTGTTGACAATGGACCAGACAAAGGGTGAAAGGGGAAAGGCAGGCGAAGGAACTTACCCAAGCTCATACTGAAGATCCTTGGCAGAACTAGAACTAGAAGTCAGGTGTCCCATCTCCTTATTCAGTGCCTTATGACTCATTACTTCCCCAAGATAATTTTAAAATGTTATCCATGCTGCTGTAACTTAAGGTGGCCAGATTCCTGTGTTTTAGGGAACAGTCAGAGAACAGAAACCATAGAACTCGTTGGGATAGAACAAACGTCACAGCTCCACACTCCCCTTTTTGAACTCGAGCAAATCTAGCTTTAAACCAAATGTGATGTGGCCTTCCTTTCTCACTGACTTCCCTTGTTCTCACAGTGACCTTCTTGCTTCTGTTCCACACTCTACTGCCAATGTCTCCTGCCTTACCTGCCACTTTGATCACAATCAGCCCCTCTCTCCTCCTTCCACAGACTCCTCTCCCCCTTCACCCTAAGAACAAACCTCTTGTCTTAATCTTCAAGGTTCTTCATGGCCTTGCTCACCCTTATCTTTCTGCCCTCATTCCCACTCTGGAACTTCACTTCTCCTCTCCCAGCACTTTGGGTGTTAACATAAGCGATAGCGGACCACCACTGTCACAACCCGATCAGTACCAGGAAGCCGCTGGCAACCGGGTCAGGATTGGGTCCGACCACGGAACCAACATTCAGGCAGCTGGGCCAGGAGGGAGGGGCGGGGGGGAGGAAGCCACACAACTGTGCAGCTGGCCGCCCTCACCCCCACGCTGCACCCAGCTATGGGTGGCTGGCCATGGCAGATCCGATCTGGATCGGGCCACGGCAGGCTATAACAAATGTTATAGTCCACTCTGGCCCGATTGGGCAGACGGTAGCCTAGGCTGGTGACCCCGCAGTCTCCAGGATCACAGACCAGGCTAGCCACTAACACACCCTGCAGAAATTTGGGGCAAACAGTTAGAAGGGCTCCAACAAATGTGACACTGGCCCACAGGCCAAAGTGGCCCACAGCAAGCCTAAACACCATTTCACCCACCCCAGAGTCTTCTGCTCATTAACCATCTTCACCCATTCTCCCACGATGACCCATATGCCTGGAACTCCCTCCCTGTACTCATATGCTCTGCTCCCTCCCTCCACGTCCTTCCTGAAACCTACCTCTTCCATCAGGCTTTCCTTAACTTCACACTTCGGCAGCTGAGTTTGTGTGGCCATTCACCAATGCCAATATGAACCAATTTCAATGGGGGTGAGGGTGGGAGTGGACATCTGTGGTGTGTAGTTTAAGATATTGTTGCTCACCCCACTTCCCCAAGCAGTGGGAAGTTCCAGGGTCAGCCATACTGGGTCGGTGTTCCTTCAGCAGGAGAGACAAACTGGAGACTTACTGTGTGGTATAAGAATCCATTTATTTACAAATGTACAAGTTCACAGGAGTGGCTGGGAGCAGTCAGGTCCTGCCGAAGCCTCCAGGTCCAGCATGCCCAGGGGCTCCCCAAAAGCCTGTCTCTCTGTAACCTTCTGCCCCCGAACTCCAGGATGCAGCCTCCAGCCAGGCTGCAGTTCTAGTACTCTGACTCCAAACTGAAAAGCGGCCCCACCCGGTCCTTGGCCCTGCCTGCCCAGAGCCGCGCTTATAAGACAAAAGGCTGGCAGGCAAGCTCCGGTGGGGCTGATGGCTCTATACAATGAGTTCCATTCCAGTGGGACCAATCCCGACAGAGAGTTCCATTCCCAGGGGGGCTCCCCGGATCCACAGCATTATGTTTGTGCTTTTGTACATGTCTGTTCGTGTTCGCTTTGCACGCAGCCCTCTAGGGCAGGAGGGATTCTCAACCTGGTGCTTGGGAGCCCAAGGATGCTTGGGCAATGTGTGAAATTGCTCGCCAACCCAGCTGCCAGTGGAGCTCGGGAGCACTTTGAAACAGTCCTTCATCCATTAGAGTCTATGGGAGCGGGGATTGAGTCATTATCTCACTTTCCAAATTGAATTGCAGAGGGGAGACTTAAATCTATGCTTATTTATGACAGTTATGCAGTGCTCCCAAGCTGCCACCTCACTCCAACTCTCATGAGTGGGAAAAGGTTGAGAAGCCCTGCTCCAGGAGCTCCCGGAGGCACTTGCACATGCAGATAACCTTTAACCCGCTGGGGGAAAAAGAGCGGGAAAGCCCAGACGCTATATATATACCCAGGCTGAGGAGGGAACACTTCAGTGAAGAGATCGGCTCACCAAGCCACACTCCCCCATTTTTGATCCTGCAGGGACTTTAGGACTGAAGAAGGCCTAGCCAAGAAGGGCTTAGACAAGATTGTATCACCCAGATTTCACAGATCAGACATATAGTTCAACAGGGATAGCAAGTGTGATTCCTGGATCACTTACCCCATACCTTTGGATCCTTCCGAGAGGAATCAAAAGGAACCCGGGGGGGAGGGGATTACTCATACACATAAGTTTCATTTTTACTTCCCTGCACACAGCGCATAAAGCTCCATTCCTTAGCACGGAGCCAAGGTGGAGTAGAAGTGTTTGTAAACATATTTTTTTTATTGGAATTAAATTTGGCTGATTATTTGCTACTATATAGGGCCGCAGTCCACCTTTTTACCAAATTAACCGTGTAGTGCCTTTTGTTTTAAATAAGATCCTGGTTGTTAATCTGTGGCATGGGGGGAGCCTGGAATGGGCCCTGGGCAGATGAGGAATTCACACTAGAGATACATAGCTGGGTCCTATTTAATCCTTTCGCCCCAAAATGTACAACCTATCGTACTGCTTCATAACCTTCTATCTGAGCTAGTTGGTGCCTAATCAAACAAAATCATATTTAAAACTCACGTTAGGCCTGCAACACACACTGCCATAGGTTGTTTGTATTTCTCCTACTGCCTTGCCCATCAGAAATCAGGATTCCTCCTCCCTTCCTTGTAATTAAGCGCCTTCAGTTTCAGAAATGGATCCGTCTCTCCATATCCCTGTCGCTTTCCTTCTCCACAGTCCCCTCCGGTTACCATCTTACATTCTAAGCCAGAGGTGAGGAACCTTCTCTCCTCCCCGCACTTTGAAAATTAACACAAGCTCCCAGGGCCTGTGTAACCCATATGGCTTATTAATTAGGGCTGTTGCTTTAGGGAGATTCAAGCTGTTTGCAGAGCTTCTACGAAAGTGTGACATTTGCACCTAAACAGTTACACTCGGTGGAATTTTCCAGGAGTCACTCAAATCAGGTTTGCTCAGTCTTGTTAGTTAAAGCCACTAGGTGGAGCTTCATAGTGGACAAGAAAAAAGGGCAGAAGGCTTTCAGAGTTTCAGAAGCCATTTTGACAGAGAAGCTGAGAAGATTGGGGGAAGAGCTGGCTGCTGCTGCTGACAGTATTCCTAATGGCAAGCCCTGTGTAACCTACACTACGGTTTTGTTATAAAGAATGCAAAATCCAGATCTTTGTGTGGGTGGACAACAGTGCATCTGCCAAGGCCCCAGGCCTCTTTCCACCTCTTTTGTGGAACTACAATTGTTGGAATCAAGTGGACCTGTGGGCTTGGGGATCGCTACATTTCTATTTTTAAAAACAGCAAATGTAATTTTTGTTAAATAGTTATTTTCATGGTTAGAATTTTACGTGTATGTCAAAGTTTGCCTTTGACCAGACCTTTGATGGGAGTCTTAATTGAACCCAAAGATAGGGTACTAAAGTTATAGCCCCCTTCTGGGGTGGGGGTGCACTGAGGAAGAAGAGGGTCCAGGAGCTGGGCCCCCCTGTCCTTGAATGAATGCCCTCATCTCTGCTTTGTGTTCATTTTTTGCAACCTTGGGAGGTAGGAACTGGAGGCCAGATCCAACTGGAAAAAGGACACATAAGTCTAGCCTCAGGCTGCCTTTAGCCCCAGGCTCCACATCCCCATTCCATGCCTTGTGAGACAGCAATCCATCTCTAATCACAACTGCTCAGCAGGATTAGGATAATCACAATGAGGATGTTTAATGCCCCATTCTGTGCCCCCATCCACAGAACAGATCTTCTCACTGTAGAAAGGAGATCTTCAGCTGAAGCAGTCTCTGGAGACCCTGGTTCAGACCAGTGTAATGGCCAGTCTAACGGCATAAGCATTAAGCATAGCAGAACAGGGCAGGCTTGGCCCAGGTATCTCTTCCCTGGATCCATGCCCCAACAAGGCCAAGGCTGTACAGGAATTCGCTCCACTAGTGTCTTTTATGCACATATACCATCCTCTACCTTATCTCAGCTCTCCCATACAAATTCCAGACTCTTGTGACATAGGGTTTTTCATTCCAAGCCCCCTGGTTGGGCATAGTCCCTCCTCAGACCACATATAAGCCTCTCTGTGTAGGCAGAGCCTCCTCCTAGATGCTCCCAGGGTCACCCTCACCTGTGGACTATCTAACATCTGAAACAAAGCTCCCTCTCAACTGCTTCCCTCAGGCTCTTTAAGCTTTTGGGCTGGCTTTGCTACACCCAAGCCCAGGTGTGAATCATCCAAGCACTATCCTTTACTCACTCCAGCGCCTGCACTTTGGATAGCACCTGCAGCTCCCACACGGGTTCTGCCTCCCTTACAGTAGCCCAAATTGCCTGCTACAATAGCATTCAAGCACCTTGAACATGAGGACCGTTTGAGTTTGTGATTCTATAGCTTTGCTTGTTGAACTGGGTTATGTAGTAGCTGAACCTTTTTCATAAAGTCCTTGAAGAAAAGAGAGTTCCTGGCCAAGAATCTAATCCTTTCAGAATCTCATAAGAGACTCGCCTGGCTATTTGTCTGTATTGTGTCACTTATAAGGAGATGATTGATTCTTTCATTATCCTGCAAGCTTAGAATAATGGAGGCTCACACTCTGTGGCTGTTTGCTTGGTAAACACTCCTACTCTGCCATCCAAACACTTACTTGTCAAAGCTTTGAGTGTAGAGAGAAGCATCATTACTATTTATTTATGACTACAATTGAATACTCTAAGGATTTCTCATTGACTTTTCCGCCCACTCCTATGCCAGTTTTATGGTTTTACTTAGTCAAAGAGGGCTTTTTTGTGCCTTTCAAATCATAAACGTTTTTGGTTTTGTCAGCCATGCGGGACTCCCAAAACAAGGGGGAACTACATGTTCACTGTTACCAAAGGATCTTCCTTACTTTATTGATTTGTCACATGAGTAAGGAAGGCTAAATCAAAGTAGAATCTGCTGTCCAGTCCAAGCTTATCAAAAGCCGATCAATCCTGTTGGACTTGGTTTGTTGGGTCAGGCACACCGTCTTCCTGAGCACCATGGGGTCGGGCCTGGACAAGGCTTCTCAGCTGAGTTCCCCAATAGTAGCCTTGAGACGAAAGTACAGGCTGAGTTAAGGCAAATGGTGTTTCCCTAAAATGTTCTTCAAAATAAAGTTCAGATGATTTCTTTTATTGGACCGACTTATGTTGGTGAGGGCAGGCAAGCTTTTGGGCCACGCAGCAAGGCCCTTCCTCAGGCTTCTAAAAAGTCAGAACTACACAAGGGCAATGTGGGGACTTAAAACTTGTATTTTCTCACCAACAGAAGATGGTCCAATAAGAGAGATCATCTGAACTACTATGTCTCTAGCTCTTACATTTCATATGCTTCCTGATCCCTTTGCGGCTCAGGGTGGCAAAAAGCCACCACCCGCTATAGAAATCCCTCCATTCCCGCATCCTGCCCCCATGCCTGTGTTAGGTTCTGGGTTGGGGATTCCGCAGGGGACCGCGGATCTGGCACTAACCCTCGCTACCTTCCCCCCCTGACCCTTTAGCCCAGAGGGAGGCTCACACGTGGTTCCAAGAAAGATTCCCCTCAGGTTAGTGGGTGGCCAATCTCTCACAAGAGCAGGGGCCGTTTCATCATCGGGGTCCGATCAGTGGATTGTGGGAGCAAGCCTCTGGTTCCCTATGCAGGGTGAACAATTCCCTGCCCCTTTCACAACCACCCTCCCCTTGCAAACAGTGACCTCGAAATTAGGAGTGCGCAACCCGGGATATAGTGCAGGATGGGGTTAGAGCACCAGAGTCGGGATGGGTAGGGGACAGCGGCTCACACAGGAATGACGGTATGGTTACCAGGATACAACAGGGAAGACACCGCACGTGCACCACTCACCAGCCTCCCACACAATATGCCCACCTCCCTCGCCTCGCCTCCTCCCGACCCACTCCCCCTTCCTCAGACACTCACTCACCACACTCGCTCTCCGATCACACACCTTTCACTCTTCACTCAATCCCTTGCCTCGACTTCTCACGGTTCTCCTACGATCACCCAGGGGCCAGCCTCACAGTAAACTGATCGCCGGCAAGGGTGTCCCCGCACTTCCGGGTTTAAATCCCTCTGGCTCCGCCCTTCTGACGCTGAGCCTGCAGGCGTGCAGAGCGTCGCGTCGTTATTGTTGGCTCCGCCCCCGACGTTGTCGGCTCCTCCGCGCCCCTGCCGACGGGATTCAGCTCCGCCCCTGGTGTGATAGGGGCCTCCGGTGCTGGCGAGGTTTTCCCTGTGGGTCTCGGCTCTTCCTGGTTCTGGGGTTGGGGGCTCGGAGCGGCCTGCCCGACGGTTTCTGGGGGCTCGACTGTCTTGATCCCTGTGGGATGGGGTCTCGTTCGTCGAGGAAGGGCCCTAGCCCTGACACAGAGGCAGTAGAAGCCCCTTCTTGTTCTGTTTTGTGGGATGAGTTTCAGGTTCTGTCGCCCTCAGATGTGGGGGATGCTCTAGGGACTGTTCAAGCCACTTATTGTGAACTAGATCCATGCCCATCCTGGCTGGTTAAGGCCAGCTGGGAGACATTAGGGTTGTTGTTGGCGGGGATAGTCAGCGCCTCCCTTGGGGAGAGCAGGGTGCCGGACTGCTTCAAGGAGGCGGTGGTGCGGCCTCTGCTCAAGAGACCATCTTTGGACATTGGCGTCCTGGCCAGCTATCAGCCGGTCTCTAACCTTCCCTTTTTAGGGAAGGTTATTGAACGGGTGGTGGCTCGGCAGCTTCNTGTCGGCTCCACCGCGTCCCTGCCGACGGGATTCAGCTCCGCCCCTGGTGTGATAGGGGCCTTCGGTGCTGGCGAGGTTTTTCCTGTGGTTCTCGGCTCTTCCTGGTTCTGGGGTTGGGGGCTCGGAGTGGCCTGCCCGACGGTTTCTGGGAGCTCGACTGTCTTGATCCCCGTGGGATGGGGTCTCGTTCGTCGAGGAAGGGCCCTAGCCCTGACAGCCTGTCTCCCTGCCTCCACTAGCATTTCCATCCACCCTCTCCCAGCCCAACCATTCCCATATCTCAAACTCCTGTCCATCCTTCCACCCCAACTCACTCACCCCATTATGCTTTTAACCCCCACAGCACCAACCCTCCAGCAGCCACCAGAGGTAGTTGCCCGCTAATGAAGGAGATGTTATAGGAAGCCAAATGGCAACCCCAGAGGAAAAGGCCTGGCCCCTGCAGGTCTAGAAGCTCCTTCTCCACTACCACTGAAGCAGGCCTTTGGGGTTTGGACCAGCACAGCAACTATTCCACACACTAAACTTTAAAAAATAAAGTCACTCGCATCCTTTATTTTTCATATGGTCTTCCCTCATTTCCATTCAAAAACCATTGTTGTACCCAAACCATCTGGGATTAACATTGCTTCAGGCAGACAACATCAACTTTCGGGGAGAGGAAGCTGCGAGTGCTGAGTGACTAATCGGCAGGAACTGACAAGCTGCTGATTACTTAGCAGCAATGCCAGTGTTGGGTTGCATTTGGAGATTACAGACCCCCACACAAGTCCCAACATTTCAGAATCCCTGTCCCACTCTGCCCCTCAAAACTGGGCACATAGTGGGAACCTAGAATCCTGAAGGCTCCCAAACAGAAGGTTGTAAACAAAGTTCTTCGAGATGGCACCGAACATTCTCACAAATGGGTTTGCGCTTGCGCACCCTTCTCTTACCGGCATATACCAAGCTCACTAGTTTGAAAAACACATGACGCTCATGCGTCCCCACGCTATATAAGGTACCTTCCCGCCTAAACCCAACAGTTCCTTCCAACCCTAAAGCAATAGACGAAAATTCCATGCAGGGCTGGAAGGATGGGCATTTGTGAGAATGTTCGGAGCCATCTTGAAGAACCTTGTTTACAAGGTAGCAATCTTCTGTTCTTCATCAAGTGGCTCATCCCATTCTCACAAATGGGAGCGTACCAAGCCTAGAACAAGGCGGTGGGGGGATTTTCTATCAACAGACTGCGTACTGGAAACACTAAAGATACAGAGTAAATGTTTATTCCAAACAATCATTGTATATAAATTCAAGAAAGGGATACAAATTCTCCAAAGAGCTACATCGAAAAATAATACATCACAGAATATGTGAACTAGGAACAAGTACGGAACCCAGAATAGAGGTGCCCAAGGATGTGTAAGCTTGGGAGCCCAAGTGCAGAGCATAGTGCTTAATAAATGTATGTGGGGAACTCCATGTCGCAGCCCTACATTTTTCCTGTCGGGAGACATTAGAAAAGGCAGCGGTAGAGGCTCCTATGGCTCTAATGGAGTGGACCCGCAGGTTAGGAGGGGGAGGGAGATCTTTCAGTTCATAAGCCAAAGAGATTATATGCCCCACCATTTAGAAATTGTTTGGGATGATACCTTATGTCCTAGACGAGGAAGTGAGGGAGAGACAAAAAGATTATCCATATGTCTGCAGTCCCTGGTCCTTAATAAATAGAGGTGTACAGCCCTTTTGACATCTAAGGCACTAGCTGCACTTGGGGTGGAAAAACAGGGAGCACTATCTTTTGTGCCAAGTGAAATTTGGAAGCTACCTTCGGAATAAAGGAGGGGTGAGCAGAAATGTCTAAACTATCAGGGAAAAATTGTAGGTAAGGCTCTTTAATATTAATTGCAGCTATTTCACTAACCCTTCTAAGGGAAGTAATAGCAACTAAAAATACCGTCTTTAAAGTCCAATGAAACAAATCAACTTGGTCAGGAGGTTCCAAAGGGAATTTGGTCAATTGATCCAAGTCTAGGGGAAGTTCCCATTGAGACAACGGGTTGTGGTGGTGTGTGTGTTTGCGGGGGGGGGGGGGAAATAAATTAGATATACCCTTAAAAAACTTTTAAACTAATGGATGTCCAAACGGATTGAATCCCCAGGAGGGAGATATTCCTAGAAATTGAGGAGAGGTGGACCTTTAAAGAAGAAAGTGCTAATCCACTCTCAGCCAGGTGAAGAAGGTAATGGAGAATTACCTCCAAAGTAACCTGAGTGGGGAAGAGAGATTTGGAATCTAACCAAAAACTGAACCTCTTCCATTTGGAGTCATAGGATTTTTTTGTCGAGGGTCTAATGTCATTGTTGAGAACAAATGAAAGCTGGTCGTCCAGGGTGTAGGTTAACAATGTACTTGAATCCTCCAAGCGTGGAGGTTGAGGCGGTGAACGTCTGGGTGGAGAACAGAAGGTTGCTACCTTGTAAACAAGGTTCTTCGAGATGGTTCTAACCATTCTCACAAATAGGTTTGCACATGCGCACCCTTCTCCTACCGGCATATACCAAGCTCAGATTTAAAATTTCACATGACGTTAACACGCCCCCACAGTATATAAGGCAGTCTCCCGCCTAAGCCCAACAGTTCCTTCCAACCTGTAAAAAAATATAAATTCCACGTGGGGTCGGAAGGGTGGGCATTTGTGAGAATGTTCAGAGCCATCGCGAAGAACCTTGTTTACAAGGTAGCAACCTTCTGTTCTTCTTCGAGTGGCTCCTCCCATTCTCACAAATGGGAGAGTACCAAGCCTAGATACAGGCGGTGGGGGAATTTATCCATTATAGAAAACAATTAGTTTAACAAGGTCATTTATTAAATACTATGTAAACTGTAATAAAAAGTAACAATAACTTCTGTGTATTCATTCAAAATATACAATACAAGAAACCTTGTATCATCCTGAGATATAAAGTGGCTAACAAGTCTTAAAAATTGAAGAAAGAATAGAGACCCCTAGCAAAGTGTCTTCCTGGGAAGACAAGTGTATAGAATAGTGTCTTATAAAGGTATGCTGTGAGGTCCAAGTAGCAGCTCTACAGATCTCCCAGGGAGAAACATTGGCAAAAACCGCAGTTGGCTCTCAGTGAGTGAGCTTTTAGACTGGGTGGTATAGTTAATCCACCATGCGTATAAGCAGAAGAGATAGTCTGAACCAACCACTTGGCTATGGTTTGCGAAGATATCTTCTGACCTAATCTATTTAATGCAGGGGATATGAACAGATAATCTCAATCTGACTTCCTACAGTCTCTGGTCTTGTCCAAATAAATACTTAAAGCCCTCTTAACATCCAATGTATGGGCTTTCGCCATCTCATCAGAATTATGAGGGGGAGGTGAAAACACTGGCAATACAATTTTCTGTTGAAGATGAAAGAGAGACACGACCTTCGGGATGAAGGAGGGGTGGGCCGAGATTTCTACCCTATCAGGGTAGAATTGCAGGTAGGAATCCTTAATGTTTATGGCCACCAACTCACTAACCCTTCTGATTGACGTAATCGCAATTAAGAAGGTGGTCTTGAGGGACCAATTAACGAGGTCAGAGAGTTCAGGGGGTTCAAACGGGTGTCCCGTCAGAAACTCAAGAACTAAACTAAGATCCCATTGAACTACTGGAGTTTTTATTGGGGGGGAAAGGTTATTTAAACCCTTTAAAAATCTTTTAACCTTAGGGTGAGAAAATAAAGATTGTGTGCCTTCTAGCTGGAAATGTTTTGAAATAGCAGCTAGGTGGACTCTTAACGAGGAGTGGGATAGCCCTGACTCGGCCAATAATAGCAGATACTGTAAGAGCAAATCAATAGATACGTGTTCTATCGACTTGGATCTTTCCGATAACCAGTATGAGAACCTGATAAATTTAGATTCATAAGACCTTCTAGTTGACTCCTTGATGTCGCTCAGGAGCACTAGAGCTACCCTGTCCTCAACCTTACACTGGCCTAAGGGTATATGATTCTGAATGCATGAAGTTTCAGTCGGTATAGATCTGGGTGCAGAATGCGACCCTGGTTCCTGGATAAGAGGTCTGGTAATGGTGGTAGTGGCAAGGAGTGGTTGGTTATTCGAAGAAGCTGGCTGAACCAGCATTGGCGAGGCCACTTTGGACAAATTAATATTAGGTTTGCTCCCTGAGCTCTCGCCTTCTCCAAAACTCTGGGGATTAGTGGAATAGGGGGAAATGCATACACTAGGTGAGGCTTCCATAGGATTTGGAAAGCATCCCCTATGGACGCTGGGTCGTGGGCAGCTCTTGAGCGGAATTGGTGGCATTTGGAATTTTGACTGGTGGCAAATACATCCACTAATGGAGTGCCCCACAACTGAACCAGATCGAGAAATATCACCCCTGACAATTCCCACTCGTGATTCTCTGTTGATAATCTGCTGAGGATATCTGCTCGAGCATTCAGAGTTCCTGCAATGTGAGAGGCTACAAGATGTATGTTGTGTCGTATTGCAAACTGCCAGATCTTTAGGGCAATCTTGCAAAGGTCTGGGGATTTTGTACCCCCTTGTTTGTTTATGTACCACACCGTGGTTGAATTGTCTGATGCAGCGTTGATGACCTTCCCTCTCAGCAGAGGGTAAAAAGCCCTTAGGGCCTTTAGAATAGTTGTGGTCTCCAACAAATTTATGTGTAGCTTTCTTCGTGCCGAAGTCCAGGTTCCCGAGATGTCCCAATGTTGCAGGTGCGCTCCCCAACCTGTTAATGAAGCATCGGTTGTTAAAGTTTGTACCAGAAAGGGCTTTACGAAGGGGTTCCCAGCTAAAACACAATCTTCCCTTGTCCAAAACCTTAGAGAATCTAGAACCTTGCGAGTTATACGAAGTCTCTTACTCTGTGGCTCTAGAATAGGGTCAAAGAGTCCCAAAAACCAAAGCTGTAATGTTCTCATGTGTAGCCTGGCAAATGCTCTGGTGGCAGTGGTGGACACCATTAGACCCAGAAGCCTTTGGAAGACAGAGGCTCTTTGCAGTCTGTGAATAGAAATATGTCTGATAAGACCAGAAATGTAAGAAAACCTTTCTTCAGGGGCAAATACCTTTGCAACTGTGGAGTCCAAAACAGCTCCAATATAGGCAACCCTTTGTGAAGGGAATAGGGAAGATTTTTTAAAATTAACAGAGAGACCCAACCTAAGGCATAGGTCGAGAGTGAAATGAATATTTTGTCTCAAAGTTTGAGGGGAAGAAGCAGTGAGGTGCCAATCATCTAAGTAAGGGTATATGTCTATACCATTCTTACGTAGGAAAGCAATAACTGGTGCAATTACTTTGGTGAAAACCCTAGGTGCAGATGACAACCCAAAAGGTAGAGAAGCAAATTGAAAATGTTGAGCATTATACACAAATCTAAAAAAACCTTCTAGACAAAGGGTGGAGTCTGACATGAAAGTAGGTGTCCTGTAAGTCGATTACTGCATACCACTGACCCTCATGTAAGAAAGAAGCTAATCTTTCTAAGGTTAACATTTTAAACTTGTGGTATGAGACATAGGTATTCAGTTCTCTTAGGTCTAGAATGGGTCTAAAACCACCATCTTTCTTTTCAATAAGAAAATAGGAAGAATAAAAACCATCAGAGGAGTTGTTGACATCCACTAATTCGATTACACTCTTTTTATATAATTCAAAAACCTCTTTATTTAACTCATGAACGTGTAACTGTGAACAGGCAAAATTCTTAACATTAGAGGAAGTGTCAGGGAGGACGGAAAACGAAACTTTGTAACCAGACTCCACAACTGAGAGAACCCATTTATCACTTGTAACATGTTCCCAAACTGAAATGCAACTAGATAAAGCAAACTGAAAGTTAACTGAGGTAAGTGAGGAATTAACCTCTGATGTTAATTGTCACTTGCGCCCTCTAGTGCCAAAGGGCGAATATTGCTTCCCATAATTACCCCTCTGCTTGTACGTGGTATATTGCTGCTTAGCCCGACTCTGATAAGAGGTACTGGGAGAGGTATACCTTTTATTATAATGCTGTCCACTAGAAAAATAAGGCCTCTGCTGACAATAGTAGGACTGTTGTTGCTAGTAGGGTTTGTACGAAGTGTATTGAGAACCCTGCTCCTTTGGTGCTATTTTCATCTTTATTGCTGTTGCTTTGGATTTCTGGATCTTCTCCAATATATCATCAGTGTCCTTGGAGAATAATCCCGACTGATCAAATGGCAAATTCTCAATTTTTGCCTTGTGATATGCATCTATTTTGGTGCCTTTCAACCAAGCAAAGCGTCTGGTAACTATAGAATTAGCCACTCCTCTAGCTGCTGTTTCTGAGGAATGTCTGGCAGTTTGCAGCTGGAATCTTGAAGTGATCAGTCCCTCTGAGCATAGTGCTATCAGTGGGGCCTGCTTCTCCTTGGGGATAGAGGGGATTATTTTGTGGACCTCTTCGCATAAATGGTGCTGGTACGAGGACATAGCCTCTGAATAGTTAGTGGTTTGCATCAGCATGGTGGAGGATGCGAATGCCTTTCTGCCAAAAACGTCTATTCTCCTGCTTTCCCTGTCATCCGGGGAAGTGTCTTGGGTGTTCCTCTGGAACTTTTCAGCCGACACCGCTACCACTAAAGAATTTGGAAACGGATGTTTGAAAAATATGGAACCCTGGATCGGAGGGAACAGAAAAAAGGAGCTAGATGCTGAAGAGACTGGATGGACAGCCGCAGAGGTAGCCCAGATCTTATCGGCATCTCCTGCATGTCTCTTTAATAAAGGTAGAGTCTTTTTAGCTTGTGTAGGCTTTTCTACAGATGAGTAAGCAGGGTCCACGTCCTGCTCAGCCATATCTAAAGTTTCAAGCTTTAGAATGGATGAATACCTTCTGAGAAGGTCTTGGAAGTCCTTGTGGTCTTGAGAAGACCCTGTCAACGTTGAGCCCTGCACGTCGTCTGATGGGGGAGGAGATGCGTTCTCCATGTCCTGGTGTCCTTCAAAAGGCTCAGGAGTCTCAGGTGTTGGAAGAGCTTCTTGCAAAGGAAGGTCTTGGTCAGGTTCTTGTGGAGGAGAAACATGAAGAGGTGGTTGTTCGATAATTTGAGACCTCTTTTGTCTCCTTCTTTTAAGTATTCTCCTTCTCTTTTCCTGTCTCGCCAAAAAAATCCTTTTTGCGTCGAGTTTAAAAGACATTGGTTGCTCCTCCAGCGCCAATTGTAGTGTCGACATCAAGTGCTTGGTTGTCGACGTCAAGTGCTTTTTGGCTGTTGACGTCGAAGCCTGCAATGTGGGGTGGAGTTGTTGACGGCGATGGGAAGTCGACGACGAGGGAGGAGTGGAAGGAGGAGAATGTGTCGACCCTAGTGTTGACTGACGTCGAGTGTGCTGAAGTCTACACGGCATATCGTCCCCTTGGAGAGGGAACGGTTCGACGTCGTCAACGTTGCCTCAGATACTTTAATAAGTTTTTCCAAACATAATAAGATTCATCTGGAGTCCTCTTGTCTAGTCGACTCTTGCTCCCTGAAAAACCTCCAAGGGAACTTGGGTTCAGGGTCCTGGCGAGGAGGGAGAGGTAGGGGTTTCTGAGCCGGCTGCTGTCTGGGGCTGGCAACCCACTGAATTCAAGGGGGCTGGTAGGGTGAACCCCTAAATTCTACCGCTGACTGTTCTTCCTCATTATAAGATGGGGAGGTAATAACCAGCGGCGATAACGGGGTCGAGGGTGAAGAGAACTCACCCCACAGCAAAGCTTCCTCACCGTCTGATCCAGAAGGAGAAAACGAGCGAACTGCCACATGAGCAGGCTCTATCTCCTCGAGCCACCTTCCCTTTTTAGCAGGAGGGGAGGAAGTAAGTCCTGTGTTAGACGTTCCAGGAACCTGAGGGTCAGGTATATAAGTCTCAGGGGCTAGAATAGTTTCTGAGATGACCACTTCAGCCCCGATACTAGTAGGTTGGGAGGAGGGGGATGGTACCCGCTTAACTGGAGACTTACATTTCTGGGTCTCTCCTAATTCCTTTAAGAGACCAGGGAGCCTAATAGCCCTCTCCTTCAAAGCTCTCGGCTTCAAGGAACGGCAATCCGGACAATACACTGGGTCATGCTCGGTACCCAAACAGATTAGGCACTGACCGTGCGGGTCCTTGGTTGTCATTTTCCTGTTGCAGGATGAACATCGTTTGAAGGAATGTTTAATCAAAGACATCACTAATAAGAATAAGAGCTATGGTAAATGACAGTAAGCCGCAAACTGGTTGGAAGGAACTGTTGGGCTTATGCGGGAGACTGCCTTATATACTGTGGGGGCATGTTAACGTCATGTGAAATTTTAAATATGAGCTTGGTATATGCCAGTATATGTCAGTAAGAGAAGGGCGTGCATGCGCAAACCCATTTGTGAGAATGGGAGGAGCCACTCGAAGAAGAACTAGAGAGAGAAGGTCGTGACGTTGAGGCAGGGGAAACGAAGAGGTGGTGATTACCTGGAGCTGGTGAAACCAAATCTGGAGGGGCCAGCGCGGCACCACCAGTATGAGGTTGGCCCCCTCTCTGCGAATCCTGTTCAGAGCTAAAGGGATTACAGGTATTGGAGGAAAAGCATAGGTTAGTTGTAGAGCCCAATCTTGAGCAAAAGCGTCCTCTAGGGACCTGGAATCATGAGCAGCTCTAGAGCAAAACAGAGAACACTTTGAGTTCAGGGATGTGGTGAAAAGATCCAAGGTGGGAGAGCCCCATAGGGCCACTAATGTATTGTATACCTGTGATGATAGCTCCCACTCATGAGTCTCTTGCTGGAGTCTGCTGAGAATATCAGCCCTAGAATTATGGGTTCCTGCTACATGGGAAGCAATAAGGAATACATCATGACTCCTTGCCCAGTGCCATATATCTAAGGCAATTTGACAAAAGTTGAGGTGATTTTGTCCCCCCCTTGTTTGTTTAAGTACCATACTGCCGTGATGTTGTCACAGGCAACGTTAGCTACCATACCTCGAAGGAGGGGAGCAAACGACAGGAGCGCTTTTGAATAGCAGTGATCTCCAAGATGTTGATATGGGATTTCCTCTGAGCCGCACTCCATGTCCCCGAGATGTCGAGGTTCTGCAGGTGAGCCCCCCAGCCTGTTAGAGAAGCATCAGTGGTCAAAACTTGGGAAGGGTAGGGTGCCTGACAAAACAAAGGACCCCTTACACCAGATAGCCAAGGAATCAACAGTTGCCCTAGAAATCCTTAGCATCTTTACAGGGGAATCAATTATAGGGTCAAATAACTTTAACATCCACAATTGCAGAGGTCTCATGAATAGTCTAGCAAATGGAGTAGAGGCAGTAGTAGATGCCATCAAACCCAGGAGTCGCTGGAAAACCTTGACAGACTGAAGGCGATGCAGGGAGATAAATCTGACTAAGGTGACAATGTCTTGGAATCTTTGTCGGGGAGTGAAGACTCTAGCTTAGAGTCTAAAATAGCTCCTATATACTCTACACGCTGTGTAGGTACAAGACAGGACTTCTGTTTGTTCACATTGAGTCCCAACAGAGTACAGAGGCGTAAAGTAAAGTGAATACAGTTGGAAAGAGTTTCACGGGAATCAGCGACCAACAACCAGTCATCTAAGTAAGGGTAAATTTCGATGCCCTGTTCCCTTAGGTATGCAATGACTGGTGCCATAACCTTAGTGAAGACACGGGGTGCAGATGACAGGCCAAAAGGGAGAGAAGCAAACTGGAAATGGTGAGCGCCATGAGCAAACCTGAAGAACCTCCTATAGGAGGGATGCAGGCGGACGTGGAAGTATGCATCTTTCAGATCAATGACAGCGTACCACTGATTAAGGTGCAGATAATTACATAACCTGTCAATGGTTAACATTTTAAATTTCTTGTAATTTACAAAGCGGTTTAATAACCTGAGGTCCAAAATAGGTCTAAATCCACCTTCTTTCTTATCAATGACAAAAGAATTTGAATAAAAACCTGAGGAGTAACTAGATGAAGGAACCATTTCTGTACACTCTTCATATACATATCCATAACTTCTTTATTAAGTGCAACTGTTTGCAGCTCAGAAAACTTAACAAATACTTTAGGCTTGAGAGTGGGTGGCAAAGAGGAAAAGGAAACTTTGTACCCCAACTGGATAACTTTTAAAACCCATGAGTCAGTAGTAATAGAACTAATAGTTCACCAAAGCAAACTGGAAATTAACATAAGTCTCCCCACACTCATGCCCATCCGCTGGAGCAGCCGACGGGGGGAAAACTAATTGTCAGAGTCGACCCCTACCACGTGGGGTCGTGAAGGATGGTCGGTTACCTCCACGCTGTCTAAACGAATAGTATTGGGACTTAGGCTTATTCTGGTAAGCATAGGAGGATGAAGACGAAGAAGAAAAATACCTTCTGTTATAGGATTGTCCATAGAATTGCCTTTGTGGGCAGTAGGAAGATTGCTGCTGATAGGGCCATGGCTGATAGAAGGAGTGGGACTGGTCTGTCTGTATAATCTTCATTTTTATAGCCGACGCCCTTGACTTTTGAATTTTTTCTAAAACTTCATCAGTCTCCTTTGCAAACAAACCAGATTGATCAAACGGGAGATTTTCAATTCTCGTTTTGTGGTGTGATTCAATCTTAGTATTACGAAGCCATGCAAAACACCTGGTGACAATCACATTAGCCACTGCTTTTGCAGAGGTCTTGGAGGAGTGATGGGCAGTCTGGAGCTGGAACCTCGAGGTAGTCAAACCGTCGGTGCAAAGGCGCTGAGCCAAAAGCTGTTTGTCCTTTGGAAGATGAGGAATGAGTTGCTGCATACCATCCCACAGGTGATGTTGATAGGAAGCCATCCCCGCAGCATAATTTGCAGTCCTCATCAACATGGTATTGGCAGCAAAAGCCCTTTGCCCAAAGACGTCGATATGGCGACTTTCTTTGTCTGCCGGGGAGGTGTCCTCTGGAATTTTTCAGATGCTGCTGCCACCACCGGGAAGTTGGGCAAAGCCTGGGTGTTTAAAAAACATAGAACCCTGGTCAGGGGGAAATAAATAAAAGGAACTACTTGTAGAAGACACGGGTTGTATGGAAACAGGATTTGGCCACAGCTTCTCCGCCTCAGACGCGTAACGTTTAAATAGTGGTAACGTTAACTTGGACTCTGGTGGCTTTTCAATTGACTGATAGGCGGGGTCAGTGTCCTGCTCCACAATAGGGATCGTGTCAATTTTAAGAGCCGAGGTAAACTTCTTCAGGAGAGCCTGGAACTCATGCTGCTGTGACGACACAGACGACGTCAATCCCTGGACGTCGTCAGAGGGAGGGGGGAAAGGTTGTCGGGTTCCTGACCCTCTAAAGGCTCCTGAGTAGATGGTGGAGACTCAGGTGAGACATCTTCAGTTTGAGGGACGACATCCATCGGTTCAGGAATAGGCTCTGGTTGGTCTAAGGAAAGTAGAAGCTGTCTCTTTAAATCGTGTCATAACAGAGCACGACATTTATGTTTGTGGATACGATTCAAAATTTTTTGTTTATCCTCATATGAAAATGACGTCAAAGCAGGAGGAGGAACGGCCTCCTTCTGAGGCGGCGTCAAAGAAATGTGTTTTCTCGACGTTGAGGACATCGACGTCAAGCAATGTCTGTGGTGTCAAGACATCGACGTTGACTTCGACATCGAAGGTAGAGGTTCACCGACCCTGGGCGTCGATAACAAGACCACAAGGGGCAGTGGTAGTAGATAGGACTGAGTGTGTCGATGCAGACACCGACGTGGTATTGATGTCGGCCTTCGATGTCGTAGCCTGAATAAGAGTCTGTAAGCACGACACTATAAGCTTGCTATCCTGACGCCTAGCTTCCTCCTGTACTTTAAAATACTGCCATGGAAAATCCGGCAAAGTCGAGGGCAGGTTGAATCTTGTAGAGGAAATAGTAGGCTGAGGGGAAGCTACCCAATGACGCTTAGGGGACTGGTATGGTGAACCCACAAATCTAGTGTCTGCCTCTTCCTCAGCATTGTATAGCAGGGAAGAAATTGTTAGCGGAGATATGAGCGTCGAAAACTCCATAGACTGGATCATAGCTTCGTCAGCCAAAGAAGCGGAACAACGAGCGATCTGCCATGAAGGCAGGCTCAACCCCTTCAGATCGTGAAAGTATCTCTTGAGGAGGGGACAGATGGGCTGAAGAATAGGAAGGTCCCGCCATATTCATTTCAGTGGTAGCCCCGGTAGATATTGTAGGAGCGGCAGACAGAATGAGCTCCGCGCCTATACTTGGCACATCGGGGGAAAGAGGGAGAGGTTTTCTTTTTGAAATCTTATCTTTACCTTCAAGCTCCTTGAGGAGCGCCGGTAGTCGAAGAGACCTCTCTCTAAGAGTTTTCAGCTTCATGACCAAACTCTCATGACACTCAGTCGGGTCATGTTGAATCCCGAGACAAATGAGGCACTGACCGTGTGGATCTTTAGTGGTCATTTTCCTACCACAGGAGAAGCACTTTTTAAAACTGGCAAACAGTAGCCATGACGAGATCTAGTGAGCTAGGAATATACGAGTAAGCTGCGAAAGCAGTTGGAAGGAACTATTGGGTTTAGGCAGGAAGGTACCTTGTATAGTGTGGGGGCGCGTGAGCGTCATGTGTTTTTCAAACTAGTGAGCTTGGTATATGCCGGTAAGAGACGGGCGCGCAAGCGCAAACCCATTTGTGAGAATGGGAGGAGCCATTCGATGAAGAATCCAGAGATCTCTGTTGTATACACATTGTCACTTGTACTGCATTCCAGGTAAACCAGAGCAGAGCCTAGGTTGTCTACTGGATCTTTAAGAGGCCAAACTGAGCCTCAGAGGCACAACTAGGCTGGGTGTGGCCAAGCCAGCCCAGAAGTGAAAAGCCTCTGACTTGCTCAGTCAGGGAGGTGTTGATTGGGAAGCTGCTTAGAGAAGCAGGAGTGAGAGCAGGGCTCTGTGAGTTGGAGCCAGGAGCCCTAGGGCGGTCTGTCAGAGAGAGGCGGTAGGAAAGCTCTGTCTCCAAAGAGTGTGACCAGAACAACCTGAGAAGAGCAAGAAGCTCTGGTTGGACATGGGAGGGGAAGGGTTAAGCCTCGGAGAAGCCCCTGATGAAGGCTTGTATAGGATATATATGGCGGAGGATTGCATCCTGTGAGAATAAATGGCCACTTTCAGCTTATTCCTGCTGTGGACCTGGATATTTGGGGGTCTGATCCTGAGGGGTACTACTCAGGCCAGGGCCCACTCTGTTACAAAGTGAAAGTCTTTGGAATGCTAAACATTTTAGCAGAAAGCAGGCGTCAATGGAAAACATGGTTACATATAGAGAGCTCTGTACACATGGGTGATTAATGTTGTCTGGCTTGTAGCATAAATATTTAGCACAGCAAATTTAAACAACTATCTCTTTCCCTCATATCCATCCAATTGTCATTCAGTACCAAATAACTGAAACAATGAGGTTTAGGGTTAGTATGGCAACATCATTCATTTTTCAAGGAAACGTCTTTCTTCCCCTCCCCCATTCCCAAAATGAGCCCTGGAATAAGCAGCGGATGTGACTTGCCCTGCCAGGATAAAGATCAACTGGAAAAGAGTCTGAATTTACTCAAACAGCATCTCTGGATAACAAACACGTTGCTTAAAGGATAAACCTGCGATTTTTAATCAGAAGCCACCACCAGTTCATCCTGCTCTAACAGAAGTCAATGGCAAAACCCTGTATAATGTTCTAGGTTGTGATAACATTACTCATGCCTGGCAGTCTCTAATCGACCAATTAAAGGTTTGTCTTATGGGACTGGATGGATGGAACACTCTACCCCAGGGTGAAACTCCCCTGGGTGAGAGACGGGGCCAAGGGTGTAGCTAGGTTGGAATAGCCCTGGTTCAGAAGATGGAACGGGCCCCAGTGGCAGGGGGGGACAGGTGCACTAGTTAGCAAGGACCTGCAGACTTATAGGCCCTGATACAGCATCACCTGTCTGTATTGTAGCTACACCCTTGAATGAGGGAACGAGTGGCACCCCTCCCAACAGTCCCAATTTGAGAGGGACTCTTTGGGTGCTGAATCTCCCTGTCCCTCTTACAGGAGAGAGACAAAAAGACTGGTATTCAGGCCTCAGGCACCTCTTCCCTGGTGGCCTCCCAGGAAACGCTCTTGAGAGGACAATGGGGAGACGATGGAATGACAAGAAATTAAGAGGAATGAGAAGCAGGAAAGCACTTGTTCCTCTTTGAGCACTTGGAATGTTAGGCGGTGTGGAGTGAGAGTGGAGCAGGAAGGTTTGAGCTTCACCAAGTCCAGGCTTTGAGAAGGAGGTGCCTGGGCTTTGAGGGGGGGAGACTCTGCAAAAAAATACCCCAGTTATAAACATTAAAATTCATACAATAAAAACACCCTCCCCTCAACCCCCATCCTCTCCCACAGCCCCACCCAGAAACCCCACCAATCCCTGCCTGCCAAATGCTTTTAACATGGAAGGTATCCAAACTCAGGCTAAAGCAAACCTCCTGGAGAAGGGAGTTCCACAGCATGGGGGCAGCAACAGAGAATGCTGTCCTGCGCACCCCCGTCTCACAGACGAAGGGTAACAGACGGAACGCGCAGGAGGATGCCTGCTGCCGACTGTAGGGGCAGTCGGGCATGGTAGGATAAGTGGTCTTTCAGATATATGGGACCCAGACCATTTAGGGCAGGAGTGGGGAACCTTTTCCTTACTGGGGACCACTTTGAGAAATAGTACAAGCTTCGAGGGCCACATAGAAGTTGGGAAAGGAGATGTGTAAGCGATATGCACAAGAAAGGAGAATTGGTAACCTACCTTTGGTGAATTCCTTTCTTCCCTAGTCTCTGAAGACTCCTCCTGCTGGGTAGATCTACCGTTGACCACTAGGAGACAGATGATCATTTATTTATTTTTTACTGCCCTGTGTCACTGGAGCTACCCGGCTCTCCAGTCCGTTCCCAAGCCAAAAGATCTGTCCTCCATCTCTGGATGAAAGCTAGACACAATCTTTGTGAGAACAGGATCCCCCTTCACATCCAACCAACCAAAAACCTAAAAAATTTTACCTAACCTTTAACTGTACTAATTTTTGCTAACAGCCAACAAAAGAAAACTCCGGAAACTAAAACTGTGGTACTGGTCCCAACTCCCTGTTTCCTGAATCCTGCTGTTTGACAGGGACGGTCGGAGGAGTCTGCAGAGACTAGGGAAGAAAGGAATTCACCGAAGGTAGGTTACCAATTCTCCTTTCTCCCCTAGCTCTGCAGCCTCCTCCTGCTGGGACGTACCCAAGCAATATGACAAACCTCAGCGGTGGGAGAAAACAGCACTGGGAGTGTCCAGTACCGCTTGCAGCACTCGTCTGCCAAACGCAGCCTCTGCTGATTGGAAAACATTGGTTTTATAATGTTTCACAAAAGTATGAATTGATGCCCACGCGGCAGCCCTGCAAATTTCCTCGTAAGAGGCTCTTGCTTTAAAGGCGTATGAGGTCACTGCACTACGGACGGAGTGGGCACAAATTTGGAGAGGAGGAACCCTACGACCTGCTCTGTATGCTTCTACAATTGTCTGCTTCACCCATACCCTGGCCTGATGATCACGAAAAGTGCAGTGGATTGTCTAAATCCCCTGGTTCTGGCGAGGTAAATCTTTAGAGCTCGCTGAACATCCAGTGTGTGCCATGCCTTTTCCTTTGAGTGTACTGGCCTGGGACAAAAGGAGGGCAGCACTACCTCCTGTGCCCTGTGAAAAAAGGTATTCACTTTAGGTAAGAAGGCCTGGTCTAATTTCAAGGTAACTGAGTCCCGGTGAAAAATGCAGAAATTGTCTTCCATGGACAACGCCCCCAGTTTGGAGACGCGTCTCACTGACATCACTGCAATGAGAAAAATTACTTTTAACATCATGAAAAACAGGGACAAATGCCTAAGGGGTTCAAACGGGGGTCTGGTCAGGGCCTCCAAACTAAATTAAAATCCCACGAGGGGACCCTGTGCACCACTGGGGTAGATATAACCCTGGCTGCCCTTAGGAATCTCCTAACGTTTTAATGGGAGGAGACTGTCCTATTAGTAGTTGCCCTCAGGGCTGAGTCTATGGCAGCCGCCTGCCTAGCCAAAGTGTTAACCTTAAGTCCCTTGTCCAGGCCCTGCTGGAGGAAATTAAGGACCTGCGACACCCCTGCATTGGAGGGGTCCTGATTCTGCTGTAGGGACTACATGGCGAAAGTCTTCCATGTGGCCCAGTAACTCCTCCTGGTGGCAGCCCTCCTGGAGAGCTGTATAAGCAAGTACAGCCTCGGAATAGCCTCTTGCCCTTAGCGCTGAGCGCTCAAGTGCCATACTGTCAGTTTTAATGCGTGTATCCCTGTGCACTGCACTGGGCCATGGTAGAGTAACGTCGGGAGCAGAGGGAGCCTCTGGTATTGTGAGTGACTGAGTTCCACTAGCTGAAAGAACCAGGGCCTCCTGGGCCACCACGGTGTCACAAGGAGAAGAGACACCTGCTCCCTGATCGCTTTGACTATGGTTCGTTGAATCAGAGGAAATGGAGGGAAAGCGTATAGAAGGCCCTTGGGCCAGGACTGATTGAGCGCATCTATCCCTTCCGCCTCCCGTGTGCGTGCCATGAAGCGTGGAACTTGCGCATTGTCCTTTGTGATGAACAGGTCCATATGCGGGAGCCCAAACCAGGACACTATCTGCTGGAATACCAACTTGTCCAGCCTCCACTCGTGTGGATCCAGTGGCTGCCGGCTTAGCCAGTCGGCTTGGATGTTGTCTTGGCCCTTGATGTGTAGTGCCTTCAGTGATGGCAGATGGGACTGAGTCCACGCAAAAAGTCTGGTCACCTCTTGGTGTAGTTCCAGAGACCTCGACTCCCCCTGGTGATTCATATAGGCTTTCACCATCACGTTATCTGTGTACACCAGGAGGTGATGGGAGGAGAACGACGGGTACAGCTGTTGGAGGGCAAGACAAATGGCCTTCAGATCGAGGAAGTTGATCTTCCTGCCTGCATCCCTCTGTGACCATAGCCCCTGGGCTGAATGGAACCCTGCGTGCGCTCCCCAGCCCCTGAGGCTGGCGTCTGTTGTTAGAACCGCTCTTGATGGCTCCGTGAGCGGCACTCCTTCCTGGAATGTTGTTGGCCTTAACCACCAACACATGGAGTCTTTTAAACTTCTTGGTATGGGGCCCCAGGGATTGAGCCCGAGCGTGAGCTCTCTCTGGAAACCCCTTAGCTGCCTCTGTAAGGGTCGCAGGTAGAAGAGACCCCAGGTCACCTGCCCTATGCAGGATATCAGCAGCCCCAGTAGTCTCGCCAGTTGTTTGAGTCTCATCTGGTCGCGGAGCCTCAGCAGCTGGACTAGCATCTGGATCTTGCTCTGTCGCTCTGGTGGGACGAATGCGAGGTCGGAAGTGGTATCTATCAGGATCCCCAGATGTTCTAACCTGCTTGAGATGAGGTGACTCTTCTCCCTGTTTATCAAGAAGCCATGCTTCTCGAGGTATTTGATGGTCTTGCTCAGGTCTGCCATTACATTGGTGTGGGAGCTGCTGCGAATCAGGAGGTCGTCTAGATAGGGATAGACATGAATCCCCTCGCTGCGCAGGTTGGCGATGAGTGGCACCAGGATCTTCGTGAAGGTCCTGGGAGCCGATGACAGGCCAAAAGGCAGGGCCCGGAACTGCCAGGGCTCTCTGTTGTAGGCAAACCTGAGTCATTTCTTGTGTGGGTCCCAGATAGGGACATGCAGGTAGGTTTCTCTGAGGTCTAGAGACACCATCCAATCGCCCCTCTGTAGGTTGTGACATACAGATGCTGCTGTCTCCATTTTGAACCTCCGTTTTCTGACGTACCTGTTGAGGGCTTTCAGATCGAGCACAGCCCTCCATTTTCCCAGCTTCTTTAAGACCAAGAAGAGGATGGAATAAATGCCTGAGTACCGTTCCTGACTTGGGACTCTTTCTATGGCCTTTATTTGTGCCAGTCTTTGAATTTCGCCTGATAGGGCCAGGTGTTTTGCCCTGTCCTTGGATCTCGGAGAGGGTATCAATCTCTGTCTTGGGGGCACTCCAACTCTATGTGATAACCCTCTGAAATGCATGAGAGGACCCAGGAGTCTATTACGGAGCCTTCCCATGCTGCCTGAAACTGTTGGAGTCTGCCCTCTACCTCTAAAGAGGCATAGTCAGGCGTCCTGTTTAGACTGGGTGACGCTAGGCCCTCTTGCCCTGCACTTGTCATATCTTCCTGCTCTAAATCCTCTGCCCCGAAAGGAAAAATTGCTTGCATAGTCTCTGGTGAATTGGCTGTGGCCCCTCCTGGAGGTGCCTGTGAACCCCCTAAATCTGAATGAGTGGCCTCGAAAAAACCCTCTCTTTGGTGCCACCTGTTGCAGGGTTTTAGGTTTGTCCTTGCTGTTTGCCTCCTCAAGCACTTTTTCGAGACATACCCTGAAAAGCTTACCACCCCTGTATGAGGCCGAGGTAAGTAGGTTTTTAGCTGTTGTGTCCCCTTGCCAGGAACGCAACCATACCCTACGCCTGGCTGCTATGTTATTGGCCATGGACCTGGCAGACCAAGTTAGGGCATCTGTTATGGCATCTGCAAGGAAGGCGGTAGCCATGCAGATGTGGGAGGATAGCCTCTGTCACTTTCTCTCTGATAGGTCAGGATTCTGGGCCTCCTGCATCCACGCCAGGAGTGCCCGGGAGACATAGGATGCTACGATGTTAATTTTTAACGAGGCTGCTGTGGAATCAACTACCCTCTTAAGGGAAGAGTCCACTGCTCGATCCGTGGAGTCCCTAGGGTGACAATCCCCCTCGGTCAAGAACACTGTCTGCCTGGCTAGTGTCGCTGCCCCCGCATCTATTTTAGGGCTTTTAAACAGGGGCTCCTTCCTCCTGGAAAAGGAGTACAGGGAGCCCTGGGTCTTGTTCATTTTAAATGCTTTGTCAGGGTGTTTCCATTCCTTGAGCACTATTCGCTCAAAGACTTTATCTAGGGGCAGGCCCTGGTCCCTGCCATGCACCGTTGGTATATATTCCCTGGTTTCCTCTTCCTGGGAATCTGAAGAGTCCTCCTTCGAGGGCTTCTCCTTCAGTTGGAGAGTTTTAATCACTTGCCCTAGCAACTCCTCTCTGAGGTGGCTAGGGAATTGCCTCTCTCTGTCTTTGGGGGTCTGCTGTGGGCTCCACGCATTCCCCTTCCTCCAACTCAGAAAACTCCCCTGTCGATTCTGAGTCTGATTCTGATTGTGGTAGCCACTGGGCCTTGAAGCCCTGACTGCTTTCCCCATGCTGATCCTCCCCCTCAGAGGCCTGAGGGGATTGTAGCATCTGGGCTCTGGCTCCCCCTAGTGGAGCTTTTCCCTTCTTGCTTGCCGCCCTGGGTTTTCCATCCCTCAGCAACTTGCCACTGGGCCTGTCAGCGGGGTGGGGTGAGGGCTTTTTCTCTTCCCGCCCTTGGTCTGGAAGAGTTCTTTTAATGAGGCCATTATTTCCTCCATCGTTTGGGCTATAGAGGTGAGGGAGGGTACCTGAGTGTCCTGGCTCCCTCCTTCTGCTGCCGCCGCCTCCGACCCGCCAGCGGGGGTGGGGGGGAGAACCAGATTGTTGCCAGCAGTACTCATTTTACTTCATTCTCCCTCAGTTTTTTTTTCTTTTTTTCTTTTTTTGTAAGCCTGAGGCGTGTGCTGAATGAGCAGAGACAGGGCCCAGCCGCGCTGTCCCTGTCTCTAGGCGGGGGGAGCGCCGATAAGAAAATTCCCCGCTAAGCGGGAAACTGACGGCCTCCCCCACTCCCAGGCGCAATGCAAAGGAGCCGGCAGGGGTTAAAGATAAGTGGCCTGGCCTGGCGAACCCCGAGACAGCGTCTGGGATCACTTTCCTTCAATGCCCCGCCAATTTAAAGTCTCTTGCCTTTCTTGAGAACAACCAAAATGATCCTATTTTTATTTTATTTTTTTTCAGGTCCTGAGGATCCTGAAGGCGCGTCCTAGCAGTCTGAAGGCAGACGACAGACTGGAGAGCCGGGTAGCTCTGGTGACACAGGGCAGTAAAAAAAAATAATAATAATGATCATCTGCCTCCTAGTGATCAACAGTAGATCTACCCAGCAGGAGGAGGCTGCAGAGCTAGGGGAGAAAAGGAAGGATCTGTCCCCTATCTCTGTTTGCATCCATGCCCTCCTCTCTGCTCCCTTATCCTGAACTCAGTTTTTCAGTGCTTTGGTGTTTGAACTGGACCCAGGGGCCAGATCCAGGAACTAGAAAGGGGCCACATTAAAACTTGCCAGGACCCGAGGTTCCCCACACCTGGTTTAGGGCTTTAAAGGTCAAAACCAGCCTTTGAACTTTAAAGATCAAAAGATCACAACTTGAATGGTGCCCAGAAAGCTATAGGCAGCCAGTGCGGACTAATGTGCTCCCGGCAACTTGTCATCGAAAGGAGCCAAGCTGCCATATTCTGCACCAGCTGCAGCTTCCAAACAGTCATCAAGGGCAGCCCCATGTAGTATGCAATGCAGTAATCAGAACGCATTTCAGTAATATATATATTGGAGTTTTTTCATTATCGTAAACCACCCTGAGCCAGCTTGGGATAGGGAAGGGTGTAATAATAATAATGTAGCAACTTTGCCAGATGACTAGCATGAACAGCCACATTGATTTCCATAGAACTGCACTTGGGAGTAAGGTACTACTCACTGTAGTAAAGTGATCAGGATACATGGGCCTTGTTTATTATTTATATGATGATGGAGTCAAAAACTAAGAGAATCTCACAAAGATCCTTTCAAGAGCCCCAGAAGATACTGCATCACATAATCAGCATGTCTATTTTTAATCTAATATCAAGCAACTTTTGTTAAGTTCTCAAGAGTCGGGAATGTGGAGAGCATTTTTAAAATCCATCTCACCAGGTTGCTTTCTTCAAGAGCTCACACTTCTTACACAACAGTATTTTTTGGTGTCTTACCCTCAGTTGGAAACCGTCTCCTTGAATGTCCTTGTCCTTCTCTCAGACAACAATTTTTCCTTTGCTGCCATCTTGTGGTGGAACTGACAAAATGCCTGTTCCAACACGGTCGGCAACCACACTGTCTAGACTAAAATGCCTATTGTAATCAATGTCAATGACTTCCAGCCATGCTTCATTTACTGAGCTGACACAGCTGAGCCCAGATCTGCATGAAACTGAAGGATTCTGCTCCTAGAATTTCATAGACACTTTGAGATTTTCCTCAAAGGGTGTCTTTAGATGGACCACCCCTACACAGGCTCTGGGGGAGGCCAGACCTGCATTCCCTGTACACAGCCCAGACAGAGCTGGGTTTAAACGGACTCAGCACTGCTGAGGCCTACGGTCCTCCTGCACAGCACCCTCTCCCCTGCACCATAGAGCTGCGGGGGATCTGCCGCTGCCGCCTACAGCTCTATGGTGTTGCCAGGCAACCCCTGGCCTGAAGCAGAGCTGCAGTGGCCCATCCTCCAAGTAGATGGACTACTACTCTGCTCCCAGCAGGTGCTCTGGGAGGTTTGGGTGGCCTGCTCCGCTTGCGGTGCTCCAAAACATTCCAGAACACCGCCAGCAGAGCTGCTCCATATCATGAACAGCCTGCCCTGCCTCTGCTCCACCTCACCTGGTGTCCAGTCCATATGGCCATGCTAGGTTGGAATGGGCCCTGGTGCAAAAGCTGGAATGCGCCCCCCCCACCAGGAACTTAGCAAGTCTTGAATGGGTGCTAATCACCCATTGGCCCCCCAGGCACTTAGGCGGTAGTGCAGCTGCACCTCCGGTACCTATTCTAGCTACTCCGTCTGCCACACTAAAATACTAATTGAAACCCAGTGCAAAACTATGATTCCAAATTAATTTGCGTATATCAAAAGTACAGCTAAAACAGGTAGCAGTTTTATTATTTGCTGGTATTACATTTTCAGGCAGCTCTTCTTGTATCCAAAGAACATCCACAGGTTCCGACATTTTGGTATTGTAGCTAGGTCATTTTTGGCAACTGCACACACACACAATAGCGCAAATATTACCAAAACAGTGCCTGAAATGCTGAAATGACCACACAACTGAAATAACTGAGCAAGAAAATCCCCCAAACTGGAATCCTGCCTGCCAGGATCATCCACCTACCAGGCTGCCTGCCTGCCCACCCAGCTTGCCGCCAAGCTCAAAGCATGCCTCAGTCCGCCTTGCTGCCTCCCATGCCAAGGTGCCTGTCTGCCCACCCAGGTTGCCTAGCTCAAAGCCTGCCCAAGCCCGCCTTCCCTACTGCCTCTCATACACGCTGCCTGCCCGCCCATGTTGCAAAGCTTGAACCCTGCCTCAGTCTGCCTGTCTTCTGCTCATGCCGCACTGCGTGCCAGCCGCCCACCTGCCCAGGTGGTCTAGATCAAAGCCTGCCTCAGTCTGCCTGCCTTCTTCTCATGCCATTCTGCCTGTCTGCCTACCCTGGCAACCCTGGGTGATGTGCACCACTGGTCTGGTAATCCCGCTGCTGCTGACTGCTGGTCCATGAGTGCTCTGCCCTGGCCAATCCAAATATGCCCACACAATCCTCCTGCTGCTGCCGTCTGCTGCTGTATGAGAGCTATTCCCTGGAAAATCCAACCATCCTGGCTCCATGGGTGCTGTGTACAGGCAAATTCTGCTGCTGCTGTCTCTGCTGTTCCACGGGTTCTGTGCCCGCGCAACCCAATGTCTGCTGCTGCTACTGCCAATGCTGCCTCTGCTGTCTGTGCCATGGGTCCTGTGCCCGGGCAATCCAATGTCTGCACCAGCTGCCAATGCTGCCTCTGGGAAATCCAATGTCTGTTGCCAATACTGCCTCTGCTGTCTGTGCCATGGGTTCTGCGCCTCAGCAATCCAATGCCTGCTACTGCTGCCAATGCTGCCTGTGCCATGGGTTCTGGGGCCTGTCATTCCACTCAAAAAGAGCCATCGCTCAACTGCATCAAGAAACAGTCACTCCAGCCCCAGGACCCGCCATCAGGGTTCTGGGGCCAAGTTACAGGCAGGGAGGGCTGTGGCCAATATCTATGAGCTGCCACTCTTCTAGCCCCATGACCCACCATCATGGGTCTGGTGCCATCATTCCTCGCACGGAGATGACATCATTCCACTACATCAAGAAATATCCACTCCAGCTCCAGGACCCACCGTCAGGGTTCTGGGGCCAATATACAGGCAGGGAGGGCTGTGGCCAATATCTAGAAGCTGCCACTCTATCCCCAGGACCCACCGTCATGGGTCTGGGGCCATCATTCCTCGCACAGAGGCGATGTCATTCCACCGCCCCAAGAAAGAGCCACTCCAGCCCTAGGACCCGCCATCAGGGTTCTGGGGCCAAGTTACAGGCTTGGAGGGCTGTGGCCAATATATTTAAGCTGCCACTCTATCCCCAAGACCCAATGTAATGGGTCTGGGGCCATCATTCCTCGCACAGGGCATTGTCATTTCACCGCATCAAGGAACAGCCACTCCAGCCCCAACACCCGCCGTCAGGATTCTGGGGCGTACATTACTGGCAGGGAGGGCTGTGACCAATACCTAGAAGCTGCCATCTTAGCCCCAGAACCCATCGTCGTGGGTCTGGGGCCATCATTCCTCGCACAGAGAGCTGATTTTCCAAAGCATCAAGAAACAGCCACTCCAGCCCCAGGACCCGCCACCAGGGTTCTGGGGGCCAAGTTACAGGCAGGGAGGGCTGTGGCCAATATCTAGAAGTTGCCACTCCAGCCCCAGGACCCACCCTCAGGGTTCTTGTGCCCTGTCATTCTGCTCACGGGGCGCTGTCATTCCACCTTTTCTTTACGCAACCTGCTGTTCATGGAGAGAAAGAGAGAGAGTCTCCCCACTCCTAGAAGGAGAGACAGACACGATCCCACCCATGCTGTCACCTGCACTATATGACCAGAGAGAGAGAGAGGTTCCCACCTAGAACGAGAGGGATGGGGGTTGGAGGGGGAGAGGTAGGTGTATCCCTATCCAGCTACCCTGGCTGCCACCTGCCAGAACCAGGA
>QEPC01010552.1:4191032-4206528 GCA_003113815.1 Sphenodon punctatus | reverse complement strand
GGGCTGTCTGCAAGTTGAGACCCTGCTGCTGGCACAGCACATCTTTGGGTTAATAACTACACTACATGGGGTGGCAGGTGCTGCTGGTAGGGGTCGACAAGCTGTATGAGATTCTGCCACCTGCCAGCCAGAACTTCAGCACATAGGGATAAAAGATTGGACAGGTCAAACGAAGCTCATAACAAGAACTACAACAACTTTTATTAAAACTATTTAAATAACAACAACAAGAACAAAGCAACAACAACATTCTGAAACCAAAAGCAAACATTCAAAGGAAACTTATACATTAAACTATGAGTCTCCGGGCCTGTCCCCCGGGATTTGGGGGAAAGGCAACAGCCGTTAGGGTGCAGCACAGGGCTGAGGGCCGGCCACCCGGGACTCTGCCAGCTCATAGCCATGGGAGATGGCAAACTCCACGGCCCCTGGAGAGATCCTGGTGGTACGTTTCCAGAAGTTCCATCTGGGTGGAGACGTACTGGCCGTACGCCTCCACCTTCTTCCTCTCCACCTGGACTGCCTGGAACTGCTCCACCAGGCGGTTGCTCCACCATGGTGGCTGCTGTCTCCTGCAGGCTGGCCATGAAGTCCCAGGTGGGCCTCTCCAACTCGGCCCAAAAGGCCTTGGCCTCAGCATTCTCCCGGGGCCTGGGGGTCTCCACATCGGGGCTGGAGGGAGAGGAAGGGCTTACATGCTGTCGCTTGTGGGTTACCTTCCCCCCCTTCTTCTGGCGCTGTTGCTTGGGCTCCACGGCCACACCAGAGTCCTCCTGCCGCCTCACCGTCTGGCCGTGGAGCTTTTCAATGTGGGTGATTAGCCCTGATGGGGTCCCCTCTCTCTGCCTCCTTAATCTTTTGCCACAGATCTAAAGAGCATAACAAGATAGGAACATAAGAAGTGCCATACTGCATCAGACCAATGGTCTGTGTCAAGCCCTGCCTGCATTCTGTCTCCACAAGTGGGTGGGTGGCCAATCTCTCTGCAGGGGACTTCCATTCCTAACAGGTCATAGGGCAATCCATTCCCTGTTGTTCCAGCCCCCGTGCCTTACCTTGCAGATGGTGATTCCGTCACCCTTGTCATAAAACCTCCAGACATCGGAGCGTTTTGTCTGCTGACTGTCTGGTGGTCGCATTGGCAAGTCCGACCTCCGCCTGGGTGTCCTGCACGGCGGGGCACCAGCGCCAGCATCTAATTCCTCTCTGAAACAGGAACACATAAACAACACCTAAATAATATCATGCATTTATGATGATGCCTCTAGTCCTCCCTCCTTGGGGTGCTAGGGATGGCAACGGGAGATGGTAACCCTGGCTGGAACATGCCAATTCTACCCTCCCTGGGGTGCTGCTAGCGAGGGATGGCAATGGAGAGACCCTGGCTGGCACGTGCAAATCCTGGCCTTATTTGGGGGTGCTAGGGAGGGATGGCAACTGGAGAGTGGAGATGGCTGTCAGGCACATGTTTCGGTGGGGGTGCTGCTCGTGCCTGACTGCTGGAAGAGCCCCCCACACTACAGTACCCTCTTTCTCTGTGGCAGACATCTGCAGCTACCCGCTGGTGCCCACTGTTTGTGCCTGAAAGATGCCCACCACCCACCCGCACCCCAGTGAGCTCGCTCTAACGGATAGAGCCTTAAGTTTCTTGTCCTCAAAGTAAAAAAAAAGTTTACAAACCTGGCAGCAGTGGCAGCAGCACCTCCTGTGCCCACTGGCTCTGACTCCTCCTCCACCACTGAAGGTCCAGCAGCGACCGGAGGAACCTCTTCCTCCACCACCAGCTCTGCCACATTGACCTTCCCCCAGGCCTAGCATTTAATGGTGGTGGCGCTTGTCACCTTCTTCTCCATTTTTTTTAAAAACACACACCCAACACAGCCAACACAACACACACAGCAGCCACCAACACTCACCAACCAGCCAAACCAAAACCAACACACACTACACAACCAAAACACACACGAATCAAAAACGAACACACAGCCAGCCACAACACATGCTCTCACCCACACAAGCTCCGCACGCACTAGAATTTCCTGTTTCCGGGGCGATCATGGGCTCTCGCGATACTTTTTCCGAACACCCAAACTGGACCGAACCGAATGGCCGAACCCAAACACAGCGACCGAACCGAACAGCCGAACCAAACCGGACCAAACTGAACCCGAACCGCGATCTGTTCGCCCATCCCCAGATCAGACATGCAGAGACCATGGGACCCTGATCCACACAGGCACAAACACGGTACAAGTGACTGGCTGCCAGGTTCCTGTTTTCCCCTCCCCGTACTGTCCTGCCCCCTGCTTTGATAGACTCACTTTGGTGTCACATGCCAAATTCTACCCCCAGCCCACCCATGCATCACTCCAAAGCGGAAATCTGTGATTTAAAGAGAAGCATGAGAATGGATCCAATCGCTGCCCTTTTATTTAAGCCCAATCAACTTCGGCACAAATCCACTAGTTTTGCAGACGCATGCCATGATTATAGAACACATTTATAAGTGGCTGCATGTACTTTATTTTAAATTAATAAGATGTTATTTGATTTACAAGAGTCCATTTCTGTATAGCTAATAATAATACCATTCCTTTATCATGCACGACTTAGTTTAATTTTAAGATAATATTAATAATTTCAACCCCCCATATTGACAATGTAATGGACAAGTTTCATAAAGATGCTCTTGGACACAAGATGCAGATGAATGAAATATATGAGGAATTAGTGTACATACCAAGAGGAATGCAATCTTTAAACTGTATAGAGATTAGCAGCCCACACAGTGCTGAAGGATATTCTTCTGATTGTAGCATATCTTTAAATGAAGAGATGAAGTTTTTTGCTGCATTTAGCATAATCACATAGTGAACCCCGCCCCGAGCCGGGTTCAGGATGGGGCGGGGTATACATTTATTTAATTAATAAATAAATAAATAGTTTGGGTTTAAAAATCACTTTAAAGGTACATTAACACATGTATATGTGCATCAACTGTTGAATAACATTTTCATGTTAATTTTTTGAAAAGAATAATAAAATAGTAACCACAGTAACCACTTGAGATGCCTGCTTCAGAGTTGGTCCTTTAATATATATATTAAGCATATGCAACCTGATTTGCATACTTGGAAACCATATGGAAACCACAATTGATTGGGGAATACAAGCAATTCAGTTGAGGTACTTTATTGGCATATAAGTTATGGAGAGTTGTACAAACCAGATGCATGTACATAATATATAAACATACAGTTGCACTGTGTAATATAAGGAAGGACTTGCATGTTTTTAACTTAGGCCGTTTTTAGACGAGCGCGGCGGCGCCCGCGCTTGTTTTCAAAAAAGCCGGCAGCCCGTTCCACACGAGACGCTGCCACCGAATACGCGCATGTGCGGCCGACGCGCATCCATTTCCGGCCGCGTATGACCAGCCTCGATCGCCGACCCGGTCAGTTCGCGCCCGGAAATGGATGCGCGTCGGCTGCGCATGCGAGTATTCGGCGGCAGCGTCTCGTGTAGAACGGGCTGCCGGCTTTTTTAAGAAACAAGCGCGGGCGCTGCCGCGCTCGTCTGAAAACGGCCTTACATATGTAAAATTTCATTATAACCTCCAAACATACAGTAGCACTCCATTACCTCAATGTTGGATTAGTACATTATGCTCTATATTTACTTCAGTCCTACACAGTATTACATTGAGATCACAGTTATTGAACATTCAGCATAAGTTATTATTTAATGTTTCCCACATTACACCCTTAGCATACTGATTCTCAAATAAATTACAGAATGCTAGCCACACATGTTTGCCCTCAACTTTTACAAAATGTGGAACATCTCCAGCTGCTGACACAACTATGGGAATAATAGCAGCCTCTGGAATGGAACCCATATTCCACTGTAGAGCATCACCATCGGTTTGAACTATATTATGTAAGATGCAGCAGGAGACAATTAAAGCAGGAGCATTTTCTGTGTGCATGTCAACGCATTTTGACAAGCTGAGCCACTGCTGCTTCAGAATTCCAAATGCCCGCTCTGCCACATTCTTACAATGGGTTAAACACCTATTAAACATGTCTTCTTGTACGGATAATCCTGAGGGGAACTCCCTCATTAACCAAGGTAATAAAGGGTATGCAGTATCACCAATTAAAACAGGGTGAACATACAATCCATCAGTGTTTGCCAATGGATCTGGTCTGAATATGCCTTTGTACTTCCTTGCAAAAAGTGGTGATTTATGAAAAATACCAGAGTCATGGTCTCCACCGAATGAACCAGCAAATACATCCTTAATTAGAAGTCTAGTGTCCACCACTGCCTGTAGAACTACAGAATAATATTTTTTATTACAGAAGAAAGTCTCAGGAAAACATGTAGGCCCTCGTACCTCTGTGTGCGTACTGTCTATTGCCCCCATACATTGAGGGAATCCCTCTCTGCAGACACCAGTAATTACTTCATTCAGATTAGCAAAACCAATAACTTTCACTAGCAACTCATTATTAATAGCATTAATGACCTCATGGACCACTCTACATACAGTTGCTGTACCAATGCCGAACTGTGCTGCAACGGTTCGGTATCCATTAGGAGTTGCCATTTTCCAAACCGCAGTTCCCACCCGCTTCTCAGGTGTAATAGGTTGATGCATGTTGGTGAACTTCCTCTGAAGAGTAGGTCTGTTTTTCAACCAGTAACATAAATACCTGCTTCCACAAACGGAAGTCTCTTAACCACCTCTCGTCCCCATAATCTGGCCCATTGACAATGTTTTCCCACCAGTCAGAACTTTGTCTTAATACCCACTCCACTCTGTTCGTAGGCATCAGTTTCTCATATGCTCCGTAGATGTTTCCAGGTAATTGAGCTACCATAGCAGCAGATATTCCACATATTTCACGAAGTCTGGTGACATTCTGTGTGTGATAAAAATAAATATATTATTTCCCACCAAAAAAAACCTATACATTTTACAATACCTTACTGGGCTGAATAGGTACATCTGTGTTGTGTTACCCTTCTGGTTTCTAAACAATAGATTCTACCTTTGTAATAAAAATTATTTACAAAAGCTACTCATGTTATTTCAGACTCATTTTTTAAAACTTGAACGGATTATTCCAAAAAACAGGAAATCAAAACTGATATTCCTTCCTGTGTCACATGCATATGATTAAACAAAATTTAGTACTTATCTATAAAAAAAAAATAAACCACTAATTAAAAACTAAAAAAAATATTATATAGTAGACAATTTTAAAATATAAAACCCCACCCCTTTAATTAATTAATTTATTTATTTATTTAAAACTTATATCCCGCCCCTCCTGCCCAAAGGCAGCTCGCGGCGGCAAACAACACACGCACAAAAAAAACAAAAACGCACTCCCTGCCACGGCCACAACCTGGGATTCCAGGCTGAGCCATGAATCGAGGAGCACACCCAGACTCTGGACCCTCACCCACCAACATCACCTCCGTCCTGTCAGGATTCAGCTGCAGATGGCTCAACCTCATCCAAGGCCCTACAGCTGAGAGGCACTGGGAAAATAAAGAGACTGCATGGCCTGGGTCGATGGAAAAAGAGAGGTAGAGCTGAGTGTCATCAGCATACTGATGACACTGCATGCCCTGAAAACTTCTCACGATCTCCCCTAACAGCTGCATATAGATGTTAAACAAGAGGGGGGACAGAATGGCAAACTGCGGGACTCCACACATGAGGTCCCGGGGGGAAGACAGGGGGAAATGTGGTTAATATACCACATTTACCAGTTGCGGTGTTTAACTTATCTACAATAAACCAGGTGATTTTGAAATTAATTTGTCTATAAGTAGAAACTAAGAATGAAAATATTGTCGCTTAGGCAGATATTGCAAAACAAGAAATAAGAATTGAAAAGATTGATTTAATTATGTTAAAGCAGAACTATCAGCAATATACATTATTAAAGGCAGTGGCATGCTGAATAAACAAAAACAATAAGTGAAGGAAACACGTTTACATATCAAGTATTCAATAACTAAATTGCTTGACGTGCTCAACATTAATGCAAAAAGAAAACCTCACAACTGAATGTATTTATTTATTTATTTATTTTATTTAATAAATTCATTGAGGAAATGATGGCTGTAGCACAGCCAAGAACCTATTTTTTAATATAAAAAAATAATACCATATTACAATTTTTTCTTTAAAATTCCTGGCATAACCACAAACCCTGATTAAAAAAGGATCCCAAGAACACCATACCTGGACTAAGGATGAAAAACATGAGGAGGCCTTCATAAAGCAGCACACATATACTGAATGGGCTTCTTCATGATCACCATCATCATCTCCTCCATCTTCTTCTAAAATCTCAAATGAAGATAGTGCCATATATGTGGCTTGCAAAAAGCAATTCACTGATGCGATAAAAATCTGTAGGTCCTGCTGATCCATTATAAGAGTTATAACAGGCTGATAACCTAAGTTAAGTAGATAGTATAAAAACCATTCAAAGAGTTCGGCAACTTATTTTCTGATACAAAATGGGAATAGGGAAAAGGGATATTTACAGAAGGCTTACACAAATACCTTTATTTACTATACATTCCCACAGCATACACTGCAATCGTACGCATTAATGAATCAGTGAACACTATTCCTACTTCCTATGAAACATTGTGCCACATTGGCTAACAAATTAGGCACAAAGCCTTCATAGCTATTGAGGACTGAAAAAGAAAGAAGGTAATTATCATATAAAAAACCCTAATGTTGATTACAGATTCATTAAAATGCGTGAGAATATAACTGCATACAATTTAGTATTAGTGCAAATTAAACTAAGTTTTATATTATATCAGAGTCATAGTTATATGCAGTGTAATCATGCAGAGAGATATTGAAATGTAACAGAAATATGTATTACACTCTTTATCTGTGTCCTTCCCCTAACAATAAGTTCTAAAAGTAAAAGCACCCACCCTCCCCTCCCCAACAACATCCCCCTCCCCCTAATGAAGGTAACTGCCTGCCTATGGCAAGCTAGCTCCTTGTCACCACAAAAGATATTTTCTTTATCATATAGTTATCATAGCACCATGAATACTGAAAGTGAGAACAAGTTTGACATGTCCCCCAAAACACCTACCTTATGTCAGGAACAGCACTTACTAGCCTCCAAATACTCAATAAATGACAAAAGAGATCACCCCCTTACAAACCTCATAAAAAAACACCATTGTTAACCTTTTAATACTTAGGTAATGTGATTGGTTTTTCCAAATAAAATCAAAAAAGGAAAGTAATCAAATAAACAAGTCACAACAACCCCAAGGTAACACCAAGGTGAGGTTGCAGTTCATCTGCATACTCTCCCAGCTGCCTCGGCTGTCAACACCTGAGGACACTGCGACCTTCCTGGAGCTTGGCCTTTCTGCCGCCTGAGTTCCAGCAACCAGTGAGCTTATGCCGCGCACCATAAGATCACTTGCCAGCAGAATACTACAACAGCAGCAGTTAAGGGTAAGCTTAACAGTACTTCTACCACCTGGTGGCTCCTCAGTGACCAGTAGGTCAGCCACTCTCCACCTCATTCTTTTCTGTTTACCTATCCTCCCAACCATCATGCATAAATAAAATAGCGGCAAATTGACCTCCCAACAAAACCTACCTACCTTACCGCCATATTGTCTCTTCTCTATTACCTATTCTCCCCACCATCATGCCTGCCCTAATCTCTCGCCTTCCCTCTCTCTCCTTCTCCCCTTTCCCCCTCTCCCCCCACCTCTTCCTTCCTCTACTTTTTTTCCCCCTGCTCCTTCCTCCCTCCCAACCCATCACTTCTCTCCAACCTCCTCACACTTCCTCCTNACTGTCACCCCTCTGCCAATAAAGCACCCTACATCCATGATCTCTTCCTCTCCCACTCCCTCCAGCTCCTTGCCCTTACTGAAATTTGGATCTCCCCCTCAAACTCTGTCACCCCAGCTACCCTCTCCTTTGGGGGTCTCTCCTTTTCTCACCAGCCACGTCCCGAAGGCCAGGGTAGTGGCGTGGGTCTCCTCAATAACTCCTGTCAATTCCAACCACTTTCTCCTCCCCCTCTCTCTCTCCTTCCCTTCCTTTGAGGCTCACTCTGTGCATCTCTACTCCCCCCTCCATCTCCACGTCGCTGTCATATACAGCCCCCCCTGGCTGTCTCTCCTCCTTTCTCTCTAAATTTGTGTCCTGACTCACTTTCTTCCTCTCGACAATACCCCCACTCTCATCCTCAGTGACTTCAACATTCACGTTGATGTCCCTTCCCAGCCCTCCATCTCTCACTTCCTCTCACTAGCCTCCTCCTTCAACCTCCACCTTTGGACCAACTCCCCCACCGACGCTAACAACCATTCTCTTGACCTCGTCTTCTCTAGGAACTGCTCTGTCTCTGATCTCTCTTTTGATCCTTATCCAATCTCTGACCTCTCTTTCAATGTCTCCCACTGTCCCCTTTTCTCTTCCCCTTCTCCACGCCCCTTACATGACCTGCAGGCCATTAACCTCCTGGACTTTGCCTCCTCTCTCTCCCCCTTCTCCCCTCAGTCTTCTCCTCCTCCCCTGATTCTGCCATTTCTGCTTTCAGTGCCTCTCTCTCCACCACCCTTGACTCCCTTGCCCTCCTCCCGCCCTGCCCGCTCCAACAACCCTCATCCTTGGCTCACCCCCAGTATCCGTCATCTCCGCTCCTTCACCCATGCTGCTGAACGCCTTTGGCACAAATCTCACTCTCATGCTGACTTTCTTCACTTCAAATTCTGTCTCTCCTCTCTTA
The DNA here is from genome assembly GCA_003113815.1 of Sphenodon punctatus. Classification (NCBI taxonomy): domain Eukaryota; kingdom Metazoa; phylum Chordata; class Lepidosauria; order Sphenodontia; family Sphenodontidae; genus Sphenodon; species Sphenodon punctatus. Next base: position 4,197,712 of record QEPC01010552.1, on the reverse strand, counting down.
CTTCTGCTGTCACCATCACTAGACAGAATTACTACGCCTCCCGCATTGAGTCCTGTTCTCGGGACCCTCGCCACCTGTTCTCCACCTTTGACTCCCTCCTCAAGTCCCCCTGTCCTCCTCCTCCCTCTTCCTTTTCTGCTCAGGATCTTGCTTCCTTCTTCACCTCCAAGATAGACAAGATCCTCCTCAACATCGCTTCCCACTCCTCTCCTCTTCCTACTCCCTCCCCTCTCCCTCCTCCCCCCTCCTTCTCTCCTGTCCTCCTTCCCTCCCACCTCCCTTGAGGAAATCTCCTCCCTGCTCTCCTCCTCCAACCCTTCCACTTGCCCCCTTGACCCCATCCCCTCTCGCGTCCTGACCTCCATTGTTCCCACTGTTGCGCCTTCCCTCCTGCACATCATCAACCTCTCCCTCTCTTTGGGCTCCTTCCCATCCGCCTTCAAGCACGCCACTGTCTCTCCTATCCTCTAGGGATGGGTGAACGTGGTCCGGAGTTCGGACCGAACTCGACCAGTTCAGCTGACCAAACCGAATTTCCAAACTCGGTTTTGTTCGCCCATCCCTAAAAAATAATATTCCATTTAGTTAAATGGGGTTTAAATTTCCAAACTTTGTTCAGAAGTTCGGAGTTCAGACCAAACTCAAATAGTTCAGTCGACCAAACCAAACTTCCGAACCGAACCGAATTTCCGAACTCGGTTCTGTTCGCCCATCCCTACTATCCTCAAAAAGTCCATTCTTGACCCCTCTGACCCTTCTAGCTACCATCCTGTCTCACTCCTTCTTTTTGCTTCCAAGCTTCTTGAATGTGTTGTCTACTCCCACTGCCTCGACTTCCTCTCCACCAACTCCTCCCTTGACCCCCTTCAATCTAGCTTTCGTCCCCTTCACTCTACTGAAACTGCTCTCACTAAGATCACCAATGATCTTCTTGTGACTAAATCTAATCGCCTCTATTCCATTATTGTCCTCCTTGACCTCTCTGCTGCCTTCGACACTGTTGACCAATCACTCTTGCTGGATTCACTTCACTCCCTTGGCTTCTGTGGCTCCGTCCTCAACTGGTTCTCCTCCTACCCCTCTCACCGCTCCTTCAATATGTCTTTTGCCAACTCCACCTCCTCCTCCCTTCCACTCTCCGTTCGTGTTCCCCAAGGCTCTGTCCTTGGCCCTCTCCTCTTCTCTAGCTATACCCTGTCCCTAGGCAAACCCATTGCCTCCCATGGCTTCCAATATCACCTCTACGCTGATGACACTCAACTCTATCTCTCTACTCCCTCTCTCTCTGCATCTTTTCAAGCTCGTCTCACCAGCTGTCTCTCTGACATTTCTACCTGGATGTCTCAACATCAACTCAAACTCAACATGGCTAAAACTGAACTTCTTATCTTCTCCCCTCATCCTTCCTCTCCCCCTTCCCTGTTGATCCTCACCGATGAGGTCACCATCCTTCCCGTCCCCCAAGCCCATAGCTTAGGCTTCATTTTTGACTCACCCCTTTCTTTTAAACCCTACATTGACTGTTGCCAAATTCTGTTGCTTCTCCCTCCATAACATTGCTAAGATTCGCCCTTTCCTCTCTGTCTCCTCTGCCAAAACTCTTGCTCATGCCCTGGTCATCTCTCGCCTCAATTACTGTAACCTGCTCACTGGCCTCCCCTGCTCTCACCTTTCTCCCCTTATCTCCATCCAAAACTCTGCTGCCAGGGCCATCCACCTCGCTCGTCGTTTCGACCACGTGCAGCCCCTCCTCTCCTCTCTTCACTGGCTCCCCCTACCTGAACAAATCCTGCACAAGCTTCTAGTCTTCACCTATAAAGCTCTTCACAACCTTGCTCCCCCCTACCTCTCTGCGCTCATTTCCCTCCATACTCCAGTCTGTGAACTCCGCTTCTCCTCTCTCGCCCTCCCAGGCCTTCCCTGCTCCCCTAACCACCTTCATCCCTTCTCCCTAGCTACCCCCCACGCCTGAACTCCCTCCCTGCCCACATCCACCTCACCCCCTCCCTTCGTACCTTCAAATCCCTCCTCAAAACACACCTCTTCCGCTCTGCTCTGCCCTCCCCGACTCCTCGCTCCCCTCACCTAACTCCTGCTGATACCCCCCATCCAGTACAATCTGTTACCTGAGGTCTGTGTACTCATATCCTCACCACATGGACCAACCAGCCATCATTCTCGATGTAACTAAGCCAAGCGCGTGCACCTGGGACCTTGCATCTTCGTGAATGTTACACTCCTTGTCTCTCCCTCTGTTCTCCTTCTTTCATCTCTTTCCCCCCGCCCCTGTCTCTCAGATTGTAAGCCCTAGGGTAGGGACCATGTCTATTCAATTACTTTGTAAAGGGCATGAACAAGGGTTTTGGCAGAGGAGACAGAGAGAAAAGGGTGAATCTTAGCAATGTTATGGAGGGAGAAGTGACAGGATTTGGCAACTTCTTTGTTGCCAAATTGACATCTTTGTATTTGTCACTGAACTGATGCCACTAAGAGAAACCAGGATACCTTGGCTTGCTCAACCCCCACCCAGACTGCACAACTTATATCAACTTGAGCAATATATCCTTGATATTGCCAAGATAAATGTCCATACCCAAGTCAGAGAGATGAACACCATCCTCCCAATACAATTCAGGCTTCATCCAGTGGATGGCCTTATGCTCTAGCCAATCCCCTCCCCACTGATCAATAAATCTTCTTACCTCTCAGTTAACCCTTTTCCGAGCCTTGTCCACCCCTCTTGGATTCAAAGCCCTGGACCACCTAATCCACTGGATCAACCGGGTGAAGACCACATGCGCCCATGGGAAAAGCTCCCTTACCCTATCCCAATCCTGCCTTATCATAATAGATCAGTCCAAACTGGATCCCCGCGCAAAATCGTTCTCCCCCAAGTGAATAAGAATGATATCAGATCATGACCTGTTATGCAACCCCAACACCATAGGCATCAGTTGGGCCCACAACATGCCCTTTCTTCCGCTCCAAGTGATTTCTGCTCTGGATCCAAGTTCAAGCTGCGACCCCCAACTGGTCCGTCTGACCGTCTTTTCCACCCAATGAATGAAACTGTGCCCAAGGATTTAAATAGTCTTCCTCCTCATATTCAGACCTTCCCCTGTAAATATAGACAAATAAACATCAACATACATGCCCCCCCGATTGCACTAACCTAATACAAGTAGGGGTTGCAGGGGATGCCCTAATTCGAAAGTGGTCGAATGTAGTATTTAAAAGCCCCAGAACGCTACGTACCCATACGCCGAATATTACTCTCTGAAAAACTGGCCACAGCGGCTAATGATGCTGCCCCTATTCTAGAGTGCGAGCCAAACAGATGAGTAGGTAACCCCAATTCACCCAGACATTGCCGCATAACTGCCACAAACTGACACCTAGTCAGTGGCAACCCGGAAACATGCATAAACAGTGGGCCCCCACCAAGTACCCTGCCATGCATGTACGCTGCCATGTTCCTAACAGGGCAGACATTCCCTCCACCTGACAGATGCAGGGACAGTGGGAACAATGGAGGTCAGGAGGCGGGAAGGGATGGGGTCAAGGGGGCAAGTGGAAGGGTTGGAGGAGGAGAGCAGGGATGAGATTTCCTCAAGGGAGGTGGGAGGGAAGGAGGATACTCGGCTTCCTTTATCCCTGCAGATTCTGGCGGAGATGGGTTCAAAGTTAGTTCAGGTTTGTACTAACGAAAGTGAGGTCTTGTTGTTTAGGGCCGCTTTCAGCCTAGCTTTCTTTGGAACGCTGCGAGTAAGTGAGCTGTTAGCTCGTGCTTCAGTCAGAATGGGCTCTTCAGACTTCTGATGTTACTTTGCAAGAGGGTGTGGTTCGAATTCACCTCAGAAGGTTAAAGACTGACCAAAAAAGGTGAGGATCTATTATTTATACCTGGGACATGCCTAGCCGAAAATAAAATGTTATGACTCAGGCATGTTAACACAAACACCCTCACCAGATGCATGACTTGCTCTGTCCTAGATGACAAAGTGTTAATCACATGGACCACAGCCATGTTGTCATACCCAAAAAAGGGCATGTTTGTTCGCGAATTCATTTGTCCAGATATGAACAGCTGCAACAATTGGGAATAATTATAAAATGTAAGGTCACGTGATATCTCAGATGCCAACCATGCCCGAGGCCAACGCTCTGCCCTCGAAAATATATACCCAGTCCTGTGCCCCCTGCTGCGTCCAAATGGACCTGCAGTTCGGCTTCCAATAAAAGAGTGTCCCTCCACAAGCTAACACCGTTGTGTCTCTCCCAAAATTCCTCCCATACAGCTAAATCCTCCCGCATCTCCTGCGGGATGCGCATATGATGATGAGGGGATGACACCCCAGCTGTCTTGGAATATAATCTAGATAAGAAGGACCTCCCTGGAGCCACCACTCTATAAACAAAGTTAAGGCTCCTGAGTAATGACTGCAATTCCCTCAGTGTTACCTTCTTTGCCCCCCTAACCTTTCTAACAGCCACGAGCAAACTCCGGAGCTTTACTACCAGCAACCTCGAAATTTCAAGAACGGAGTTGAACTCAATCCCCAAGTATGTAATTACCGAGGCGGGCCCTTTTGCTTTTTCCTCTGCTAAAGGGACCCGTACCCTGTTTGCAACAGCCCTAAATGTGTTAAGAAGGTTCAGGCAATCGGGGGACCCCGCCCTTCCTGAGAAGAGATAATCATTGAGATAATGGATCACATGACCATCCTTGGCTACCGATATGACCACCCACTCCAAGGCGGAGCTAAACTTTTCAAAAACAGCACAGGAGATAGAGCAACCCATCGGCATTGCTTTATCAAAGTAAAACTTGCCCTGATAAGAAAAACCTAACAAATTAAAATCCTGAGGGTGAATGGGAAGGAGGCGGAAAGCTGACTTTATGTCACTCTTCGCCATTAAGGCCCCCATTCCACATGACCTCACCATCTCCACTGCCTTGTCAAATGAAGCGTACTGAACTGAGCAAAGCTCGGTAGGTATAAAATCATTCAAAGACGATCCTCGTGGGTAAGATAGGTGATGTATCAACCTATACTCCCCCAAGTCGGTACTGGGAAGGGTTTTACAAAAGGGTTCCCAGCCAATACGCAATTTCTCTTAGTCCAAAACAACAAAGAATCTATAACCTTGCGAGTTACGTGAAGTGTCTTGTGCTGTGAATCTGTCAACGGGTTAAAAAGTTTCAGAAACCATAACTGCAAAGTCCTCATATGAAGCCTTGCAAAAGGTGTGGTAGCAGTGGTGGAAGCCATCAGGCCCAAAAGTCTCTGGAAAACAGAAGCTTTTTGTACTCTGTGAATAGAGATATGTTTAATCATATTAGCAATGTCATAAAACCTTTGTTCAGGGGCAAGGACCCTTGCCACTGTGGAATCCAAAATAGCCCCAATATAGGACACCCTTTGTGAAGGGGAATAGAGAGGATTTTTAAAAATTAACTGAGAGACCCAATCTATAGCACAACTGCAACGTAAAATGAATATTTTGATTCAGAACTTGAGGTGAAGGGGCGGTGAGGAGCCAATCATCCAAATAAGGATAAATATCAATGCCCTTCCTGCGCAGGAATGCAATAACTGGTGCTATCACCTTGGTGAACACCCTAGGCGCAGAAGATAAACCAAATGGCAGAGAGGAAAACTGAAAGTGAATAGAATTATATACAAATCTGAAAAACCTTTTTGACCAAGGATGGAGCCTAATGTGAAAGTAAGCATCCTGAAGATTGATGACAGCATACCACTGATCCTGATGTAAAAATGAAGCCAACCTATCTAAAGTTAGCATCTTGAACTTTTGGTAGGAAACATAAGTGTTTAATTCCCTTAAGTCTAAGATGGATCTAAAACCTCCATCCTTTTTCTCAACCAGCAAAAAAGTTAGAATAAAAACCATAAAAGGTATTGGTGGTGTCAACCAACTCGACCACACCCTTTAGATACAATTCAGAAATGTCTTTATTCAACTCTGTAACTTGCAACTTGGAAAGGGTAATATTTTTAACATAGGAAGAAGTGTCAGGGAGAACTGAGAACGAAACTTTATAACCAAATTCAACTACAGATAAAACCCATTTATCTCCTGTAATCTGGTCCCAAACGGAAATACAACTGGACAAGGCAAACTGAAAATTAACAGGTGTGAATGAGATTTGAGTCTCCAACAGTAATTGTCATTTGCGCCCTCTTGTGGCAAAAGAGGAATACTGTTTACCATAATTACCCCTCTGTTTATAAGGGGTATATTGTTGCTTTCCCCAATTCTGATAAGAGGTACTGGAAGAAGTGTACCTTTTATTGTAAGGTCATGTAGTAGGGTAATAAGACCTTTGCTGCCTATAGTAGGGCTGCTGCTGGGGTCTAAATGAAGAATATTGAGCACCCTGTTCCTTAGGTGCAATCTTCATTTTTATGGCTGTCGCCTTCGACTTTTGTATTTTCTCTAAAATGTCATCCGTGTCCTTGGAGAACAGGCCAGATTGGTCAAAAGGCAAGTTCTCGATCTTTGCCTTATGGTGAGAGTCAATCTTGGTTCCTCTCAGCCAAGCAGGTTGCAGATCATCTGCATACGCTCCCAGCATCCTCGGCTGTCATCGCTCGAGGACACCACGACTCTCCTGGGGCTTGGCCTTCCTGCCGCCCCAAGCTCCACCGACCAGC
>QEPC01010552.1:4150006-4187305 GCA_003113815.1 Sphenodon punctatus | reverse complement strand
CCAGCTCCTGTCTCTCAGATTGTAAGCCCTAGGGGCAGGGACCGTGTCTATTTTATTACTTTGTAAAGTGCCAGGTACACTGCTGGTGCTATATAAATGTTTGTTAATAATAATAATAATAAAAGCAAAACGACGTGTTACAATGGCGTTAGCAATTCCCCTAGCTGCTGTCTCCGAGGAGTGCCTAGAGGTCTGAAGCTGGAATCTTGCAGTGCTCTTGCCCTCAGAACATAATGCCAGAAGTGCAGCTTGTTTTTCCTTTGAGATAGATGAAACAATCTTATGGACTTCATCCCACAAATGATGTTGATAAGAGGACATGGCAGCTGCATAATTAGAGGTTCTCATCAACATAGTGGAGGATGCAAACGCTTTCCTCCCGAAAACATCAATCCTTCTGTTCTCTCTGTCAGCTGGGGAAGTGTCCTGCAAGTTTCGTTGAAACTTCTCAGCTGAGGCAGCAACGACTAGCGAGTTTGGCAGTGGGTGCTTGAAGAAAATTGACCCCTGGACTGGAGGAAACAGGTAAAAAGAGCTGGCAGTAGTGGAAACTGGATGAACAGCAGCGGATGTCATCCAGATCTTATCAGCATCAGCATAATTGCCTTTTTAACAAGGGCAGGGTTAACTTTGCCTGCATAGGTTTTCCTACTGACGAGTAGGCAGGGTCAACATCCTGCTCTATCATAGCAGATGTTTCCAATTTAAGGGTAGAAGAGTATCTCCTTAACAACTCTTGGAAATCCTTATGATCTTGCGAGGATCCAGTCGACATCAAGCCATGTACGACGTCAGATGGAGGAGGAGAAATATTCTCGTCATCCTGTCTAACCTCGAAAGGTTGAGGAGCTTCAGACGTCGACACCACATCCTGCATCGGAGGATCTTGTTGCGCCCCGTGTGTAGGAGAGTCCTGTCGAGGCTCTTGAGGAGGGGAGACTGGAAGAGAAGGCTGATCAAATGTTTGTGACCTCCTTGCTTTATTTTTCTAATAAATCTCCTTCTTTTCTCTTGTTTGGCAAGAAAAATCTTTTCCTCGATAAAAATGTCTGAATGGCATTCCTCCGATGTTGATAGAATTGCCGACGTCGACGGCTTGCTTGTTGACATCAAATCTGGTATTGTCAACATCGATGGCTTGCTTGTCGACGTCGAAGCTGGTATTGTCGACGTTGATGGCTTGCTTGTCGATGTCGAAGGTGGCATTGAGGCATCAGGATGCCGACGTCAAGTGGAGGTCAGCATCGAGAGAGTAGTAGAGGGAGGAGACTGAGAGGGTCTGAGAGCTGATTGACGTCGAGCATCTTGAAGCCCCACAGCTGCCTTGATAGCTGTCGACATCGTAGGTCTAGCCTCCAACACCTTGACCAATTTTTCAAGGCATAATAAAATACGCTTGGAGTCCTCCTGCCTAGCGGATTCCTGCTCTCTAAAAAACCTCCAAGGGAACTTAGATTCTGGTTCTTGACGAGGAGGTAGAAGTAGTGGTTTCAGGGCAGACTGCTGTCTAGGGCTGGCCACCCACTGAATCTTCGGGGGTTGATAGGGTGAACCCCTAAACTCAGTAGCCGATTGCTTCTCAGCATTATATGATGGTGAGGTGATAATAAGCAACGATAATGGGATAGAAGGAGAAGAAAAGTCTCCCCATAATAACGCATCCTGATCCTCTAAGAATACTGGAGAAAACGAGCGGGCTGCCTCATGTGCAGGCTCAATCTCCTGAAACCATTTGGCCTTTTTCACCGGGGGGGAGGTACAAAGTCCTGCTTCTGATGTACCCGGCGTGTCAAGTTCAGGTAAAGGAATTTCCGGAGGTGGAAAAGTCTCGGAGATGACTACCTCCGCACCGATGCTCGTGGGTTGCGAGGACGGGGAAGATAACGTCTTAGATGGAGACTTACTTTGTGCTGCATGCTCAATCTCCTTCAAGAGAGAAGGAAGTCTGATAGCTCTCTCCTTTAAGGCTCTGGGCTTCAACGAACTACAATGAGGACAATCGGAAGAATCATGACCAGTACCTAAGCAGGCCAGGCACTGATCGTGTGGGTCCTTAGTTGTCATCTTTCTCCTACAAGAGGAGCAACGCTTGAAAGTGTGTTTGACTAAAGACATAATAATATAAGCTAGAGTAAATGCTAGTAAGCCGCGAAGCGGTTGGCAGGAACTGTCAGGCTTGTGCAGGAGGCTACCTTATATACTGTGGGGGCGTGTCTACGTCACGTAATTTTTAAAATATGAGCTTGGTATATGCCGGTAAGAGAAGGACGTGCATGCACAAACCCATTTGTCAGAATGGGAGGAGCCACTTGAAGAAGAACCTGGCAGAGTAAAAACAGTCTGACCCAGATTCAGCTTAGCCCCCTGAGTCTGAGGGGTCAACAACACACTTCCCGCACCCCCTTGCACCGGGGGCAAACCCAACTGTCCCACAGCTTGGCCCACTTCACCCGGTATTGGCTCACCCACTGACTGAGCAGCAGGCAACGTAGGCTGCGCAGCTACTGTCCCTAACCCACCAACCTCAACACCCCCCACTAACAGGGTACCCACCTCACCTGAACCTGCTTGTGGCACCTGAGGTTGGAACACTTGAGGTGGCTGAAGTAGGGGCTGTTGACCCCTGTTCTCCAGAAGTTCTGAGATCCTGTTCAAGCGCTCATTCATACTAGCTACCCTCTGGGCCAGATCCTGTATCACCTGATCATCACTCACCGCTGGATTAGCTGGACCTGGAACCTTGTCATTATCCCTGTAACGAATCGGTGGAGGGGGGTGATTCCGTCCCCCACGCCGCAGAGGATTAGCCATTGGAACTGGTGCCACCACTGGTGGCAAAGCCACCCCCGAACCCGAGTCCTCTGTCAAGAAACGGGCCAACAAGGCATCCCAACCATCCATTTTCTCCTGCAGGGCATAAAGCAGGCTGGTCTCCTACCCCTCATTGCCAGCAGTGGAGGGCCCCCTTTGAGCGCCCGCACTTGCATTGGCCTGACTCCCCATGTTTGCCAAGGGATTCACAGCCTGTACCACCGGCTGATGTAAAATAAACTGGGCAAGGTACAGTGGGCACAATACCGCACAGGTCAACACTGCCAGTGGCCACAACACCCCCATCCACACGATGGCCAGAGACCCGAGGACACCGAGCGGCCCCCCTCATGGCACTACATCCCCTCAATGCGCCTCTCCCCCGCCCCTCTCCCCCGAAGCCTAGATAAGCTCCTCTCTCACCTGCCCTGCGCCATGCTAACCAATGCCGCCTAACTCCCCTGATAACCCAAACCACCTTGGGGGGGGGAGACCAAAAAACCTCAGCCGCTGCTGCCAAGGCAGAAGGAGAGGGAAGGAAGGCAAATCCCTACGTGATCTCCCCTTTTTGTATGGAGGAGGACCCCCTTGCTGATGGGGGGGGGGAGGTGAGCACTCCCTACACCCCTGAAAGCATTCCCTGTGTGATCACCCCCTTGGCTGGAGGTGATCCCCTTGAATGGAGGGGGGGAAGTGAGTACTCCCTATGCCCCGAAAAGCGCTACCACACTGGGGGAATACCTCCCTGACAATTGAAGGTCCGCTGGCCGAAAAGCTCAAGCAACCGCCTCCGCTCCCCGGCTCGAAACCACTCAGTCAAGCGCTGCTCATTACACGAGCTGTCAACGCGCTTTCTCAGCGGCCGAATAGAGCGGAAGCCAGGAGACAGCTCAAAACGCTTTCCCCAGGAAAGCCACGCCCCCTCCATTCTTGTCACCGCCTCCTTGAGCTGGTGCAGGAGCACCAGCAAAACGCTGCACTTTGCAGCTCACCTCTCCCGCCCCGCCAAAACCCCGCGTCGGCTCAGAACCCCGCACCGGCAAAGATGCCCTCTGCCACCTCAAAGGTAATGTGGCGAGGACAAGACACACACACACACACACACACACGTGCATAAAGCGTTGGGGAAGGGGAATTTTCTGTAATTAAAACGGTGTCCAAAACCGTTTTTTGTGGGGCCAACACAGTGTAGCTCTTCCACCGTATTTATTGCATGCTCCGCTTTGAATTTCAAAAGAAGAAATTATTAATCTTTTGCTTTGAAGAGACTCACTTAAAGGTTTCAGTTTCATAGAAGGTTTCATAAAAGGTTTCATAGAAGTCCACCAGAAAATGTAAAAAGTTTACAAACTGAAAATGCTTTAAACTACCTCTTGCTTTTGCATTATCAGAGTCATTGGTAGGTATAGACTGCTCAAGTTGGGTGACAACTGTTCTCCAAGAGTGAAGAAGGGCATGCAGTGCATGAACTTTGCTTTACAACCACCTTACATTGTGAATGCCACCAAGTTTAAGTATTTCTTTTCCAAGTGCTTCAGCAGTTTCTTTCAAGCAGAGGAAGCTTTTTGCAGAACTATTATAAAACTTGAAGACATTTCTCACAATAGCTTCAAATGCTTGAAGGTATTCAGCAGCTTAGCATACATTTAATATAGTGCAGTCTCTGAGCAACACAATGAATGCTTGTGAACCTGAGATAGGTTTCTTTCGTTTTAACTGCCACGCCTGATTTGTGGCCAATCATATTGGCAGCCCCATCTGTTCCTAGGCCTACAACGTAAATCTGATCCTTATAATTGCTCATGCCTATAAGGTTGTTTAACAAATTTGTTACGGCGATAAAATAGCCCTGAGAGGCAGCATCAGGAAGATCAGCGACACCCAAAATGTCCTCTTTGACAGTCCCGTTGTCCACTTATCTATCAAACATTTACATGTTCATCTGAAGTCCTGTCAGTTGAACCATCAACCAAAATACGGATACATTTTAGAGTTCTTCATATTTTGTAAGAGATCAGTTTTCAGAGGGTGAAAACAAACGTGACGGTGGCCCGTGTTGCCCTGCTGTGGCCCGCCTGTGCCCAGGACTAACCCACTCATGTGGTCCTGCGCCACCGGATGTTGAGCCGCTGTAGTAACATAAAGCAAGGACCCTCTTACTAAACACGAGGTGATGCAGAGACTGTCAGAGCAGGGAAGATTATGTGACTCTTAAACAAAATATTGTATAGCTAACAACAATAATATTGTGCTAATTAGCAGCATCACGCATACGAATGCGATCAGCAGATTCTCACAGCAGCAATCCCCTCCTGTCCCCGCATTCACTACTGAACAATTACTAACAAATTCTAGGTTAACAATTAGTCATTCAACATTTTGGGGTCCCAAAATGATCCCTGAAGCAAACGAACCTCACAAGTGATGCTCTTCTAGAATTCAGTGACTGGCTGTCCTTTGAATACTCTGGGTGGTCCTCCGTACTTTAGTTTTTTCCCCAGCTGCGTAGCCCCCTGCATCTGGCATCTCGCTTTCAGTCTCCTGGTCTCAGTCCTGGTGAGAGAAGTGCAGACCTGGCCCTTCCTATTAGGCATGGCTGGCTACATTCAAACCCCCTCTGTAGATAAATCTAAAGTCTTTTCGCCAGCCTATTTCCACCCACCTGGGTTGGGAGGGGGGGTGTTCACCATCAATACCCCTCCTCGAGGGAGTTTAAATCCAAGTCTCTCTTCCTCCAGCTGCCAGGAGCTTAGCCTTTTTCCTTTTCCCCAGCTCTCCTTCCAGCAACTGACAACCTCTAACCGCTTTTTCCCGGCTGCATTCCATTCATCCTCCCCCCAGCCACCCCTTTGCTCAGGCTGCAGACTGAGCCCTGTTCCAAGTCTGAGTCCTTCAGGGTAGAGTCACTATACTGCATACACCCCCGGAACAGGTAGGTAGCTGGCCCATGATGCATCCTGCGGAAAATCTCTGAGGTACATCCTGGGCCAACACAGGCCCGTGCATCTGTTTGGCCCCGTCAGGCTGTCATGGCTGGTTGCCATGGCTGCCCATCATGGGCAGGGGTGGGGATACCTGCCCACCCACACATTTGTTGTGTTCCCCCGTGCTACCAGGGCATGGGACGGTGGGACAGCTCTCTGGTCACCAGGGGTCAAGGGTATGTCTGTTCCGTGCTACATGCCAACCCAGGGAGTGGTGGCCACACTTTTCCATCCTGGGACAGACCAGGGAACCACCTTACCACTGGTATGTCTGTTTTTACCCATAGTCTGTGAATGTACTGGATAAAAATTTGGCACTGTTTTTCATTGCCATACTGCTTCAGAATGTTAACATATAAGTTTGCTGCTAAGCACAATTGATCAGTAAAGTCTTTAAATGGTTTTTCCTTTTTTGCAATGCAACAAGCTACGTGGAAAAGATTTGTCCTATGTGAGAACATTTGTTCATCCATTTTCTTAATACATCGAGCCATTGGTGTTTCTGATGGTAAGGCTTTTTCTTTAAAGTGTTCCATAATTGGTCTGTGAATTTTGCTTTCATCGTCCTAAAAATATTATTCCTTTTTAAATTCTGTTGTGAAGACTTTCACCCATTTTGGATCGACACCTGTTTACAGCACTTGCAATAGGCTTTGTTCGCACTGTTGTATGAGGATTTCCAGGCTCATCTGAAGTCCTGTCAGTTGAACCATCAGTCAAAATACTGAGACATTTAGAGCTCTTCGTATTTTGTAAGAGGTTCATTTTCAAAGGGTGAAAACAAACATGACGATGACCCGCGTTGGCCTGCCTGGACCTGGGCCTCACCTGTTCGTGTGTCCCTGCGCCACTAGATTATCCGATCAAACACATTCTGCCAAGCCTTATTCAATTTTCTTTTTGTTGGAACTTTGTCAGTATTGTCACTTGACTTTCTTTTCGCACTTTGGGTTGATATGTTTTCAGACGTACTACTGGAAGCAGCAATTTAAGGCCTACCATTGTCACTAGTACTGCCATTGTTTTTATTAATACTGAACTCAACTTTCACTGCTTCTGTACTGGTGCTACCTGTCCCTAAGTTTATTGCTGGTTCTTTCTGTTCTGTGTGGGATGAACTGTCAGATTTGTGAAAGCAAAACTGAAGTGTAGCCTGTCAATTCAGTTTATAGCCACTGCTTTCCTCCACTGCTTTTATTCACCTGAAAGTTCTGGTGGTGGCAGCAATCCACTCCCATGCAGGGCAGAGGAGATGCACCTGGCCTGGCATGCTCCCAACTATTTAATCACACACAAGGGCAGCAATAATTGCTGCCTGCCAGCAGCTCCCACAGCCGCTTCTTTCCTTCTTGCAGCACGGGGCCACCCTCCTCCTCTCCCCCCATGCCTAAGAGCCCAAACAGTTCACTTCCCTGTGCAGTGGATGCAGCAGCTCGCTGAGTCTGCCTCCCCATCAGGGCTCACTTCCCTGGACCAGGAGGTACCAGGGTGTGTGTGTGAGGTCACTGGTGCCAGGGGATGGGGATGAGGCCAGTAGAAGAACTCTGCTCCTTTCTGTTCCTGCCCCTCTACACCCCTGAACCAGTCACCAGTCTCAGTTTTCTAGATGCAAATAGTGCCCAGATGCCAGCAACATTTTATGCCCTGGAGCTACGGGGTTTCAAGTAATGCACATCCATTCTGTTTTGTGTAGAGCTGAAACCAGTAATGACAAAACTGGGTATACCTGTCAACACTGCAATCCTCAAACTGATCAGGTAACATTGGGTACTAATCGGTTCCCAATCAGTGCTCAAGGGCTACCCAATGTACCGATTTACCGTTTTTGATCCCAGTTGTCTTACATCTGGTCTTCAATTTCTGATGACCAGTACCGTTTTGTCAGCTTTCTGTCCCAATACCCATACCAGTTCACCTATCTGTAAATTGGTAGCTCAGTAACTTGGTAATGGTAATTGTTTTCAGGTAATTGGGTGCCCTATTATTAGTACTTGAGTAGCCCATTAAGCACTCGATATGGTACTCAAAATGTGGGTATTACCAACAGGTAGCAAATGAGCTGCCTTCCTGCTCTAGTTCTGTGGCGCTATGGCACTCTGAAACGTGAGACTTGACTTTAAAATACGCAGAGACCTGTGTTCATTACATTTTCTCTATTGATGGCAATGGAGAAAACACACTGAATGTGAGTTACGGAAAATAAGAAATCTCTACCAGCCACACCCTAGAAGGAACTTGGGTTTTTTATAAAAACACAATCATCCTCCGAGTCAGAGCTTCATGCTCTCTTTACTTCCAGGTGCCTGGTCAGAGATTTAACTGGAGGAGTCCAGAAGGGATATAATATGAAAATGCCTGGAGAGTCTCTCCACCTCTCCTGTAAAGCCTCTGGATTCACATTCATGGATTCCTGGATGAGCTAGGTCCATCAAATTCCTGGAAAGGGGAATAGTTAGAAGAAATCCAAAGAGATTCAAGGATCACCAGCGACATGCAACTAGAAATTAAATGACTATTGAAAATGTTGTTTGAGGTTATTATCCTCTTGATCAGATCAGAAGTTGAATGTCCACAGCAGAGCTCCGATGTTGTTTGGTTTGGTCGTCAGGCTCAATTCAGGGTTGCTGCTCAGCTTGGCATGGCTTTCTGGGAATTTGGTTCGATCCATAGCGTGTTGTATATGGGAGTTCGGTAGGGTTTTTCAGATGGTTAGTTGGATCAATTTGAGTGTCCGGAGATCAGTTCAGTCAGTGGTGTGGTTGGCTGGGAGTCTGGTTTAGTAGGGACTTAGTTTGTTCATTGGATCGTCTCCTCAACTAATCGATTCCAATTCTTCCCAACTGATCTGTACCGAAGCAGAACAACTTGTCCACCAAACCAAACCAAACCAGACCAATCCAGACTGAACCATACATTCTTCCCTAATCGAACCTGAACTGATCCCCCCAGCAATCCCTACAAACTACACCAAACATCCATAGTGAAGCAGACCAATTTCCCCCCAAACTAAACCAAGTGAGCTGAATCGGGTAGGCCAGGTCATTGGAATTGTGTGGTAGCGGTTGGCTGGGTTGCAGTGGACTGTTGGTATGCACCATGGCAGCAACAGAACCGTAAGGCTCCAAACATTGTTCCAGAGTATGCAGCAGCTAGGGAACAGCAAGTGGTGGGTACTGTGCCTGAACTTGTTTGAAACTGGCATTGGATTTTAAGGCTGACCCTATGCGTGCAGTTGTTCCATCAAGATATGTAGGAAGTGAACACTCCATGGAATGCCCAATGACACATGCACACGTCTCTATGACTTTGAAGGGCCCCCGTACACATATGCATAAGCTACAACCTAACAGACAGCACAGCACCTGCATGAGCATGAATCACGCACAGGTGGGCTCCACGTCACCTATGATAACACTGTGGGTTGCGGGTGAGTGGCCACCGTGTGTTGGTCATGTCTTCGAGCAACTTAGCTGACTCACAGATGACCAGGTAAACACCCACTCGTGGGTGGGTATCATGTTGTCTGTTAATATCCAGACTCCATTGTGTGGCTGCATAAACACAGAGCATCTGAAGCATTTGTTCAAATTTCTCCAAAATGGGATGACATCTTGGGTACTATTACGGTACATTTGCCCCTTGGGTCACCCCTACCCCGAACCCCGACTGGTACCTGGGAAGGCAGGCAGCCAGAGTCAGGGACGGGAAGACGCGGAGCTGCAGCCGGCGGTGGCACTGATGTCATCAGACAGCGCCACAGCCCCCAGCGGAAGAGCACGATGCAGCGGAAGCCGAAAATAAACGGCCATAAGAGGAGGGGACAAGGCAGGCAGGAGGAGGTCAGAGGAGCTACCTGAGGAAGGGAAGTACTCAGGAGATCCAGACTGAGGAAGGGGACTGTAGGGGGAGGAAGCCTGTGCCAGAACATGGCTTCTGTCCCTCTTTGTAGGGTCCGAGACTGGAGGAGGGGGGAGGTGAGGGGTGGTCCAGGCGGGGGTCCTGCGGAGGGTTGCTGGTCCAGAGGGCTCATAAGGTCATAAGAAGCTACTGATGCAGCTGACTTTCATAAGGTTAAGGACGCCATATTTAAAGGCCTGGATATCTTGGAGGAGACATACAGGAAACGCTTTAGAGGGGGAAAGTATCCGCTGGGGTCCTCTCCGCAACTAGTGGTCCAACAATTGCGAACTAGTTGCCTCCATTGGTTGAAACCTCAAAAGAGATCAGCCCATGAGATTGTCGAGTTGTTGCTGACGGAACAATTTATCCAAATACTGCCCTCTGGAAGAAAGGCATGGGTGGCACGGCACAAACCTACATCCTTGGATGAAGCCATGACCCTTATGGAGAATTACGAGGCTTTTGATGGAGTCTCTTGGTATTCTAACTATTCTGTACACCGTAGTTTGTTTTTGGCTATTTGTCTTCTGAGTCACCCATAGTAGGACCCATAATTTTGGCCTGAGCCCAGCCCTTCACAGCCTTGCTACACCCCTGCTTGCTGCAGAGCTCATATCCAGCTCCTGCTTGCTCTCCAAGGTCCTCTTCCATCTGGGCTGTTCTCAGAGAGTTTTTAGACAAGCGCCTCCCCACCCATCATGCATGTTGCAGGACTGCATAGGGTGCCAGTGTGGCCTTGCAACATGCACGATGAGTGGGCAACAGGTGCGGGCTGTGTGTGTGCTTGTCCAAAAACACCCAGAACCTCTGGGCTCTGTTGCTGCCTCTGCCACACCCTTTGGCAGCTGAACCTAAGTAGCCCTCTGCTCTCCCCAAAGTCCTCTGGCTGCAACACCATTAGCCCAGGCCTCTGGCCGGCACTAGCTCAATCTCTTTAAGAGGCCGTAGCCCACAGGGACTCTGCCCTGTTACAGGTGAATTTCACGACTTCCCTGCATTTCATCGCTCCATCCTTTGCATCAGGTGTTAGACAACACAGGATCAATGAGAAACACAGCAAGTGGTAAAACTTTCATAGAACACTCAAGATGTGGGTTTGCATCACTGCTAGAGCTGAAACAAATTGCACTCCATATTTGGGGTTACTATTTGTATTTTCGGATAGCCATCTGAATTAATATCCACACCTGAAATGAAAGCTGGATGTTCATTTCTTCAAGTATTATGGGTTGGCGCATTTGAATTTTCTGTCATTTTGGTTCAGATATTTGGTTATTTGACCTAATCTCTGAAATGAAATGAGTGAAATGCCATTACTCCACTTGGAAGGAGGGGAGGGGTATGAGCTGGGGGCAGGGTAAGATTGTGGGTGGGAAAGGGGTGCTCCCTTGGGTGAGAGCCAGGGAAGTGGACATGGGAGGGTGGGATGGGATGTGGAGGGGTGGAGGTTTGTTTTTATTGTTTGTATTTAGAGCTGTTTAAATCTATGGCCCTTTTCACACAAGACCCCTCCTCCCCCGATGTCCGTGCAGCTCTGCTGCATGGCCATGCCCCCCCCTCCCGTGTGACTGCCACAGCAGGTGGGTGGGGGTGCGTGTGCGCTCCCAAGCTCTATCCATCGCCAATGCATGGAGCAACTGGCGACAACAGTGGTTGCTCTGTGCATGGAGATGGGTGTGCATCCGCGTAATGGCCACCCCCACACCACACATGCACTGCAGCGTCCAACCATCTCGAGAGGTGTGCATCAGGGCCCCATGTCGTTTTTGTTATTGTTTTCATTATTACATTTTTTTGTTTTCATTAATAACAAAATGTCGTTTTTCCTTATTGTCATCGGTATTGGTATCGGTACCGATTTCAAACAAAGATTTCATTTTTGGTATCGGTATTGGTATCGATTTCATGTACCGATGAAGAATTATTGTCAGAAGTTGAACTCCTGCCCCTTCTCATTGTGATACAGAAAGAACTGCACACAATAACATATACTGTATACAATATGTAGTTTTATTTATATAATATATACAGAATCTAGGCTAAACCTAACCAATGAAAAATACAAAATGTTCCTGTCCTATAATCCTAATATATATAATAAAACAGCCTAGTATCTAAATATCTAATCTCTATATATACAACTAATAGCTGTATCTATATAATATATGGACAGAGGGAGACAGACAGGGGAAGGGAAAAGGAAAACTCAGGGGTATATCTACTATCTCTAATCTGGGACTGTGTCTATCTTATTCTTTATAAAGCACCAGGTACATTGCTTGTGCTATATAAATGATAAAATTAATAATAAATAATAATAATATGCGTGTGTGTGTGTGTACCTAAGGAATAAGGATTGGGTGGTAGGGAAAGGAATAAGGGATATACATATAGGAGGATTTCTAGTGCAAACACCAGCAGCCTCTGTAAATGCACCCTGACAAGCAAGAGAGCTAACACAGGGTGAAGCAGCCCAGCCCTACAATATAAAGGGTTGCAGTGTCCTCCCTCAGAGCCCTCCTGATTGGTTCTGGGAGGCAGAGGCATTGAGGAATCACAGGGTGCCATTCAACTGCTGGGATCTGCGTGCGCTGCTCATTGACCAGAGATACATCCATCAGGTCCTTCCCTTCCCAGTTCAAGAGTCCAACACTGTTTCTGTCTTCGAGATGTCTGCTCCCTTCTCCCCTCTCCACATTTCCCTCCTAAAAACACCTGCCAGGCTGCCAGGCAACAACGAAATCAATAACAACTTCCGTTATTATTGATTTTGTTATTATTTTTTGTCGTTTTCGTTATTGCAATAATTAAAATGAAAATGACGATTTTCATTATTGAAATAATGAAAATGGCATACACACCCCTACCCATCCCACCTCCCGCACTGTGGCCCATTTGAAAAGAGCCTATGATTGATATTTTGTATTATGCTTCTTATGGGGATGGTGTGTGGGCTAGGGGAGGCAGGAAGAATTGGGTTGGGTGGATGGAGTAGAAAGTCCATAATCCCCACAGTGGGGGGTAAAGGCATAGGAGAACTTTAACATTTATTATTATTTATTGAATTTATATGCCACCCTTCTCTGGGACTCAGGGCAGTTTAGAATACTTAAAAACATTTAAAAGTAATAAAAAACTAAGAAAACCATAAACCCACCCTATACCACAGCCCCATCCAACCTCACTCACATCCTTGCTCCAAAACCACCCACCACTTCACCCCAATCCCCTATCCCGCCGAATGCCTTTCCAAATAAAAAGGTCTTACACCATCTCCAGAAGATGCTCACGCTTGGGCTCAAACGAACCTCCAGGGAAAGGGAGCTCCAAACCACTGAGGCAGCAACTGAGAACGCCTCCCTGCGAGCCCTTGTCGTATGAGCCAAGCTAACAGACGGTTAGCACTCCCGGTTAGCACAGTTAGCACAGGGAGGCACTCCCGGCCAATCGCAGGGACCACAATGGGGCATGAAAGGACAGGCGATTCTTCAGTTATGTGGGACCCAGACCATGTAGGACTTTAAAGTTCAAAACCAGCACCTTGAATTGTGCCCGGAAAGCTATACGGAGCCTGTGCAGACTTCGGGTGTAATATGCTCCCGGCGACTTGTCCCCTAACGGAGGCGAGCTGCCGCATTCTGCACCGGCTGCAGCTTCCAAAGTCATCAAGTGAAAGGGAGACCCTTTATACACAAAAACGACGCCAATAAAAGGAAGCACAGTACCCAGTGCTGCAATAAAAGATTGCACACCTGTGATTAGATACGCTGCAGAAAACCTAGGCAATGACATGCTTAATACTCTTGGAAGGAGAAATCGTCTATGTAATAGCCATCCTGAAGAGACGATGCTTAAAAGAATCTCCTGCTCTAATTAGGAGGGAATATAATTAACAGCACAAACACTACCCAGAGACTCAGGGCCCGGCTTGGCTGCAGATCATGGAGTCTTTTGCCCACCGTGAAAATATCTAAACTGCTACTTTAAAGCCATTTAAGAGTGTCTGAAGTTTGAACTGCTTACAGTTCCCTCTCTTCCCCCTCAAGTCACTTCTATTTTAATTTTATTATGGGGTGGTAGCAAAAATGAGTGGTAAAGCTGTAACACAAAATATATTCTCCTTAAAAATATCTCAGCCACACAGTGCCATCTGCTGAGAAACAGCTGGGATTCACATAGAAGACTTCAGCTATTTCCAAATATTGTAACTCTCCTGCCTACGCAGCGGGAGAGACTCTGCAGCTCCTGGAAAGACGTGTCATGTTTTTGAAAGGTTTGGCAACAAAGGAACTGTACCCAGATCTCTGCACGTGTCAGTCTATACTTGGCTGAAGTTAGAATTTCCATGTGAATTAGCAACAAGCTCTGATAAAGAGGTATATTTTATTTTATTTTTGTTACCCAAATTGTCTCTGTATTTTAGAGCTTGAAACAAATGAAACTTTTTAAATTACATTTTTATTTGAAATTATTAGAACTGAAATGAGTAACTGAAAACTGGGTTAACCCACCGAATATGCCCTGTGTAACACGGCGGCTCCTGTAAGCCTGTTGGAGCCCTGTTCCATAGACATCTAGATACTGTCAGGCCTTAACTTGTTGGAGCATGCGCAGTAGAGACTAAGAACCCTGCGGGAGTCCAAGTGCTGGGGCATGCTCAGTAGAGACATAGAGACTCGTCTGAGCTCTTAAGTCTAGAGACATGCTCAGTAGAGACAGTGTGAACAGAAGGTTGCTACCTTGTAAACAAGGTTCTTCGAGATGGCTCCAAACATTCTCACAAATGGGTTTGCGCTTGCGCGCCCTTCTCCTATCGGCAGTTACCAAGCTCATAGCTTACAAAACGCGTGACGTTCACACGCCCCCATCCTATATAAGGTAAAATCCAGCCCAAACACACCAGTTCCTTCCAACCCTGAGATTGCATGAAGAAAATTCACACGGGGCTGGAACATTTGTGAGAATGTTAGGAGCCATCTCGAAGAACCTTGTTTACAAGGTAGCAACCTTCTGTTCTTCTTCGAGTGGCTCCTCCCATTCTCACAAATGGGAGAGTACCAAGCCTAGACTTAGGCGGTGGCGGGAATTTTCGTTGCAAGAATCACCAGAATGTCAAATTGGCCACAGAACAGGTTTGGCAATTTATTGAATGCACAAAAAGTGGTAACAGTAATAACAAATTTGTATACATACATTAACTCAGTGGAAATCAGACATCCTCCTGCACAAGACCAGAGGTAAGTATCGCTTGACCCAAGGAGGTATGAACCTGGGAAGTGAGGTGAACAGCATAATGTTTAATAAAGGTGTTAGGAGAACTCCACGTGGCTGCCCTACAAATCTCCAGGGGTGGAATGTTGGAGAAGGCAGCTGTAGAAGGGCCTGTGGGCCTAATGGAATGTGCCCTGAGGATAGAAGGTGGAGGGAGTCTCCTGTGTTGGTAAGAAGAGGATATAACCCTTACTAGCCATTTAGAAATGGTTTGGGAGGCAACCTTCTTTCCCAGGTTGTGGGGAGAAGGGGAGACAAATAGATTATTGAATAGTCTAACGTTGGCAGTTTTGTCCAGATACAATAGCACAGCTCTCTTAACATCAAGAGTGTGCGCGGTGGCTTCCAAATCCGAGTTATGGGGAGGGGGGCAGAATTGTGGGAGTACAATTTTTTGTGCCAAATGAAAACAGGAAACATGCTTGGGGGTAAAGGAGGGATGAGCGGAGCTCTCCAACCTGTCCGGGAAGATCTGTAGGTAAGGTTGATGGATGCAGATTTGCTGCAATTTCGCTAACCCTCCTGCGGGATGTTATAGAGACCAAAAAACAGGTTTTTAAAGTAAGGTCCCAGAGGGATGCCTGTTGCAGAGGGTCAAAAGGGTGTTCAGACAAAACCTGAAGGACAAGGAGAAGGTCCCATTGGGAAACAGGCTGCTTGGGGGGGGAGGTGGGGAGGTATTATTGATCCCTTTAAGGAAAGTTTTAACGAGGGGGTGAGAAAACAAGGAGTCAGACCCCTGAACTGTAACATTCCTAGAAATGACTGATAAGTGCACTCTTAAGGAGGAGAGGCAAAGTCGTCTCTCCGCCAAATGTAATAAGTAATTCAAAACTGAATGCACAGATAATTGGGAGAAGTCTAGGGAGTTATCTGTCAGCCAGCAAGAAAACCTCTTCCACTTTGCTGAATATGATCTCTTGGTGGAAGATTTAATATCGCTGGTTAGGATGAAAGTGAGTTTATCCTGAACAGTTACAGGGTGCAGATTCTCCAAGCATGTAGACTCAAGCGAGAGACATCTTGGTGTAGAATCTGCCCCTGCCTGAGGGATAAGAGATTGTGATTCCCCCCTAGAGGGAGTATCTCTGAGGCTAGGTTGCGGAGGTCGAGGAACCACATCTGCCGTGGCCAAAATGGGGCAATTAGAATGAGGTTGGCCCCCTGAAGGCGAATTCTGTTTATAACCTTGGGTAGGAGGGGGAAGGGGGGAAAGGCATAACACAGATGGGGTCCCCACTGAAGGCTGAAGGTATCCCCCAGGGACGCAGAGTCGTGCGCTGCTCTGGAGGCGAACAGGGGGCATTTGGTATTTGTGATCGTGGCAAACAGATCCGTCAGGGGAGTCCCCCAGCGGAGGGTTAGATTGCAAAAAACCTGATGAGACAGCTGCCATTCGTGGTTTTCCTGACTCAAGCGGCTGAGGATGTCCGCTCGAGAATTCTGTGTTCCTGCCAGATGAGAAGCCAGGAGGAACATTCCTTGAGACCTCGCAAAAAGCCAAATTTCCCTTGCCAGATGACAGAGTTCTGTGGATCTGGTACCCCCCCCTGCTTGTTGAGGTACCAGATCGCTGTCATATTGTCCAACTCTATAGAGACCACCAAACACTTGAGCTGGTTCTGGAAGCAAAAAAGGGCTTTTTGAATAGCCATGGTCTCGAGGATATTTATATGGAGAGTTGTCTGATGGCTGTTCCAAGAACCGGCAATGTCCAGGTCGTGGAGATGCGCCCCCCCAACCTGTTAATGAAGCATCAGTGGTTAGGATACAATTAGGAATGGGGTAGGCAAAGTTCTCCCCAGCCAGAACAAAGTCCCTGTTAGACCATATTGAAAGAGAGTCCAAAATCTGTTTAGTAATCTTGAGAGACTTGCTGGGGGAATCGAAAACCGGGTCAAAGACTTTCAATAACCACAGTTGGAAAGGCCTCATATAAAGCCTGGCAAAAGGAGTGGTGGCTGAGGTAGATGCCATAAGGCCTAGGAGGCGCTGAAACCTCTGAACAGGTTGGCGCCTGTGACAGCGGAAAGACCTGATCATAGAGGAAATGTCCTCAAATCTCTCTAATGGGGCAAAGATCTTTCCCTCAGTGGAATCCAGGATAGCACCAATGAAAGGGATCCACTGGGTAGGAGTCAAAAAGGATTTCTCGAAATTAATAGTCAGTCCCAGGGAATGGCAGAGGCCTAAAGTAAAGGAAACTGCACGTGAGAGAGAAAATGCAGTCTGCCACCAGCAGCCAATCGTCTAAGTAGGGGTAGATGGCAAACCCCTGCTTCCTAACAAAGGCAATGACAGGGGCCATGACCTTCATAAATACCCTTGGTGCAGAAGAGAGGCCAAAAGGGAGTGAACAAAATTGGAAATGACCTGCTTGATGAGAAAATCGAAAAAATGGTCTAGAGGAAGGATGCAAGCGAATATGAAAATATGCATCCTTTAAGTCTATTACTGCATACCATTGCCCCACCGACAGGTGCTGTCTGAGGGTGGTGAAGGTGAGCATCTTGAACTTGTAATAAAGAACAAATTGGTTCACAAACCTGAGGTCCAGGATTGGTCTGTAACCTCCTCCCTTTTTTTCAACCACAAAGTAGTTTGAGTAACAACCCCTCCCCACAAAATGGGGGGGAACAACCTCTATCACACCCTTGTGATACATGTCAAACACTTCTTTATTTAAAACTTGGGATTGAACAGGAGAGAGGCGAACACGGGTAGGAGGGGAACACGAGGGTGGTAAGTCAGAAAAATGAACCTTATAACCAAAGTTAACAACGTTAAGAACCCAAATGTCAGAGGTAACAGCATCCCAGGCCAAAATTGAATTAATCAAAGCAAATTCAAAGTTGAGGTTGCCTGGATAACTGCAATCAACATAGCCCTGAATGGGCATTAATTGTCACCTTCTGCCCCTATTAGAGGGGGCAGGAAAGGGCTGCTTGACATTTGATCGTTGTTTGAAGGGGGAGTAAGGATACCTGGGTTTCCCCGCATAATTGTAGGAGGAAGAGGAGGTGGAAGCAGAATACCTCCTATTGTAGGGCTGAGATGGAGGGTAATATTGGCGCTGAGGCCTCTGGTAGTAGGAATGAGGCTGATAGGAACGACTGAAGGAGGAAGATGGTTGGTCACATTGTGCGATCTTCATCTTATAAGCAGTAGCCTTTGATTTCTGGATTTTATCCAGGACCTCGTCGGTGTCTTTCGCAAAGAGACCAGTTTGATCGAAGGGGAGGCTCTCTATGCGTGCCCGGTGGTAGTACTCAAATTTGGTTCCACGTAGCCAAGCAAAGCGTCGTGCGACCACAGCATTGGCAACAGCCCTGGCAGCTGTATCAGCTGAATGTCGTGAGGAATGTAGCTGGAATCTAGCTGTGGTGGTACCTTCTACGCAGAGAGATTGGAAATGTTTCTGCTTATCTTTTGGGAGGGACGGGATCACCTTCTGCACTTCATCCTAGAGGTGGTGCTGGAACGAAGCCATCCCCGCAGAGTAATTCGCCGTCCACATTAGCATAGTAGTGGAGGCAAAAGCTTTCCGGCCGAAAACATCTATCCTTCTTCTGTCTCTATCAGCAGGGGAAGCCTCGTGCGTGTTACGCTGAAATTTCTCAGCGGAGGCTGCCACAATCAGGGAATTTGGGAGTGGATGCTTGAAAAAGATGGAGTTAGCATTCGGAGGGAATAAATAGAAAGAGCTGTTAGCAGATGAAATAGGCTGGATGGCAGAGGGGGTAGCCCAGAAATTCTCTGCCTCAGAGGCATGCCTTTTGAAAAGAGGCAATGTTAATTTGGACTGAACAGGCTTGTCAACCACTGAGTAAGCAGGGTCTGCTTCCTGCTCTGCCACTGGAACGGTTTTAATATTGAGCACTTCAGAGAACCTTCTCAGTAATCTCTGAAAGTCCTTGTGCTCCTGGGATGTAATCGAAGTAGGTGGTCCCTGCACCTCGTCAGAGGGAGAGGGAGACAAGGATTCGGCATCAGGAACGTCGAGGGAGTCTAAGCAAGAATGTCAACGTCGGTGTCGATGACGGGCTGGGGTTGTGC
Source organism: Sphenodon punctatus (assembly GCA_003113815.1). Taxonomy (NCBI): domain Eukaryota; kingdom Metazoa; phylum Chordata; class Lepidosauria; order Sphenodontia; family Sphenodontidae; genus Sphenodon; species Sphenodon punctatus. Next base: position 4,168,283 of record QEPC01010552.1, on the reverse strand, counting down.
CTCGGACTCGACGTCCAGCTCCGGAGGGGTCGAAGGCGGTGCGAGGGGGCGAAGCATATGAGCTCTGTAGAGCCTCCTACGCTCAACCTTTCGCTTATGCTTCTGCATGCGCCTTTTGAAAGCCCTTGCAGCGTCACGGGCAAATTGGTCGGGATCAACGACTGTCGGCATCGAAGTTTTTCCTCTCGACGTCGAAGGCAGCAGCGTCGACGTCGAAGGCACTGTGGACGTCAAGAGTTTTGTCGACGTCGAAGAGGGTTTTGTCGACGTCGAGAGTGTCAACGTCGATGCAGCCTTTCGGCGCTTAGCCTGTCGACCTCGAGAGGAAGACGGTGAACGTCGAGGAATGGCGATAGGCTCATTCTGAGGTTTAGGCACCGACGCCTGAATGAGTTGCTGGAGGCAGGACACGATAAGATTAGTGTCCTTCTGTCGGGCAGCCTCTTGACGCTGGAGGAAATTTAGAGAGATCCCAGTTTCTTGAGGAGTTTCAGCGGGGCGGTGTCGAGGTCGAGCGCGGGTGGGAGATGGGGCAGTAGTAAGCCACTGGAGGTTCGGGGGCTGATAGGGAGATCCTACGAACCTAGGGTCTACCTCCTCCTCAGCATTGTAGAGGGGTGAGGTAATTTGCAGCGGAGATTGGGATAACGCTGCAGCAGCCAAAAAGGCTTCCTCATCAGAGAAAAGTGGGGGGGAGATTGAGCGATCCACCAGTACGGCAGGCTCTAGCCCCAGAAATAATCACCTTGTAGGTGAGGGCGAATTTGAAGGCTGTGGGCGGATGGATGGTTCCTCGCCAGACGCGGCCGAGGCTACAGCACTCGGGCCAGCAGAAACAGACTCTTGAGCGCCGATGCTAGGAATGGCAGGCGAAGGGGAGCGAGACTTACGGTCTTTCTGATTCTCATTTTCGAGCTCCTTAAGGAGCGCCGGCAGACGGATGGCCCTCTCCCTCAAAGTTTTGGGTTTGAGGAGGAGACATTCATGGCAGTCTTGAGGGTCATGTTGTATGCCGAGACACACCAAGCATTGACCATGATGGTCCTTGGTGGTCATTTTTCTCCCACACGAAAAACGTTTCTTAAAAGCGTGTTTGGTAGACATAGCTAGAGCTATAGGAAAACTACTGATAAGCTGCAAAGCGGTTGGAAGGAACTGGTGTGTTTGGGCGGGATTGTACCTTATATAGGATGGGGGCGCGTGAACATCACACATTTTGTAAGCTATGAGCTTGGTAACTGCCAATAGGAGAAGGGCGCGCAAGCGCAAACCCATTTGTGAGAATGGGAGGAGCCACTCAAAGAAGAACTGAGCATGCTTGAGGTCTTTATAAGGCCTGGGATCAGTCTAGAGGGTGAGGCCTTAGAAGTAGGAGCTGGGGCTCTGCGCTCCAGGGAAGAAACCCTGTTTGAAGGGCCTGCTCCAGCAGGTGGGACTTGCCCAGGTTGGTGCTATGGTGGAGAACTAAGAGGGATTTTGGTAGAAGCCCAGGCTTTGATACAAGCAAGGAACTGTGCACTATATGAAGGCATAGGCCTTGGCTGTGAGGGAAGGTTGGAGGCCAAGGATAGGGACCCTACAGAGAATTCCTATAACGTGCACCACCCCACTCTTGGGGATAAATACCAGATTGAGCTGGAAGGGCATGGCAGCGGGGTTGCTAATTCCCCAAAGTGATGCCCCAGTGCCCACGTGTGGCTCTAGGACCCCCGCTGCTACACCCTGACTTGCCTGAAAATGGTGGCTCAACAATAATCGGTATATATCATTTCTATACCAGAAGCAATGTGCCTGACACCAAAAAACTGTGAAAAGAGACAGGTCTTTGCCCCAAGGGTGCTACCATCTAGAATGGGCAGGGGGTGGAGCAACAAAGGGGCGGGGCACACAGCAAGAGGCAGGGATAGAGAGTTGACACTCTGAGGGGTATCCATTTTGGTTATTTTGGGTTGGGGGTTAATTTGAGGGGGTTTCAGTTTGGTTATTTCAGTATTTTGGTTATGTCATTTCAACAATATTAATAATACCATGCTTGCACAATTACCAAAAATAATATCACTGAAATAGAAAAATGACAGAAAAACAGGAATAACTGATCCAAACCCAAAAAACTGAAATGGAATACACACACACACACACACACACACAAGTACCTAGCTCGGTTGTGGATATCATTCAGGTACTCAAAGGTTGCTTGAAAACATGAATAATACCCATGATTAATAAACCTACCACGCATTTCAGCTCTAGAAATTTTAAACACCTGTTTTCATATGAGGTGAAATTTCTCATGTTGACATTTTGACACCCAATACATACATCTTGTGACTTTCTCTAGCATTATTTTACACAGACAGACCAATCAAATTCACATTAAAAACATTTTTTAAACTACTAAATAATAGCGCTGGAAACAGGAAGCATGACCAAGTAATTGAAGGACCGAATAATGAAGAAAAAAATTAACAGTGATGAATGAATGAATGAATGAATGAATGAATGAATGAATGACAAAGCAGTGAAGTGAGGAAGCTACTAAAGCATTTTGCAAACAAATGGTTCTGAACTCAACAGCCAAATTTGCTTTGCACAAATGAATCCCCATAGGTCAAAATCAACAAAGTATTCATTTATTCAAATTGTTTGTCTAGATATATGTGCGTAGACATATTTCCTGGGTTTTTTTCAGGCTAATAAAACTTGTCTATTATGCAGGGGAATTGGCAGCTGTTGGCAAGACTTTGCATGGAGCTCTTAACGTTTTTTAAACATTCAGTAGATAAGGAGAGCCATACAGCAAAGACAGAAGTATCCTGGCATGGGGAACCCCTGGGCCAAATGTGGCCCATGGTCAGGTTTTATTTGGCTCCTGGCCCAGTTTCTAGATCTGGTTCATGGATCCACCCTCTCGTCTCAAGGGCTGAAGGGGTGCATGCAGGAGGAAGAGGAGTAGAGATGAGGGCATGCCTTTGAGGATAGGGGATTGATTTGTGGGTCAGATTCACTCTGGATTGGTCCATGTCTCTGTTGTTGTCTGGGATTATAAAATTATATTTAAGTCTCAAGACAGGCCCGTGCCAGCATAAAGTGTGGGCGCAACGTTTCTGCTTTGCCTTTTCTTTGCTCAAATATTTAATTTTTAAAATTATTATTATTCCAGAGCTGATGTTAATTCCATTGGTTTTCTAAATGTCACCTTTTGTCACGTGCATTCAAGTGCTGTGTCTGATATAAATGAGAGCTAGTTACTTGCCTCTTTTAAGAAAATGTCATATGGTAAATTGAAGACTATCTCCCCCGGCTCCTGCAAAAAGTTCATCTCTCATATTATCCCACATTAGCATAAAAAGGCACCACAGCATAAAAAGCTGGGTGAGAAAATCAAGTTTTAAAATAATTGCTACCTTGAATCAAACCAGCTACTCAGGTCACTTATGGCAAAGTAGATTGTGGAGTTTGATGTGGCCTAACAAACTGTTTTTAAGAAGTAGCAGAATGAGTATGTCTGAGGCCAGAACAATTGTACTCCCCGCTGTGCATCTTGTCAGGCCTGCATATATCTTCTTAGCTTCTCTGGACTCAGCTTCTCTGTTCTGGCTTGCTCCCTGAACAGAAGGTTGCTGTTGCTGCCTTGTAAACAAGGTTCTTCGAGATGGCTCCATACAGTCTCACAACCGGGTTGCGCATGTGGCCCCTTCACTTTCTGGCATATACCAAGCTCACTAGATTTTAAAAGACCACATGATGGTCTTAAGTCCCCACAGTATACAAGGCACTCTCCTGCCCAAACCCAACAGTTCCTTCCAACTCCTTTTCGGATTGATTAAGGAAAATTCTATTGTGGTGCTGGAAGGGTGGGTGTTGTGAGAATGCATAGAGCCATCTCAAAGAACCTTGTTTACAAGGCAGCAACCTTCTGTTCTTCAAAGCCACAAAAGTACAACTGCGGGCAGAAATCCAAAACAAAAACCAGCAGTAGTTTACCCACAACATGGCCCACCATCAGCAGTGAACCCACTTTAATATCATTATGCCAACCAAGCAATGCCCAGAAAAGCAGGCTAGCAAAAGTGGGACAATCGCTCAAGAAAACAAACCCACAAAAGTGCAACTGCGGGCAGAAACAAAAAAAAGCCAGCCCAGCAGACATAATAACAACACCCACAAGAAAGAAACCAGACATTCACCCACCCACCCACCCACCCACACAAAAGCTTCCATTGTGCCTGCCCAGTGCCCACCTATGCAAGGCAAGCCCCCTCCCCACACACCATATTATTTTAACCAGAAAGAAAGTATCTCTCCCCTGTGCCCCAGTGCTCAGTCACATCTTGGTAAAGTTGAACCCACAAAGTACAGTCAGTGCCCACAAAAACCACAGCAAAAGTGATCCCTCTCTGGCCTCTAGGGTGCTGCCCACAGGCAGTGCATGCAGCAGCAGCAGCACCACCCAGACTTTAAGTATATTTGGCACTGGTGGCAACCCCTGGCATTGCCCCTAGGCCAGTCCAGGCCAGAGAAAGTGGCTACCATGGTGGCTACCTGCTTATATTTTTAAAATATAAGCCCAGGCCAGAGAAAGTGGCTACCTGCTTATATTTTTAAAAGGCATGGCATTGGTATGGCACTGGTAACTGGGAAGTGGAGCAAGGCAGAGATCCCTCTGGCCTCCGTGGTTCCAAGTAACAGGCAGCAGCAGTGGGGCACCCACTTATTTATTTTTTTTTAAATCACGTCATGGTGGAAACAACTAATCCCCATCCCACAGCATTGTCCCTATGAACAGGACAGGACAGGCACACACCAGCCAATTACTTACCCGTCAGCAGGGTAGCGCACAGCCAAATTCAGTAGAGAATGGAAAATTACTGTACAATCACTTTTATTCTGTCAGCCAATCAAAACTTGCAATGTGGCTTGTCCATCACTCAGCTGTTCCCTCCCATACCCCACCTCCTACCAAATATAGCACTAAGTTTCATTTTCTAGCTCAGAGAAGCTAGGGGGTCAACCGTCTGGATCACTGCAGTCACGCGCACAATGGCACTAGCACTCAATTGAGGCTTCCAAAGTTTTGACTTCAGAAATACCGGAATCCCTGGTGGATTCCAAAGTTTTCTCAGAACCGAGTTTCGGCTCTAGTAGGAACAGATTGTTCAATATTTAAAGGAATTTCTTTGTGAGTGGATGAGAAAATAAAGGTTGCTATCCAGTTATGTTAAAGTCTCTGGATATCGCTGATAGGTGAACTCTGAGGATTGAATCAATCAATTTTCTGTTAAGGAAAGTAGATATTTTAAAACTAAGTTAATATCACATTGTTGTACGGTGCAGGAGTTTTCGGTTAGACAGAATTGGAACCTCATTCACTTTGAATCATATGATTTCTTAGTGGATGGTTTTATGTCACTGTTAAGAACTTTATTCAATTTCTGTTCTAATTCATTTAAACCTGTGGTATCTGTATCCTCCACGCATGCAGGTTTAGTCTTTTGATCTCTGGGTGTAGAATCGTTCAGTTTTCTAGGGAAAGAAGAGCTGGGATTTGAGGCAGGCAGATCAAGTCCAGGGATAGCTCCTGGAGGTCTGTAAACCATTCCTGATTACTCCAACTTGGAGTAATCAGTAAGTCTGCTCCTTCCCTGTGGATTTTCTCTAGGAACTAGGAAATCAGAGGAATTTGGGGGGAATGCATATCCTAGGTGTGTTGGCCAATTCAGGCAGAATGCATCCCCTAGAGAGGCTGGATCATTGGCAGCTCTCATGCAGTATACCCTGCACTTCCTGTTTGTCCTTGTGGCAAACAGATGTGTGGCAGTCCCCAGGGAGAGGTTATCATGTTGAATGCTGCAGGGTAAAGCTCCAACTCGTAGTGTTCTGCTTTTAATCTGCTCAGCATGTCTGCCCTCAAATTCCCTAACCCTGCCAGGTGGGCTGTTTGCAAGGTTATCTTGTGTTTTAAAACTACTTTTTTTGCCCAATGCCATATTTTTTGTGCAAGTATGCACACTTCCTCTGATTTTGTGCCCCTATTTGTATATATACCAAATGGTGGCCATGCTGTCTGATGCAGTCCTGACCACCTTGCCTTGGAGGATGTGTTTTGAAAGCCTTCAACGACCTTAAAATAGCTGTGTGTTGGAGATGCTGTCTGTCTGTCCATAGTCCGGTCACTGATTGACTCGACAGGTATGCACCCCATCCCATCAGCGATGTACCTGTTGTTAAAAAATGATCTGGGTTAGGCTCTAGAAATGGCATTCCAGCCAGTACATAATCTCTTGAACACCAGACCGATAGGGGATTTAAGAACTTTGCTAGTCATTCTTAATTTCTTAGAAGGATCATCTCGTGTTGGAGTATATAACCTTAGAAACCACATCTGTAGTGGCCTCATATACAGCCTGGCCAGTGGCGTGGTACTAGTGGTAGAAGCCATTAATCCCAGCAGTCTTTGATAGACTTTTACCTTTTTCAATCTGTGCATCTTTAAAGACCGTATAGAGTTTTTAATATCTTGAAATTGGTCTCTGGGGCAATTAGTTTACCTTTTACTGAATCAATAATGGCTCCTATGTATGATTATTAATTAGTGTCGGCTCAAAAACCAAATTCTCTTTGTTAACCGTCAGTGTCGATGCTTCACATGTGCTAAGGGTGGCTAGAAAACCATTATGAACCTGATCTGGGTTGTCAGCTATTACCAACCAGTCATCTAAGTATGGGAACACTTTAATCTGGGAACACTTTAATGGAACACTTGGGTATGCAATAACAGGTGCTATCACTTTAGTGAAGACCTGAGGGGCCGTTGACAGCCCAAAGGGGAGGAAGCGGTATTGGAAATCTATGTTATTAAATATGAATCTAAAATATTTCCTACATGAGATATGCAAGTGGACATGGAAGTAAGCATCTTTCAAGTCAATTGACACATTGGCCCAGTCTCAAATATCTTCTCCGATGGTCTAGAGTTAGCATTTTAAATTTTTCATATTTAACAAGTGCATTCAAATCTCTGAAGTCCAAGATAGGTCTTTGACCTCCCCCTTTTTTAGCAATTACAAAGTACCTTGAATAAAAAACCTCACCCAATTCTTCAGTGAGTACTAATTCAATAACTCATTTAGAGTAAAGTTCCAGAACTACTTTATTGAAAGCTAGAAATTGCTCATAAGAGAACTGTACATTTTCAACTGGCTTTGAACGAGGCGGTTGTTCTAAGAACTGTACTCTGTACCCAGAGGCTATTATTTGGAGAAACCAAGAATCTGTGGATATATAATTCCACAGGAAGAAACAATTAAACAGAAGGGAATTAAATTGTAACCCTTCTTCTACCATAGGTGTAACATCCTGAGGGAATGTCTGTGGTTGTCAGCACCTGCTTTTTCCCTAGTGTCCTTGAAAAGGCTGTCTTGGCTGGTTCCTGGGCTTAAAGGGCTCATAATTTGGTTTCTGTTTTCTGGTATACTGGAAAGTTGAAGGATAATACCTCTTTTGGAATGGTTGGAATTGTATCGCAGAATATTGTTTCGCTGGCATATATGACTGGTGCGGGATATAGTGTCTTGGTTGGAAATATGAATATCCTTGATCTCTTTGTATGATCTTCATCTTAATTACAGTTCTGATTTCTAAATCTTTTTTGACAACGTCATCAGTTTCTTTGTCACCGCATCCCGGAATGAGACAAGGGCACAGTGTTGGAATTTAATGGCCGCACTCTTTAATACCACATTTATATTCAATCAGTTGGAAGAGGGAGGAGTACCTAACAACATCAGGAGTCCAGGTCATTTATTTAACCTCGAATGGAAACTTGGGCTGCCTGAGGGTTCCCAGGATCTCAGCCCTTACTTTAACTAATAAACATTACCCTCACACCCCCACACACCCCGACAGCGGAAACTGCTGAGGTAGGTAAGCGAGGTTTTGGCCCCTGTAGGGAACCTTACCTAATTTTGGTGTGGGGGGTGCTCTTAGCTGTCATAACCCTTTGGGCTTACTGCCCCCCCCCCCTTTCTGGAATGAACCTTGTCCTTGTCCAGCCCTTGGCCAGGGTTCACTTCCCCACCTCTTAAGGAGATGCCTTACATACCACCTTACCCCTTACATAACACATAATTAACGATAACCTGGACCCACACCACAACAAATCACCAGACTATGCTGCTAGGCCATATTTGGCTCCCCCTCCCTCTACCTATACTACGGCTTTGATTGTGTCAGCCAAGCCTTTCAAGTATATTTCCATACCCAGGTTAGATAGGTGGACACCGTCCACCCAATACAATTCAGGCTTGAAATACCTAATCTCTTTGAATGGCATTACCTGGTCACCTTGCCCTCTAAGCCATTTCTCCATCTGCTTAATATTGACTTTCCTTCTTCCCCTATCTAACTTCCCTGATCTGTTAGCCCACTTCCAAACTTGTCTTTCCATCATCTGAATCCAGGGTCAGTATGGACCATGGGCAACAGCTATTGTCAAAGCATTCCCCTCTTTCCACTACACACTATCTCTGCTTTGGCGCTGAGTCCCAGCTGAGAGCCCTGCTTCTTTCTTGCTGCTTTGGCTGCCCGGTGAATAAAGCTGTGCCCCACGATCCAAACCAAGCATCTTTGGCACACGGCAGTTGACCCTGCACCATTTTAAATAACAAGTTATCAAACATATAACTTTCCAACCCCCATTTATTCCTTGAGAGGCCTAATGTAGGACCAGACCGCTCCTGACCTCCACCGACCAATATCCCTTATCTTTACTTCTGGGATGCCTTCTGCCACTGCCACACTAGCCACTCCAATCCGGAAGGAATGAGAGCAAATCCTCCAGTTATTTAAGTCTACCTTCATTGTGGATTTGCTCAATACAGCACAAAACTGGTATCACGTAACTAACGAACCATCCTCATGCACAAACAAACTACCTTCCCCCTTATTATGCATCTCCATATATTCCCCCACCGCTTCAATGGGGCATGGGTCCCTTACCTTTGCCCTATACAATGTTACTACCTGCCCTCTCCCCCTTTGATCCGTCTTGGATATGCGCAGTACCACCCTCATCACACCTTTGTTAATTGAAACATCCCTTTTCTTTAAACCTAGCGCCGCACTGCTACTTTTGGAATCAGCTACCAACTCTCCAATTCTAAAAGTCCCCCAGAATGCTAACATAAATATTGCTTTAAATAAAATGACCTCCCAATGACTAAAACAAACTCTGCCCAACACACCACAAATTTTGGCCAGCATAGGGACTGTAATCGGCACCCTCATGTCCTTTCTTTCCGGGAGTTGCCTCGCCCAACCTTCCAGCATTCTCTTGATATAAACACTCTGCTCTTTAACAGGGAATCCTGCCAGGCCACTCATGAATGCAAGGACAGAATACTTGCTTGCTATCATTCCTGGCTTGAGACCCTTATGATGAAGCTTCAAACCAAATTGGATCAACTGGTGCTCCATAAATGGGAAACCCAAACTCCGACCTTTTTGTTGCCTAAAATACTGGAAATCCCTAAACGCCCCTTCATATGCCACCCATGTTCTAGGAGCCAGAGAACATCACACTGCATCGAACAACTCTGTGAGCCAAGGCTCCACATATCCAGTGGTAGTATCTCCGGAACTTCACACGCTCCCGGAACCAAAAGACGGAAACGGTCGAACTGGAATCAAGAGAGGGCATCTGCAATGCCATTGTCTAATCCTGAGACATGTTTTGCTACAAATAGGATATTATTGCACAAGCATTTTAGCACAAATGCCCTCACCAGACCCATTACCCTTCGATTCCTAGACGACAATGTGTTAATTACATGCACTACCGCCATGTTGTCACACCAAAATCTAACCGTGTTATTGGCAAAAACACCACCCCAAAGATGGACCGTAACAATCAACGGGAACATCTCCAAGAAAGTTAGGTCTCTAACCACCCCACTCTTCGCCCACTCCTCTGACCAACGTGTCATGCACCACCTCCCTCTAAAGTACAGACCAAAGCTGAGGGCACCTGTCGCATCTGACTGAACCTGCAGCTCTGCCTCCAAAAAGAGGTTCTGCCTCCAAAATCCCACACCATTGAAGTTGAATAGGAATGAAGCCCACGTCCTAAGGTCTGCCTTCATTTCACTAGTTATTCGAATGTGGTAATGAGACAGAAGATCACTTGACAACTTCTCGTATAGCCTTGACAAAAATGCCCATCCCGGAGCCACCACCCTACAGGCAAAATTAAGGCTTCCCAATAATGACTGCAGTTGCCTAACCATCACTTTGTGGGCCCCAAGGCATGCATCAATCCCTTGCTGCAAACTAACTATCTTTTCCTTAGGGAGGGAAGACCTTTCCTTTCCCGTATCTAATTCTATCCCTAAGAAAGCCAATTATGTAGACGGACCCTCTGTTTTCTCGGGTGCCAAGGGGATTCCCAGCTCCTCTGCCATGTCCTGGAACAATTGTAATAGGCGCTCACATTCTCCAGATCCCATCCTCCCAACGAACAAATAGTCATCCATGTAATGGATAACTTGATCCAACCCAGACCGCCTTCTGTCCAGTCAGTCCAACATCGAACTAAACTTCTCAAAGGCCGCGTAAGAGATGGAACACCCCATCGGCACTGCCTTATCGAAGTAAAACTTCCCCCGAAATGTAAAACCTAACAGGTGAAAGTCGCTTGGCTGAACTGGCAGGAGGTGAAAGGTTGATTTGATATCACTCTTGGCCAGTTGAGCTCCCACCCCGCACTTCCTCACCATCTCTACTGCAGCATCAAAAGAAGTGTAATGTACTGAGCACAGCTCACTAGGGATGGCATCATTCACTGACGTCCCCCTGGGATAGGAGAGATGGTGAATAAGCCTAAATTCCCCCGGCACCTTTTTTGGCACTATACCCAGTGGTGAGATGTGGAGATAGCTACGGGCGGATTATCAAACGGGCCCACTATTCTACCTTCAGCTTTCTCCTTTTTGAGCTTGGCGTAAACCACATGCTCCATACCTCTAACAGATTGTAAATTTGCTGCCACCCTTTGGGGGGGTAACCCCAACAGCAGATATGTGAAAACTCTCCCTGAATCCCTTAACAACATAAATTAATGCCTCCCTGTCCGGGTAATCCTGAAGGGCCTGCCATAATGCCTCATACTTGACCGGGGTTGGGGCCCTTCCCTCCCCCGCCGACCTGGTTACCATATTGTGCAGATCCCTGCCAACCCTGCTTGAATTGGTTAAACATTCGAAGCTTCGCGCAATTGGTTGCCGCATGAGGGGCACCACAGAGCGAGCAGGCATGCCAAAACAACACGGTGAACACGTGCGCTTCTCCTGATTGTAATCCCACTAATCGCGTTCCCCCTATGCCCTTCCACCAGCGTGTGTTCATTACCATTAGTCCCCCCACCTTTTACCAGCACATGACTGCTATCAGTCCTTGCCACACTGGTGGTGTTATTCATACTTTCCAGCCACAAGTCATTTGCGTGGATATCCCAACGCAACCCTGGAGAGATCACTGCCCTCTGCATGAAGGCTTCGTCATAAACCATGCGCCAGGACTTCCCGTGTCAAATGCCTTCCTAATTATATCCTGGTATTTTATCAATTTTGCTGCTCGACACGGGAAAGCCTGGACCATCACACCCAAGTAAATAGAGTACGCCGCTGCCCAGTTGGACCAGTTACGATCCACCTAAGGGCGTTTAAAACGCTCCTTGTCTTTCTTTTCTTCTTTATCGTTGGGATCCGGTATGGGATCGCTATACAATAAAGTGAAAAGATCTACATACTCCCCCCTCCAAATCCTCTCTCTCGTGGACTGAAGGAGGTGAGCTCCAATTGGTGAAGACACCCCATCATACCCTCCCCCTAATGGAGCTGCTCACTTGGAACTACCCTACCACAACAAACACTTGCTTGCCCGCTCCCATGCACGATGGTGCAACACACACCTGTCTGCGCCATGTTCCCCCCATACCAGCTCCCTCACCCTGCCCCTCCTTTCAGAGCAAAGAACAAAGCTCCGTTCTCTGAACTCTGCTCACAAGCTTGTGAGCAGAGAAGAGGAACAGATCTCTGCTTCCCTGCCTTGCTCACGAAACTGACAGACCGAGACAGGGAAGCAGTTGCGAAGTCTAGCAACGTGAGACAAAAGCTCCCTGGAACCCCCAGTTGCCAGGCAACCTCCCAGGGCCCTTCCCACCAGTGTGAACATTACACCAGCACCTCTTTGTTTTTCTTTAGCCGCCTACTGTGTCCCTGCTTTCCCTGCAACCCTGCAGGAGTGGGACAAATCCCCCCGCCGCTTAGCCCGCTGCTGCAGGTGTGGCGAGGGGCACTTTGCAAATAAACCAGATGGATCAAAGGGGAAGTTCTCAATCTTCACCCTGTGATGGTACTCAAGTATAGTGCCCCACAGCCAGGTGAATCTCCAGGTGACTATAGCACTGACCATTCCTCTAGCTGCAGTTTCCGATGTGTGTTTTGCATCTTGTAATTAAAATCGAGCTGTTGTTGTCCCCTCAATACATCATTTATTCACCTCCTTTTGTTGTTTGTCCTTTGGTAGGTAAGGAATGAATTTCTGGATACCATCTCAGAGATGGTGCTGGTATGACACCATCCCAGCCAAGTAGTTTGCAGCCCTCATTGTCATTGTAGAGAAGGTGAAAGCATGCCTACCAAAAACATCGATCCTCCTACTGTCTCTGTCAGCAGGCGAGGTATCTTGAGTATTTCTTTGGTAATTCTCCGCTGAAGCAGAGACCACAAGAGTTGGGTAAGGGATGACAGAAGAAAATGGATCCTTGCGTGTAGGGGAACAAGTAAAAAGAACTGAATGCGGAGCATACTGGTTGAATAACTGCTGGAGTTTTCCACAACTTCTCCGCTTCCTGGGTATGTTTCTTGAATAGTGGTAGTGGGTAATTTCAGATGTTATGATACCACGGTCAACCACAGTGAACCTCCTGTGGTGACCGTGGTACCATAATGTCTGTAGTGCGTTCCGCCAGATGTTCACCATGGGAAACACCCGGCGGGAAACACATTGACCACGGTTCTGGACCTCCGGCCGCCTGGAGGTCCAGAACCGTGGTTAGCTGGACCACAGTTCGGAATCAGCAGAAAGTAACGTCTGTTACCTCCACCGATCCCAGACCGTGGCCTGGACCCCAATGCGGGATCAGGTGCAGCAGCCGGATTGGCCGCTGTGCCTGCCCATCTCCTGGAGGGTGGGTGGCCAGCCAGGGGAGTGTGGGAGGGCGGGGCTGTGCAGCCGCACATCGCGCCGGCAGCCCCGCCCCCTCTCCGATTCCCTGTAGGAATCAGCCGGCACATCTAATAGGAAGGCCGGACTGATTCTTGACCGGGATCCAAAATGGATCCCGGTCGATGGTTGGATGTGTCCAGTGCACGTCTGAAATTACCCAGAGTCAATTTATTGAGAAAATCTTTCTATGACCTTATATGCTGGATCAAGTTCTTTCTCTGTAATTGATATGTTCTCAAACTTCAGAGTTTCTGAGAACCTTTTCAGTAGACTTTGAAAATTCTGGTGCTCCTGGGACGAGACTGACAAGGATGTATCTGCTCCCTCATCAAATGGAGGCGGCGATAATGATTCTGCATTTTGTGCTTCTGAAATTATTTCAGGCTGGTCTGTAATTTTCTGCTCTTGTACGTCTTTTTCAGGTGATGTCAGTTGGTCAGGTTCCCCAGAAGGTTCTGGCTCTGGTTAAATAGAAACAGGTAAATTTTGTGGTTTTAGTGTTTTTTCTGTAACTTTTTCCTTAAGACTGCTTTATGAGCTAGCCTTTGATGTCTCCGTCACTCTTTCCCTCTTTCCTCCTCTGTAAATGTCGATGGAGGGTTTGTTGACGTTGACAGGTTCACTGTCGACATCATGTCAGTCAATGTCGACTTGGTCCTCAACGTCGTGGATCTCGACGTCGTGATTACAGCATTTGTAGACGTTGTGAGCTCTCGACATTGTGTTGTTGCTGCGGTCAACATAGTAGTGTTCTCAACTTTGTGGACCGCTCTAGATGTCGTGGAATGTCTGTCGACGCCCTGCTGCTCCTGTTTAGATTTGAGCAGCTCTTGTAAGCAGCTCAGAATTATACTGCTCTCCTGTCTACAGGACTCCTCCTGAGTTCTCCAAAATTCCCATGGGAAATGAGAGTGCTTTTTCTTTTGTTTAGTATCTGAATGCAATTCATCTCTCTTTACAGGTTTCGGAGCAGCAATCAATTTTAATTTTAGAAGCTGATATGGAGAGTCCTCATGAGGATCCACCTCCTCTTGAGCAAATAAATACGAAGGTGAGCTCATAGGGGTAAAAGATAATGGCGATATAGGGGGAGAGAAGGACTCCGTCACCAAAACCTCATTCAAGGATTTAGAGGAGGGAGAGCGGGCTGCTGTAGAGGCAGGCTCTTTCCCCTTATCTAGTTTCAACCTCTTAGCTTGAGGTTCAGCAGGTTCTCTAGAGGTAGAAGTGCCCTTAGTCTCCAATATCTGAGGAGAAATTACCTCATGAGTTGAAGTAGCTGAGACAGTTTCTTCAGCGCCGATACGTGAGATACTGGGCAAAGTGAGCGCTGAAGCAGAACACCTCAAGGTTTTTCTCTTTGATTTTTCTAGATGCTTGCTTCTTTTCCAACTCCGAAAGCAGTGCCGGAAGCCTGCGGGTTCTTTCTCTTATAGTTTTAGGCTTTAGAAGAGAACAATGTTTGCAGTCATGTGAGGAACCCAAGCACAATAAGCACTGGGTTGTGCAGGTCTTTGGTTTTTAACTTGCGGTCGCAAGAAAAACATTGTTCAAAGCTGTGCTTTGTAGTAGTCGCCATCTCTGAATTTAACTAAAGTAGTGAGCGAAGTAAATACCAGCAAGCCGTGAAAGTGGTTGGAAGGAACTGTTGGGTTTGGGTGGGAGAGTGCCTTATATACTTGGGAGTGGGACTCGAGAGCATCACATGGTCTTTCAAATCTAGTGAGCTTGGTATATGCTGGCGAGTAAAGAGCGTGCATGTGCAACCCAGTTGTGAGAATGTATGGAGCCACTCGAAGAAGAACAGTGAGGTTTTATTTTCCTCCTGTGGACAGCTGACCTCCCCCAACCTCCTTCACACAGTTCAGCTGGGGTATTAGCTGGCTGGGAGCAGGCAAGCCGAGGCCTTTAACCCTTACAGGGACAGCACATCCTGTTACACTCCTTGAACTTTCTCTATGTCAGGTGTGGAACCTTTTCCCTCCCAGGGGCCACCTTTTTTTTTTAAATATGTTTTTATTTTTTAGTATCACCAATCAACTGCAGTACATACCTTTTTTACATCGTGTTCGTTTTTTTGCCATCCGTATCCGGACGGCTACAATATCTTACATTTTACATTGTCATATCAATACTGTTGTACAGCCTCCTGTGTGGATACCCTCCACCTTCCACATTACCTTTTATTCCCCTCCCACCATTACCTTTCTAGCCCTCCCCGCCCCCCGTTTTTCCCATTTGGCTTCTTAGTATATTTCCTTCAGGCACGTTGTGTTGGTGTACTTGTCCATTTGAATGTGTTTCGTTAGAATTGTCCAGCAAGGAGACCATTTGTCATAAAATTTATCTAGTTCATCCTCCAAGCTAGCTGTTATGCGTTCCATTGAGACCATGTACCATAGTCTTTGCAGCTATGCTAGCCTAGTGAGACCCTTGGCATGCTTCCATGTTGTAGCTATGGTATGTATTGCTGCCAGACATAATTTCTGGCATGTTCTAATTTGTGAGACTTTTAAGATTTTTGGTGGGGAAGATCCCCAGCAGTGCAATTTCTGGCTGAAATGGCAGATTCACCTCCATCTGTTCATTTAGTATAACCCATATATTCTTCCAAAAGGCTTCTACCCTTGGGCAACCACACCAGCAGTGAAGATATGTACCTCGCTCTCCACACCCCCGCCAACAAGTAGGGGAGTATCCTGGTGCTATTACATTTATCCCTTCAGGGGTGAGGTACCACCTTTGAATCAGTTTGATTAGAGGTTCTTTTACCAATAAGGACCTGGAACTATTGGACATATATTCCCATACATTCCTCATTTCCCCATCTGTTATTTCCCTCTGTAGATCATCTGTCCATTTCGAAATATATCCCGCATCCGGGAAGTGGAACCATTTTTTTACCATTTTGTGCAATATGGAGAAAATTCCTTTATGGTTTCCCTTGTTAAACATGATTCTTTCCAAGTTAGTGGGGTTTCTGTGGTATTGGGCTCTGCATTTAGATTTATTTACTGCACTGTACAGACGGCAGTACAACCAGAATTCCACTTTCTCTTCCAGAGTTTCTTCTAGTGTCTCTCTAGTCTTGAACGTGTCCCCTGTGAAGAGGTGCATTGCCCTATATATCCCCTTTTCCCCCCATCTTTGTAAAGTCTCTTTTTCTATTTTGTTCCATTCTGGTCCTATGTTTACTAGTGGCGTGTATGGAGTCCTGCCTATCCAAGTCTCCATTTTGTGACAGCAGCTATACCAAGCCATCATAGTGGTGTTGGCAAAGGGATGGTCTTTTACTTCTTTCCCTCTTTCCCTCAGTGGTATCAAACATATCGCTTCCTTTTGCAAGTCCCAACAGCTCCAGTTCCAAATTTCTCCATAATGGCTCTTTCTCGTCGTTATACCACATTTTAACCGCCCTCAATGCTGAAGCCATACCATACAGTTTTAGGTCAGGTAAGTTACAACCTTCTTCTTCAATATCAGTCTTTAGAATATTTCTTCGAACCCTCAGTCTCTTTTTACCCCAAATAGTAAACCTCATTATTTTTTCTAGTTTTTGATAACATTATTTTGGGATCTGTACTGGTAGCGCCTGGATCATATATAAATTTTTTGGCAATAGTTGCATCTTGATTATGTTTATCTTTCCTAACCAGGAGCATCCCAGCCTGTGCCAGGAATGTTGCTTGTTCTGTAACTCTTGTACCAGAGGTAGATAATTTATTTTGTAAATGTCTCTTGTATTTCTTGGGAGTTTTATTCCTAAATATTGTATGTATTCTTTTTTAATTTGAAATTGTGACATAGGAGAATCCCCCCCTCCCTCACTTGGTGCTTGTGCTCCCTGCAAGAGCATCAACTGTGTCTTCCTTGGGTTAATTTTGTAACCCGACAAAGTCCCAAATTCTTTTAACGTATTTATGAGCTCTGGCAGGGATGTTTGGATATTTTTTTATGTCAATAGCATATCGTCCATATAAACCATTGTTTTATGCTCTTCTGCACCACTTTTGACCCCATGGATGTTTGGATTTCGGTTTATTGCCAATATTAGAGGTTCTATCGCCAGATTAAAGAGTAGTGGGGATAGAGGGCATCCCTGTCTGGTACCTTGGGCCAAGCTAAAGGTTAGTTCCCCATTTATCAGTATTCTTGCTGTCGGCTTCTTATATATGCTCCTCACCCATCCTAAGAAAGTCCCCCCAAATCCCATATGTCTAAGTGTGTTCAGGAGGAATTCTTTTTCTAGCGAATCAAACGCTTTGTTAACATCTCGGGAGAGCACCGCTGCTGGTTGTTTCTCCCTATTGATTTTGTATATTATGTTTACGGCTCGTCTTATGTTATCTATCCCCATCCGTCCCCCGATGAACCCCGTCTGGTTTGGGCTAATAATTTCACAAATAATAGCCTGTAGTCGATTTGCCAAGATTTTGGTGAAAATCTTGGCATCTGTGTTTAGCAGCGAGATGGGCCTAAAGTCCCCACATTCCTTCCCTTCTCTCCCTCCCTTGGGGCACAAAGTTATTGTGGCAGTGTAAAACGTTTCCGGTAGTTCCTTATTTTCTTTAATCGCATTATACACTTCTTTTAATAATGGGATTACCTGCTCCATGTATGTTTGGTAAAATTTAGGGATGGGCGAACGCGGTTCGGTAGTTCGGTGTTCGGCCCGAACTCGGCTTGATCGGACAACCGAACACGAACACGAACACGAACATGAACACACCGAACGTAAATGAACACCGAACAACGAAATGGCGAACACACCGAATGGAACCGAACACCGAACGACGAAAATGGCGAACACACCGAATGGAACCGAACACCGAATGATGAAATGGCCGAACAGTTCATTCAATTCGAATCGCGTTCGGTTGTGTTCGGGTGGCTAAAACATGGTCTTCTGTCAGGTCACTGGAAGGCCAAATGTAGCAGGGAGGGGGAAGTCATTTGACTCAGCTAGGAGCAGACTTCCAGGCACCAGGGGTGG
>QEPC01010552.1:4127897-4141809 GCA_003113815.1 Sphenodon punctatus | reverse complement strand
CCAAAACACACTACACAAGCAGCCACCGAAACAAACACACACCCTCTCGCCTCACTCGCACACACGCACACGAATTTCCGGCGCGACGCCGATTTTAGGGCTTCCCGCGATCTTGCGATATTTCTGGCCGAAGGCCGAACGGCCGAACGCGAACGCGCGAACCACCCGAACACCGAACGACCGAACACAAACGCACAACCCGATGGCGAATGAACCGAACGTCCGAACACGAACGCACAACCCGATCACGAACGAACCGAACGCCCGACCACGAACGCACGACCTGCCCGAACAACCGAACATGAACGTCCAAACACGAATGCTACCGAACCGAACGGGCGAACACGAACGCGCGATACGACCGAACGACCGAACACGAACACACGAACCGAACGCGGCCGAACCGAATGGCCGAACACGAACCGCGATCTGTTCGCCCATGCCTAGTAAAATTCTGGTATGAAACCATCCAGGCCTGGTGTTTTATTTTTGGGGAGATCTTTAATTACCTTTTTAATTTCCTCACCTGTAATCTGTGTGTTAAGGTACTCTCTCTGAGCCTCTGTAATTTTGGGCAATTTCAGCTTATTCAGATATGTCCTGATTTCGGTTTGTTCCGGATTGTCAGAGGCATATAGCTCCTTATAAAATTGTACTATATGCTCTCTCATCTCTATACCTGTTAGGTATTTTCCCTTCTTTGGGTGTAATATAGGGGGGATCTGTCCTCTCTTTTTTCTTTTTTTAACCAGCCATGCTAATATTTTATCTGATTTATTGCTCTTAGTATAGTAGTATTGATTTGTATATCTTAATTTCTTTATAATTGTTTCTGTTTCTTTAGTCTCAATCAAACCCCTTATCTCTGTTCTTTCCTTTGCTCCCTTCCTAGTTGGGTTGTTTTTCAATTTTTTATCTAACTGTTGTAATCTTAGGTACAGCTCATTTAGTTCTGCTTTTTGCTTTTTTTTATTGTAGGCCTCCATCACCATGTATTGGCCCCTCAGATATGCTTTGGCTGTTTCCCAAACTACCGTCTTGGAGACCTCTCCATTATCATTTATACGAAGGAATTCTACTATCTCCTGCTTTATCTGTTCTTTGTTCAGGGCATTTAATAAAGTTGTTTTTTGTAGATACCAGTTGCGTGGTGTAAATTTATTCTGTTGTCCTGTCCTTATCATCAGCGTCACTGCACTGTGGTCAGTAAATCCCGCCACTTCAGTTTCACACCTATTGCTCTTTCCCCACTCCCGTTTATTCATGAAAAAATAATCTATGCGTGTGTATGAAATATGTCTGTTTGAGTAAAAGGTATATTCCCTATCCTTCTGATGTCTGAGTCTCCACACATCTACTAGTTGGGCCTTGTCTATGTCCTTCTTTATCTTGTTTTGTCCTTTTTTCAATTTCCCTCCCCCTGATTTGTGCATTTGGGTAAGGGGACTGTTTAGATCCCCCATCATAATCAGAGTACCCTGACCGTGTTGTTTCACTAATTTTAGTATTTTGGCTGTAAATTGCATCTGTCCCGTGTTAGGAGCATAAAAGTTGCAGAAAGTGTACTTTTCTCCTGCTATCGTACCCTGCACCAGAAGATATCTGCCCTCTGGGTCTTTTATTATGTTATCCCTTACAAAACCTATTTTACTATCAAACGCCAGTAGTACTCCTGCCTTTTTAATTTTTGCGTTTGCAAAAATTATGGTGTCGTAATCCTTATCTCGCATCCTGCCATTGTCTTTGTTTACCAGGTGAGTTTCTTGCAAAGCTGCAATCTGGATTTTGTGTCCTTTTAAATATTGCCATGCCTTTTTTCTTTTTGTAAGACAATTCAATCCCTTTACATTTAACGTACACAATTTTAACTCAGCCATCTTCTCTGTTAACCCCCTGCCGTAGTGCCTTTATATCTAGTTTTTCATAGCCTTGTACTTTTGTCCCCCCTTTTTTCCCTTTTCCCTTTCCCCTCTCTTCCCTCCCCACCCTTCCCCCCCTTTCCCAATACCTGTCTCCTTCTTTCCCCTGCAAGGGGATTGAAAGGAGCCTTTGAGGGGTTTGCCATTGAGTCGCTTTGTTTCCGCTTGTTTCCCTGACAGGCCCACCCTTATGTTCAGTTTCTCAGTGGACCCTTAGGCCCATCTTTCTGTCCCTTAACGCTGTCTTTTCTTTTACACCTCTCTTTTCCTATTATCTTTTCTTCTTCTCCCTTTCTTTTAGTCTCTGTACTTTCCTGTTTTTCCTGTCAGCTGCCTCTATTCCACGTGCTCTTCACTCTCCTCCTGTCCCCGCATTTCTGGCATTTTAAATTTTAGGTATTTGTCCGGTGCTTGTGTCTCATGAAAATTCCTTCTTCGCCCTTGGTGCATAAATGAGAAAATTGCTGGGTATCTCACTTGGGCTGGTACACCCTGTGCCTTAAATTTGTCCATATATGCATACTAGTGGTGGGACCCCGGGCCCATTACCGGCTACCGGATTTACCGGTTACCGGTTCTACGAAAACCGGATTCCCGGATTAAATCCAGTATGCCGGTACCGGATTTATTTCATTGATTTCAATGGGGCGCTGTGTCCCCATTGAAACCAATGAAATAAATTAATTCCCTCCCCCTCCCCCTCCCAGGCTGCGTGGGTGGAAGGGGGGACACCCCCCACCCACCCTGCCCAGCCTGGATTTTTGTTTTAAAAAAGAGTAAAGAAAAGACCCAGAGGCGAGGCGAGGCGAGGCCACCCCCCAGCACCAGCAGCGTCCCCGCAGCCGCCGGTAAGTATGACNGCCGCGGCGTCCCCGCAGCCGCCGGTAAGTATGACCCGATCCCTGGGGGGGGTGTTTAACACCCCCCCCAGGGATCACCCCTACTAAAGGTCAGTGCGCTTACCTTTGGGAGCTCCGGCGGTGGTGGGCAGTCCGGCGGCCTCAGCGCCGGCTGTGGCTGCCGGTGTCAGGACGCTCTAGGCCTTCCGGGGAAACCAGTACCCGGTCCGGATTACCGGGCCGAATCCGATAATGCCGGTACGCCTGGTACCGGCATTATCGGATACCGGATTCTACCGGTTTCCCACCCCTAATGCATACCACTTTCTTCTCCTAGCTATGGTGGCAGGAGCCAGGTCTGGCTGAATCATGACTCTGTGGCCTTCAAATTGCAACTTTCCTGGCTTCCCATAGCACCCTTTCTTTGTCCTGGAATGTTAAGCATTTAAATATCAGGGCCCTGGGGGGTTCTCCCTCTTTAGGTCGTGGTCTTAGGTAGGTAGTTCTGTGCGCCCTTTCTATTTCGATGTTGTGGATCTGCTCTGCTTGTGGCAGAATGGCTTTCAAAACTTTCTGAATTAGGGCTCTCCCTCCTTGTGCCTCTGTGGCCTCAGGGATCCCCTGTATTCTCAGATTGTTTCTCCTTCCTCTGTTCTCGAGGTCTTCTAATTTATGTTGCATTCCCCCCATAGCTTTTCCATTGTCAACAGCCTTTCCTCCCATTTCACTTCCCTGTCTTCTTTCTCCCGATCTGTTACTCGTGAGGAGACTCCATCCAATTTATTGTCTAACGCTTCCACCAAACTGTTTACTTTTGTTATCCCCTCATTTAGAGTCTCCCACTGTCTTTTTGAGTCCTCATGCTGGGTTTTAATAGTTTGGGTGAGGGTTGCTAGCTGCAGGGCCATGTTATTCTGTTCCCCGCTCCTTTGTCGCGCCACAGCAGCCGCCATTTTGGACCTCGTGCCCTTTTGTTCCCTTCCCCCACTGCTTTCTCTTTCTGCGGGGTTTTTGCTCGGTTCCGCCCCAGGGAGATCTCCTTTTTTCCCTATTTGGGAGGCTGGTGTGTTCCTTTTAGCATTCCTGCTCATCTATCTATTTTTTATTTTTATTTTACCTTCTTTTATTCAGCGTTTTTTCTCCAGGCTGCAGGGAGCTCTCAGCAGACGCATCTACTGTCCACGCATGCCCAGTGGTGCCCCCTCCCAGGGGCCACTTTGAAAATTAGTACCAGCACCTAGGGCCGCATAGATGTTGGGCGGGTGGTGGAGGGTAGGGGCACTTAAGGAGTGCCCACAGGAAGGGGAGGGTGCAGATCATGGATCTGTGCCATGGATCTGACCCCTATCCTTGTGTGCATGCTGCTTTCATTTCTGCTCCCTTACCCTGAGCTCAGGTTCTCACTGTTTGAGGATAGAAAGTGGATCCAGGGGCCAAGTCCTGGAACTGGAAAGGAGTCACAGAAAAACTATCCATGGGCCACATGAAGCTCCCAGACCTGAGGTTCCCCACTCTTGATCTATGTGCAGCAAGTCCTTTGGACTTGCCAAAACCCTCAGCAAACATGGTTATTCTCTGTAGGAGACTACAGAGTGCTAATAACAAGTAGAAGTTTGATCCTGGAAGGGTCAGTTCATCCACTGGATACGTGAGACATTTGTCCAGGGTAAAGGCTCTCTCAAAGGCCCCTGTGTGCCTACCCTCTTTCCTTCAGGGCTGTCCAGCTCAATGTTGTGGTGTCCCTGCTTCCTGTAGCTGCTGCACAGAGCTCCCTGGCTGCTCGGCTGCTACTGCTGCAGCAGTTCCAGGCTCCAGAAAGAGCTAAAAATGGGTAGTGGCTTTGCTACCCATCAGAATCTGCCACGGTCTGTGGGCACCCCTTTGGGTACCTGCTGGGGTGGCCACATTCCTGTATGGGGGTGAGAGTTCAGATGCAAATTCTGATTTGGTTCTAAGCCGAATTGAACCAGAATTTGCTCGGATTTAGGTTTGTATTGCTTGTATTCAGTTCATATCCGAGCAGTGTGGGATTAAGCCCATGTCTGCCCCTTGCTCTGTCTCCTCCGGACCCCCTGCCCACCTCCCGCAAACTCCTGCCTCCCCGGCTCTCCCCTCCCAGGCTTGGAGATGACAGGGAAGTCTCCAAGGCCTGGCTGGAACTACCCTGCTGGGGAGGTAGGAGAGAACCCTAACCCCACCCTAGGGAAAGAGCATGTGGTTCAGGAAGCCCCCAGAGTGCAAGGCCAGAGAAGGCCTTAAGAACCCCAGGAGCTGCTGGGGAGTACAGGTGGCCCGGTAGGCCCTGGCCAACATGGGTTAACACCTCATGTCTGGTTTAGGATGGGCCACGGGTAAAAGAGCTGGTGGCCTGGCAAGACTAGGGGGCACATAGATACCAGTAAGGCTAAGGGCATGGGGCCTAAGGGGAGCCCAATGATGAGGCTGACAAGTTCTGCCTGTACACTGAGGGCTTGAACGATGAGAGTATGGGCCCAAAGTGGAAGGTTATCATGAGTCAAATGATCCAGGAGGGGAGCAGGGGATGGAATCCAGCTCAGTTCCCGGGGAAGGGGGCTACAGGACAAATCCAGGACCATTAAGGGAGCCAGTTGCCTGGGCAAGGAACCCCAAGACAAAGGGAATTGCCCGGAGTAGTGGGGCTCCAGAGCCAGACTGAAATGGAAGTACGCCAGGATCCCCATAAGATCAGGGGGGTGTAGGACCCAAAGGCCAAAGGTTTGAAAGACAAGTAGGCCTCCGGACCCCCAAATAAGATCTTGGGAGGGCAAGGGGGCCCAGGTCTGAAGGCTTCAAATAAGAGTAGGCCTCAAAGTCCAAAGTTGAGAAGGGGAGGATTGCAGCAAGGAGGCTACCTAACGTTTGGCCTACTAGGGGGTGGTAGGTGGGAGAGCCCTGAGACGCTAGAGACTAGGTACCATCAAGGCACTGGACCAAGCCAAAGGTCTGAAATAAAGGTAGACACTGGTGTGGGCTGAGGGGGGGAATCTTAAAGGAGACATCCCAACTGCACAGAACTCTGAACTGCCACAGCCCAGAAGCAGTAAGACCATCCCTCCGGAAGGGGAACCACGAACTGCATGAAAAATCTGTTCACGTGGAGGCCTGAGCACCATGGGCAGAGACCCATGGTGGTACTATCCTCACCAGAAGCAAATTCCCCACCATAAACAACATTTGCGCTGGTGATGGGGATGACCCACAGAGAGAGGGAACAACAGCAAGTGCCACTACCAAAGGGACCACCTTCTCCCACACAGAGAGATCAGCCAGAGGACCGATGAACCTGCGTGTGGCACTGGTCCTACAAGGATCTGCAGTCGAGACTGGGTGGTTGTGCACCCACACTGAACCCCACAGGAGTGGTGGCACTGCATCCAACCTCAGGTCACTTTCTCACTCTAGGTCTCAAAGTCTGAGAGCTCCTCTTTTTCCAGTCCAAGGAGTGAAGGGCTGGACTAGAATTTAACCTGGTTCTCTTGCAATTTGATGACTGTCTTTTTAAGAAAGCCAGGGACTCTCTTACATCCAGTTGAGACAGGTGGTGGGCACCGGGTCCCATGCAGATATGTAGTTGTTGTAGGCAATAAAAACTTCTTTTCAATTGAAATCTCTGAAGTCTGATCTTGCCGTTTCAGTGACATTAAGGACATTGCAAAGGGTAGCACAATCATAGACACCAAGAGAGGTGTACAAGGCAGTGCAGTTGCACCCCCCTGGTCCTGCCTAGCCCTGTGCCTTCAAAACGCCATATTCTGATGCTTGGGAAATGGCCATGGTCACGTCAGAAAGGGGTGTGACCCATTTGTCCAGACCCGTTCTAATGTGGCCACACCCCTTTTCCAAGTGTCATGACATCACAACACTTGGAAAAGGGCGTGGTGACATCCGAAACCTCCCCCCCCCACCCCACTAACTAATTCTGCCGGCACCCTTGGAGCAGATGTCTATTCTCCACAAGTTCATCTTTTAATAACAGCTTTTAATTGCTTTATAAACTAGTAGAAGTACAGTGTGAAAAGTAAATTAGCAAATTCTCAGGCTGGGTTATCACTTAACAGCCTCACATCTCGACTGACATTGAAGCACACAGGTTCCTCCACGTGTTACAACTTGACAACCTGCGCTTTAACACCCAACCCGTGACATTTGGGTTGTCAGCAATCAGCCACGAGAGCTCACTTAGTTAAAGAGCAATTATGCCTCTTCCCATCTAATGAGGATAATGGAGACTGACACCTTGGCTCCTTCAGAGTGAATAGGGTTACACTTCCCTCTTGTGTTAATTTTGAAGGAGTGGAATGCCCTTGTAGGAGCTTTTTGTGACTTGAAACCTACACGGAGACAAAAAATGTTATTAACTTTGCAAAGTTTGATCTGAAAACTGAGTTTTACAAAGAAGAAGCACAGACCAGTTAGTTTCCTACACAGCACTCAAGACACCAGCTACCAAGTAAACCGATCTCTAGCAATAAACTAACTAAAAGAAACAGACCGCAAAGCTCTGCCTGGGATAAGCGCAGAGCTACCAAACTCGTTCAAGGGATAATACATCACAACAACCACCCTAGTATATGTCTGTATTTCTGGGGTGGCCAACCTGCAGTTCAAATTCCACATGTGGCTTCTGAAACCGATTGATGTACAGTACAGTACAGTACAGTACATACGTTGGTTACAAATTAAAATAAATAAAATGTTAATAAAAAAAGAAATAAAAATAAACATCAGCAGTTTAGATGTGGTTCCCTGTGGTTCCAAACGTCTAACTACATAGAATCATAGAGCTGGAACGGGACAACAAAGGTCACCTAAGTCCAACCCCCCGCTTTGATGCAAATGTTCATAGTAGGGCTGAACCAAGTAGAAGAAAAAAAATTAATGAGTATTTCCAAGTAGCCGAGTACTGGGCCTGAGTTTCCAGCAGCTATTCAGTTAACTGTCAAATACTTGGTACCACTGGCTACTCAGAAAAATACTCTGTAAAATACAGAGCATTTTGTCAAGTATTTTACTGAGTCTCCTAAGTGGCGGAAAGGGGGGGCATGATGGGAAGCACAGCAGGAAGGGGGAAGGGGCAGCTAACTCATCAAGCAGCCTGGACGTGCTGGTGGAGTTGAAGTGGAGTCAGCTGCCATCACTGGTGAGGTGCCCACAGCGCTGCAGACCCAGTGAGGTGCCCCAGCGCTGCACACCTTCCGGCTGCAGGCCAGGAGATTGGGCCACCATCTTTTCTCTGGGAGCATGCTGGGAAATGTAGTCCTGCATGCTCCCAGAGAGCTAGAGGAGGTGCTGGGGCACCTCACTAGAGTCATGGCGCTGGGGGAACCTCACCAGTGACAGGCAGAGCGAGCCAGCTCTAGTTTGACTCCACTGGTGTGTCCAGTCCCCTCGGTGTGTTTGCTGCCCCTGCCCCCCTTCCTACCCCCTTTGCGCCCCCCCCCTTCCCATTCACCATGTTCAATTCCTCGGTTTACCAAGTACTGAGTATCATACCAGTTTATCCAATTACACAGTACTTGGTAAACAGAATCGAGTACCGGTACTCTCAGTAAAAATGGAGGAAAATCAACTATGGAGTTACAGCCCTAGTTCATAACGACATCCACCCCAACAGAGGGCTGTCCAGCCTCTTTCTGAAAACCTCCAGCAACGGAGAGCCTACAAACTCCCTAGATCGCTTGCTTCCTTGCCGTACAGCTCATACGGTTAGGAAGCTTTTCCTGATATTTAACCCAAAGTATCAACTATTTAAAATATTGGATTCATTTATTTTTCACTTTAGTCGCATTGGATTTCTAATTACCGTATCATAGTACGTACCTATATTAGATTAATTATTTACTAGACCCAAATCCCTCTCAGTTACCACAGTTTCCTCGTGTTGCCTTAAGGTTGGCACAACTGTTTTGTTCGGGGGGGGGGGGCATTAATCAGCAAAGCATAAAGTTAATATGCAGATTATTTCCAAGACGCACAGGCCATTATCTGACATGGAATGTTGAAGCCAGGGCCTTGCTGAGCCCCATGTGCTCAGATCTTTTCAGCAGAGGAAGGAGACCCGGAGGGATAACTATTCAACACCGGGTGCAGGGACTGAGCTCCGCTGCTCCCGTTAGCTTTAATGGGAGCCTCATGGCTCCGCACAGCCTGTTAAAAATGCAAGCATTGATGTTCAATATTTAAACAACATGCTTAATGGGTGAACATCAGAGACTCGTGCTTTAATGTTAAACCAGTATCAAAGCAGTAGCGAGACTGGTTTGCAAGCTTTGAGGTTGGATTCTCACGCTGGCAAATGAAGCACTTTTCAACCAGAGGCTGGCCCGCAGGAAGAGGCTCAGAAACGCTGATTTTAACTTCCTTTGTAGCTCACAGATGCACATTCAGGAAATATTAAAATTCCCCAACCAGCTGTCAGCCTTGCAAGTGCGACAGAACAAGACTCTAGTGAGCAAGACAAGGCTGGTTTAAAATACCTTGTGCTGGCAGCTCAGATCAAAGTAGCAGCCCGGCGGAGAGCCCTCTAGACTCCTCCCTGGACCATTATCAGTGCTTTGCAGAAACATGGGGCATCTTGGGAAAAGCTCATCTGCTGGATAAACAATGAGAATAAGGCTCTTTCCTGTGCACGATTCCCACTTCACATCTGCACTCAGACTAATAAACAGGAAGCCAGGTCGGATACTTTTATCTACAGTACTTTTGATCTCAACCAGACTTTTTTTATATGCAGGATTATTTTATTTTCAGTGCAATGGAATGGATGGCAGCTGTGTGACTTTTGTATCGGCTGCATTTTAGCCACTCCAGGGAGTTTTGCCTAAGTCAGGACTACAGGATCTGTCTTTGTATGTGGTGGTTGGAACCGAAACGTGTAACTGCAAAAACAAGTATACCTTTTGAATTTCCAGTACCTGAATCGACTAAAAAAATCTGGGTAGGAATCGGGACCTGATTCAGGTACCCAATGTCCCGAAATATTGACTTCCGGTCCCAGAACATCAGTTTTCCATCCTGATTTTTCAGTTTTCTGTCCCAATTTACTGATTAGTAGTAGAAAATAAAAGAAATTGGTACCAGAAATTACCGATTATTCAAGTACCCAGGTGCCAAATTGGTAATCAGGTAGCCCATCAAACATGTGGGTATTACCCGTGGGTATCAAATAAAGTGCCCATTTCAGCTCTAGTGGGGGTGCAAGAAGCAGGATGGTTCCATGGTTAGGGCATGAAACTGCCACTTAGAGACCTAGTTTGAGTCCTAGCTCTG
Organism: Sphenodon punctatus; assembly: GCA_003113815.1. Classification (NCBI taxonomy): domain Eukaryota; kingdom Metazoa; phylum Chordata; class Lepidosauria; order Sphenodontia; family Sphenodontidae; genus Sphenodon; species Sphenodon punctatus. The sequence continues at coordinate 4,131,761 of QEPC01010552.1, read as the reverse complement.
CTTCTAGCTTCCTGTCTTGTGGTCTTGTGCAAGTCACTTAGTTGCTCAGTTTTCCCAATGATGAAATTAGGTATTCATGTAACAGGGTTCACTGGATCCTTGCTGGAGTAAGTACTTGCAGGCCCAAGCCCATGCAGGATCTTTGCTAAAGTCCTCTATTTACCACCTTCTGGTTCAGGCTACCGACTCAGTTGCTCCCCTCCCCCGTAACCCTCAACATACTCTTGTGCCTAGGCTACCGACTCCTCTGCCACTTCCCCCCCTCGTTGCCTGGCTGCTTTTATTCAGGGTACAGGGGAGACTGCATGCGTGCCAGCTAGCTGCAGGCAGCCTGACAAGCTCCTGGCTTTCTTTAAAAAAAACGTCTCCCTTTTTATCGACCTTTCAGGAGCCCCAGATCCCTTCAGGAGTACCATAATGCTGGTAAAACCTAAAGAAAAACAGTCAAGAACCCTCTCTTACCCAAATATTGCCAGCTGAAGTGCTAAGCACCCTCCTCATCAGAGGTGGGCGGCGAGAAACTCAAAATGGCGGAGGACATAGATGCAGCGAGAGAACAGCAGGCTGATATTCAGCAGCTCGCCGCCATACTGAACGGCATTCAGCGGGACCTTCTGACAGTCACTGAAGCGTGAGAAAAACTTTTGACCGAACTTATTCAAAGTACTGGCTTAGTCACACACACACACACACACACACACACAGAGAGAGAGAGAGAGAGAGAGAGTAGCCCTCATGTAGAGCCTTTCCCTTCATGTAGAGGCTCTGCTGACCAAGCCTAGTCCCTTCCTGCCTCCTGCCTCAGCTCTAGACTTAGGCTGGCCCAGCCACGCTCTGCCCAGCTGGCCCTACTCTGGCCCTTTGTTGCTAGGCCCTGGAGGCTAGCCCAGCTGACGTACTTCAAGGCACCCTCCTGCGCTGCCTGAGTGGCTACAACCTCCAGGCCAGCAATACCTTCTCTTAAAGGGCCAGGGTCAGGCACCCAGCCTGGCCCTGCTACATCCCATCCTAACCATAAACTCACTAGATGGCCTTGGGTCAAATCATTCTCTCTCAATCTCAGTTCCTCATCTGTACAATGGGAATAAGAATGGCCTACATTATAGGGTTGTTGTGAGGGAGAAACCAAAGGACTGTAAAGCACTTTGAACGGTATAAATGGTAATTAGATTACAAAATTTTCATGCGCTTAGCTTGGTAGTAAGGGAAGGAAGTGGATCTTGATAAATAAGACAGGATAAGGAGAAGCATAAAAGGGAAATCTGTGGAGGTGAGGAGCTAATGGGGGGGGGGGGAAATAGAAGTACATTTTATACATGTATATATTACATACCTACCCATAAAAGTCTCTCAGATCATTCTAGAACTAGAGAAGACTCTATGAAACTAACGGGCATCAGGTTTAAAACAAGCAACAGGAAGTACTTCACTCAATGTACAATTAGCTTGTGAAACTTGTTGCCAGAAGATGTTGTGTGAAGGTCATTAGTGTAGCTGCGTTTCAACAAAGGGTGTTTTTAAACAGACCCAAGAGTGGCCAATCCTGGGCCTGTTCCGGCAGCGGCAGGTTTAAATGGAGCCCGCCCTTCCCTCCCCTTCCTCTTGCCATAGAGCTGCCATGGGTAGATCAGCAGCCATTCTAGGCTGCCACCCACATTTCTATGGCTGTTGCCAGGGCATCCCATGGCCTGTAGCGGTGCGGCAGTGGCTGGCCGGCTTTGACGGACTGTTGTTCCACCCTCAGCTGGTGCTCTGGGTTATGGTGGCCCGCTCCACTTATGGTGCTCCAGGGTGTTCTGGAGCACCATGATTGGAGCTGGCCCGGAGCAGGCAGCACGTGCTCCGTCCTGCTCTGCCTCATTTCAGGTTGACCTGCCTCTAAACAGATGGGACACCTGGACGTGGGGTGGATCACAAGTGTCCATCTAAAAACACCCAATGCTTGGATAATTCTTGGAGGATAGATCCATAAATGGTTTGTAACAGGGTGGCAGTGTCTTGGGGTAAGTCCCCGCAGGTTCAGGCCCAAAGAGTCAGAATCTCAGGGATTAGCTCTGTCACCAAGTCTTTATTCACAACATGTACACAATCTCTAGTTCATAGGTAGGATGTCCAGCATACAAAGTCTCTCTTATAGTCTCTCTTTAACACTGGAAACCAGCCCTCTGGCAACCCCAGCCCAGCCAGGTCACTGTCCTCTGGTTGGCTACTCACAGCTGCAGGGTCCTCAACTCAGCACTCCAGTCGCAAATTGTGTTGCTGTGCTGATCCCTCTCAGCCTTCAGAACCATGGACAAGGTTCTTCTGCAGTCTGGCACAGACTGAAGCTCTCGCTGGCTTCCTTCTTCTTATAGTAGCAAAGTGGGTGTGGCTAGCCCTCCAAGCTGCCAACCCTTAAAGGGCCAGTATCCTGCCCCACTCATGTCTTAGCTGGGTTTTCACTGTCTCTACAGGGCTGCCTTACCAAGCCCACTCCCAGCTGTCATGTCCCACATCCTGGCTCTACCCGACCTACCCAGTCTCCTGGCAGTCCTGGTCCTCATGAAGGAGCAGGAGCCCTACGAGGCTGCTCCCTGCTACATGGTTATTGGTCAAAGATGATGGGGGACGTGACCTTTGACTGTTGTGAGCTGGAAAAGAACATCAGGGAATGGATCACTCAGTCCTGGCTTGCTGGGTAGTTCTCCAAAACTATTGAGAACAGCCACTATCGGAGACAGGATGCTGGGCTTGATGGACCATTGGTCTGACCCAGAGTGGCATTACTTAAGTTCATCAGATATAATATTCACAGCAGGCATTCATTTCAGCTGTTGCCTGTAATAATCACAGCATCAGGCAGGTCACTTGATTATTCTCTGAAAAAGCAAGAACGCATTTGGGGCAGATGCTCTGCTTTCCAGCAGTCTTGAATTAAGCCCAATTCTTTCTGCTTTTCTCTGATATCTAAATCAAATCCCACAAGCAGCGTCTACACTCCAGCGGCAATTGGAAGAAAAGCCACATTAGGAAGCGCAACAGCGTATCCCTGCAATGGCTCATCACACACATCCCTGCTCCAGGGCTTCTTTCATTTTTAAATCCACCCTGAGGATTTACAAATCAGATAACGGTTGCCAGCTGGTAGGAATGGAATTGAAAGGAGCATTTCATTAATGGAGTTATAGCTGCATTCTGTAACCCCAGCAGGCTGTGCTGCAATCCCGGCTACAGACAGCAGGTCATGGCTCCCACAAACGAAGGCAGAAAAGTTACTCATAGGCTGGGATCTCCTGAATCAGTCAAGAAGATTTAGCTGGGAGGATTTCATTAAGGCTGAAGCAAAGCTTCATTTTATTTTATTTTATTTTATTTTTTAGACGTCAAGTTGAAATTAGTTTTTTTTAAAAATTGATTATAATTTTATTATCAAACACAACACATACACTAAATAAAAATAAACAATCGAACACACACATGTCAATATTGTGGGTTTTTCCGTATTGGTGTCCATTATGCCTTTTACGTTTCATACATTGTAGTTTACCAGGTAAGATTTAAATTCTTCTTGGAGGGTTTTTCCTTGGATGACTTCTATGCATGTGAACCATTTGGTTGTGAATTTCTTGGATTTGTTCTCTTGGCTGGCTGCTAGTTTTTCCATGGAGTACATGGACCACATGCGTTTCAGCCATGCCGTCTCTGAGATGTCTTGCATTTTTCCAGCTCCGCGCAATGACGCTTAGTCCGGCCAGAGTCATTATTTTGCAGGTGTCCTGGTGGTGATTTAACAGCGGGATGTTTGGGTAGAGCCCCAGAAGCGCTGACTCCGGACGGAAGGGCACCTCTATCTTGGTGGCCTTTTTCATGTATGTCCAGATTATG
>QEPC01010552.1:4109151-4126949 GCA_003113815.1 Sphenodon punctatus | reverse complement strand
GGGGGGGGGTGTTTAACACCCCCCCCAGGGATCACCCCTACTAACGTTCAGTGCGCTTACCTTTGGGAGCTCCGGCGGCGGCGGGCGGTCCGGCGGCCTCAGCGCCGGCTGTGGCTGCCAGCGTCAGGACACTCTAGGCCTTCCGGGGAAACCCGGAAGTTCCCCGGAAGGCCTAGAGCATCCTGACACACTAGATTTGTGTGCTTGGATGAAAATCTTCAGGTCTGCTGGGTCCTCGAAGATCTTCCTGCAGCCGTTGATTAGGATGGTCAGTTTGGCCGGATGCCATTGTTGAGGCTTGAGCCCTCTCTCCGTCAGCTCGGTGAAATATTTGGACTAGGATCTGCGTTTCCTCATTGTGTCAGGAGCGTAGTCTGTCTGCAGTTTGAGCTTGCTGCCCCGGTACTCCAAGCCTTGATTTTTTTTTCCTCGCGGCTCCTAGAAGAGCCTCTTTATCTTTAAATTTCAAGAATTTTGCTATGATGGCTCTGGGGGGGGTCACTTCCTTTCGGTTTGGGGCGCAGCGTTCTGTGTGCCCTCTCTATTTCCACGTTATGGAGGTGTTTCAGGTCAGGGAAATTTTGTGCAAATATTTGATGTAAAAGTTTCTGTACTCCTCCTGCCTCAGCCCCTTCCTTCACCCCCATAATGCGCAGGTTGCAGCACCTGGGCCTGTTTTCAAGGTCTTCGCATTTGTCCCTCAAGCGAGACGGAGATTCTTTTATTTTAGCCAGGTCGCTTTCAGAGTGGAGGGACTGATCTTCTACGCTGGAGATACGTTCCTCAGCCCCCTCCCTCCAGCCACCTGCTTAAGTTTTCTAGCTTTTTGTCTCCCTCCTCCACCGAGCCTTTTACTTTACTGATTTTTTCTAGGATTTCTTGTTTATCTTTTAGGGCTACTGCCCTAGAGGCCTTTATCTTGGCCAGTATGATATCCATAGTGGCCTAGTCCCTTTCACGGTCCCCCGGGGAGTTTGGCTGGGCCGCAACCGCCATTTTATTGCTCACCGCGTGCGCTTGCTGCCCTGGCTCCGCCGACTGCCTTTGTTGGTAGAACCTTGTTATTGGCCCGTTCTCTGCCGGTTTTTTAGCTGGGCCCATGCCCCGGTGTCTCCCCTGCCTGGCTCTTGGTTTTGTTTTTTATTTTATTTTTTAAAATGTTCACCGTTTTGCAATCTTTTGCTTTGGCGCCGGGAGGAGCGGGATCTCGGCGCTCCTAACAGCTGTGCATGCGCATTGCGCCTCTGGCTTCAATATTAAGTTCACTGACCTGAAGATCTTTTATTCTTGACTCAGCAGCAGCAGCCATTTTGTCCTTCAGGGTGGGAGTTTCAGCCGAGCAGGCCTCAGGAGAAGGATGCTGGGAAATCAGCTTTTTCCCCTTTTGAGAAGATTTTTTTTTGCACCCTCTTGCGCCTCCAAAGTTTAGATTTCATTGGCTACCCCTTGTTAAAGGGAAGATTTAGTTATGTAGCTTTCTGGGATCGTTTTAGGTATAGGCCTCACTGGAGCTCTAACCAGGCACAGCTATTCCCAGCACACGCCCCCTGGTGGCCCTAAAGCTTCATTTTTTGTGTTCGCAGAGATAATTTGCACATTCATTCCCATGGGCGAATATTTGAATTGGTCTTCATCACCATAGCAAGTTTCACATCTTTGTTTTCTTCCTTATTTCAGTAGTCGTTACTTTGGGTGCAGCCACACGAGACGTTACCCCACTGAGGGCAGCCTTAGCCCACTTTGGGCAATGTTCAGTGGCGGCCTTCGCCTGAGGGTGCTTGGGGCAGTACTCTGCCCCCGCTCTCTGCCGGGCGGCTAAAATTCACATCAGAGCACTGCTCTGCTCTGACTGCTGCAGCTTAGCAGCGCGGGGCTCCGATGATGTGTTTGTCATCATGCAAACACAGAGCAACACCCTCCCCCCCAAAATCCCCCCAGTCTGTCTGTCCAGGTGGAGGTTTCAAAATATGCGCGCCGCTGACGTGAAACGGAGCGCCGCTCGTCTAAAAGCGGCCTAAGAGAGGGGAGAGGAGTAAGTGGATAGCATATGTAAGATCACACACTGCCCCTACATGGCATGGCAGTAGACAGTAGTCCTTAACTGCATGCATTTCTCTGCTGCATGCTGCTTCTGAGTGGGTGTCCCATTTCAGAAGAGAGAGGAATTATATGTAGCATCTCTCATTAGATCACACAGTGCCCCTGCCCAGAGTGGGGCACTCTCTGCTGCTGCTGCATGTGGCATATCAAATGAGATCACGTACATTGCCCAGCTGCGCCAGAGTGGCTAATGCACTGCAGATGATGGACCTCTAGCCTGGGCTGGGGGGAGGACAGGGGTTACCCAGTTGGGGCTGGCTTTGGTTTTCCTTCTGTTAATGATGATGCCATGAAGAGTTTTTGGAGACTGTACAGGACAGAGGGAATAAGCTCCCACAACCACAACAAGGTACCAGTCCATGAGGGAAGATGTTTTGGTTTGTTTTTTTATTTTAAACAATCCTACCCACCTATAACAAACACCTAACCTACAACTACTTAACTACCTATCTAATTCTATCTAACTACTGCTACCTTAACTAAAGTAATACTAAAAACTACCTACCAAACCTAACCCAAAGTCAGAGGACACAGGGCAAGGAGGAACCCTCATCATCCCTGCAATCATCAATTGGTCTGGCTGCCAGTCTCAGACGAATTGGTAGAGGAAGGAGAGGAGGCACTGACATCCACCACAGGAGCAGCAGAAGACCCCTCAACATGGGCAGGGGCAGGTATCCCTTGGGGAACTTTGAGATAGGGGAGAATCCCGGGTGGCAGTGCTGGTAGTAGTGGGAGGTCTGGCTGTGGGGGCACCTGCATGCCAGCAGCTCGAGCGGCATCCAGCCACCAGGCTACCCTCCCCCCCAGCATGCTCCATCAGGGCCCTGGTGAAACGCAATGTTGGCCTGCCGTGTCTGCCTCATGTAGGTGCAGTAGGCCACGCTCTCCGCCGGCAACAACCCAAAGTCACAATGCTGCTTCACTAAGGAGTCATGTATCTGGGACAGTTGGTCCAGAGCTGCACGCCCAGACTCGATGGCACGAGTCAGGCCATGTTTGGGGGCAAACTCTGGGGGCAGGGGCAACTCCTCCTCAGCCTGCGCAGGGCCAGCCTCCTCTGCCTCTGCCGCTGAGGAGGATGAGGAGCTCCTCCTCCTGTCAGGCACAGCTTGCCCCCTTCTCTGGCCCTGCTGCCTGCCACCTGCCCGCTCTCTCCCCCTTTCCACTACTATCCCATGGACCCTGGAAGGGTGGCTGAGGAGGGCAGAGGTGCTGCTCTGTCTCCCATGCCACACACCTCCCTGTTGCAGTGAGAGCAGGGAGCTAAAGCGTGGGCTGGGAGAAGTGGTCCCACACTGCAGGCCTCCGTGCCTGCTGGAGCCACTGCCGGGGCCTGACAGGTCCAGGCCCTACTTCCGCCTCCTCCACCCCCTGAACCTCCGCCTTAGAGTCAGAAGACTCCTCCACTGCCCTGGCCTGCTCCTCTGACATGCTGCCTTCTAGCTAAAGCCTAACTATATAATAATACCCTACTCCTATGACTATATATGATGATATTATCATTTATAGTCTTAAACTATAACTATCCCAAAGAACTATAACCTCCCCAACTATAACTTAAACTATCACTTTAAATGCCTGCAGACCGTTATGTCTCCCCTTAATCGCCTCTTCGCTAGGTCAAACATACCCACCTTTTCTCATGAGACTTTCTTTCCAGACACGTTATCATCTCTGTCGCCCTCCTCTGAACCCCCTCCAGTTTGTCAATGCCCTTCTTAAAATAAGGTGCCCCAAACTGGACACAGTACTCCAGGTGAAATCTAACCAGGGCTGAACAGAGTAGAATGATTGCGTCTGCTGATTTGGAGAAAAATGCTTCTGTTAATGCAGCCTAAGATTGTTTGTGACCCACCACAATCTCTAAATCCTTTTCACATGTGCCAATGCCCAACCAGATGTCCCCTTCGCCACTGTAATGGCGGCGACGGGGTATTTGTATAGCCCCCCCCTCCGGGGGATTTGAGGCACGGAGGGGAGCCGCAGCGAATGTGACCACTGGGAGTGGTCTGAACAGGAAGAGCCCTGTTGCTGGGCAGGAAAGCCCTTGTTGCTGGGCAGAAAGGTAAAGGGGCGTGCGGGAGAAGCACGTAGCCCTGACGTGAACCCGCCCCTTGTAGGCGGGGCGGTTCACGTGCTACCCGCTGAGTGGGATTCATTCGGCGGCGAGACCAGAGGAAGTCAGCAGCAAGCAGAGGTTGCTGCTGAGTCTCTGCTACACGTGGCCTGGTTAAACATGGGCCAAAGCAAGAAGGAGGCAGCGAGGAGCGGGGAAGGAGCTGGGCAAATGGCGGGACGGCTGTCCCGTGCGCAACTAGTGGAACGCCTAGCTGCATGTGAAGCCCTAATGAGGGCTCAGGGCATTCCCCTGCCGGGTGAGATCGGGCCTGAGCGAGAGAACAGCGCTCGGGGTGATGAAGGAGGGATGGACCCCGAGGACACTGAAGTGGCCCTGGGGAGCGGGAACCCCCCACCCCCCGGGAGCTCTCCCCCACGGCAAGAATTGGGAAGGGGGCGTAGGGCTATTAATCCCCCTATTCGTTATAGGGACAGTGCTGCCAGTTGCACTGGGGGGGAGATGAGTTTGCAGAGGCCTCTGACCCAGATGAAAGAATGTCCCCACCCCACAGGGAGGGGGACAACGGGTCCCAAATGAGGGAAGGCATGGGGATTCCCGGAGTATCTGCCCCCCTAGGGCCAGGCAACAATACGGGGGACTGGTGGGCCCCCCCGGGCCAACGGGACCACAAGGGGATTACCATCTTAGGGATGGCCAGGGCAACCAAGGGCAGACCTCCCAACAACATTCATCATGGGGGCTCGGGGAGGCATCAGTGATTGACCCAATGGGGATACCTGGCTGGGGATTGTACCAGACCAGTAGAGAGCAAGAAGCTGGGCCCAGCCGAGGTTACGCGCCTCCCCCCTTGGGCATAGAAAGCCGGAGGACGGAAAGGGGGCATGGTAATCCCGCCTCAGTATTTATCCCCGCAGGCGATGGGGAGCCGGCGGCCACGAGGCGGCGGTGTGAAGGGGCAACCGGCCGCGAACGACCGGGCGAACGTGAACTCCTCCGCAGGATAGAGGCGCTTGAAAGGGAAGCACAGCAAAGGAGGAGGCAACCCATTCGCGACCCCGAATCATCTGGAAGCGGGGGTGTACCCCCTACTGCAGGTACTAACTTAGGGGTTACACTTTCCATAGAGGAAAGGGGCACCGATGCTGAGGCTCGGGGGGTATGTCCCGAGCCTCGGGGTGGAGGCTCCATGGGGCAGAGGGAGATAGACCCATCCCCCAGCACAGGGCCGTTAGTTGAACAGGCCCCTGTAAGCGATACCACTCAGCAGCAGAAAGATACGAACCCACAGCTGAAGATGGTAGAGGGTGAATGGATGTGGGTTATGCCGGCCACCCCCCCAAACATGGGTACAAGGAACCAGGCCCCCCGCAGTAAACCAGGGGAGGAGGGGGGGGATGGCAGTCCCCTTACCACGGCAGGAGGGACGGGGACGGACGGGCTGCATACCCAACCGGACATAAACGCACCCTGCGAAAGGGTCGTCCGCCCACCAGGGGGAGCAATTCCAGAAGTGGCAGCCCCATTTGGATCACACTTAACACAGGCAACAAAAGAAAAGATTTGGAAAGGTGAATATATTGATTTATTCGCCCTGATGTTTAGTGATCCAATTGTGGATCACTCTGAGCAGAGCGAGGGAAGGGATAAAGAAAAGTTTCGTCGACCCAAGGCCGACCGAAACTGGGACAATTGGACATCAGCATATGCCATCTATATGGGGGTAATAATGCAAAAGGATCCGGCCCGCGGTTTAGAACTCCACAAGTACGCGGATATTGTGCGTAGGGCACATGGGACTGGACCCCCAGGAGCTTGGCTTCGTTATGACGAAGCCTTTCGTCATAGGGCGGCAAATGTTCCAGGGCTCCAATGGGATAAACATGCTGCCGACCTTTGGCTCGAAAGCATGATTGATGCCACATGTGCCCCGCGGGCAGACAGTGGTCACCCATTAGTAAAAGGGGGGGTTGCCACTGCGAATGAGCCCTTTCGTGGCGAAGCGCGAAAGTGGGGACAGGGTACACCAGGGCCTTGCTGGGAATACAACAAAGGCGGGCGTTGTACACGAGTCACTTGCCGATTTCGGCACTTGTGCTCTAACTGCTGGGGGACACATCCAGCAACAGCTTGCCCCCGTCCCCGTCAGAGGGGGTATCGGGGCAGATACGGACAGGGGGGAGGAACCCAACAATCAAAGCAAAATAGCATGGGGGGCCCACGGTCTCAAAAGGGGACCGACGCCAATCCAAACTGACCGCCTTGAGCAGGCATTGGCCATGCACCCCGACAGGACTGAAGTAGATTATGTAATACGGGGTTTTAGATTTGGTTTCATTATTCCTGCTAGCCCGGTCCAACAACCCAAAGTCACCAAAAATTTAAAATCAGTGGAAGGAAGGGAGGACTTAGTTCAGCAAAAAATTAGGAAAGAAGTTGATGAAGGTAGGGTGGCAGGCCCTTACAATGCCCCCCCCCCGACTGGTCTAGTTGTCTCCCCCCTAGGAATTGTCCCAAAGAAAACACAAGGGGAATTTCGCTTGATCCACCATTTATCCTATCCACGGGGTGGATCAGTTAACGACGCGATACCTAAGGAACTCACATCCATTAGATACGCGTCGTTCGACGAGGCGGTGGAAAAAGTTAGGGCCATGGGAAAAGGGGCAATTCTCGCGAAGTGTGATATAAAATCAGCATTTCGCCTGTTACCAGTACATCCTAGCAGTTTTCACCTCTTAGGTTTCTGCTTCGAAGGAGCATACTATTATGACAGGGCAATGCCCATGGGGTGCTCCATATCCTGTTCTGCATTTGAGCGATTTAGCTCACTTGTAGAATGGATTTTCCGGCAGCGTGTTAAAACGGTTGAGATGACCAAATATTTGGACGATTTTTTAATAATTGGCCCTCCGAATAACTGGGAATGTGCTCAAGCACTACGGTCCTTCCAAGAGATGGCATGGGAATTAGGGATCCCTTTGGCACCGGAAAAAACGGAGGGACCTAGTACAATTATCACCTATTTGGGAATTGAACTCGACACAAATTTAAAGCTGTCAAGACTTCCAGTAAAAAAATTGGAGGATATAATTAGTAAAGTTAAGGAGACTATAGCAACAAAGAAAATAACAGTGAGAGCACTGCAATCGGTAATTGGCAGTCTCAACTTTGCTTGCCGGGTGATAGCACCAGGAAGAGCTTTCCTCTCCAGACTTTACGGTAAACTGAGAGGTGAACTCCAACCACACTATAGGGTGAGAGTAACTAAGGAGATGAGAGAAGACTTAAATACTTGGCTCCAATTTTTTCAGGAATACAACGGGATCAGCTTTTGGAGAGAGCAGTTGATACTGAGAGCTGATTTACAAGTGCACTCAGACGCAGCAGGGGGTGCGGGTTTTGGGATTTACTTTCAAACACATTGGTGTGCCGCACCATGGCCCCAGGAATGGCATGAGTTGGGAATTACCAGGGACCTGACTTTTTTGGAATTTTTTCCAATTGTATTGGCTGTAAAAATCTGGACACGACACTTCAGAAATCGAACTGTGAGGTTCTGGTGTGACAACATGGCAGTCGTACATGTGGTTAATACCCTGTCATCCCGTTCGCCACGGGTAATGAACCTTGTTCGTGAATTTGTGAGGATGTGTCTGGTTGATAACATACTCTTCTCGGCTCGCCATGTGCCCGGGATTGACAACGGCATAGCCGACGCCCTTTCTCGGTTTCAGATGAACCGATTCCGGGAATTGGCGCCAGGGGCTCAGGAGTGTGCAGACCCGCTCCCACCGGGCACATGGAACATTGGGAAGTAAAGATGCAAAACATCATTCAGGGATCACTTGCCCCCAGAACACAGTCTGCATATAGGAGGGCCTACAGGGAGTTCCAGGAATTTAGAGCACGTCAGGGAATGGGAACTCATCTACCCATAATAGAACAAGAGGTAATTCAATTCGTTATCACATTACATGAAAAAGGTCTAGCAGTCGGTACAATTAAAGGTAAGGTAGCTGCATTAGTTTTTATGAACCGTGTAAACGGATTTCCTTCCCCGGACAAGGGATTTTTCCTCAAGCGAATGTTTGAGAGCTGGGCAAGGTCATCCGTTACCACCACACTGACCAGATCCCCAATAACCACACCTGTGTTGACGAGGCTTATGGGCCTTCTCCCCTCAGTCTGTACGGATACATTCGAAACACAGCTGTTTACCACGGTTTATTTGGTGACATATTTCGGGGGGTTCCGGATCAGTGAGGTAGTACCCGCATCACGTAAGGACCCTTCCGGTCGCGCTCTGGCGTGGCAGGACCTCAATTGGAATGACCGTGGCATTGAACTGCATCTCAGGCAATCAAAAACTGACCAGAGAAAGATGGGAACAAAGATACAATTATACAGGTGTGCGGACAAACGTATATGCCCTGTAGAGCAGCTGAGGAGGTACTGCATCATTCGCCCACCAGTTATGAGGGATTTGTTTGTACACCAGACGGGAGTGGCATTGACATGCTTCCAATTCAACGCAGTGCTGAAAATTGCGCTGCGCAAGGCAGGCTTGCAGCCTCAGGAATTCGGATCCCATTCATTTAGAATAGGGGCGGCCACTACGGCAGCGGCCGCAGGCCTACCTGTTTATGCAATTAAGTCAATAGGTAGATGGAAATCAAAGGCCTACAAAAAATACATACGTCCATATCAGAGTCAGTAATAAACTTTTCTCTCTTTCCTAGGGCCTGCAAGTTACAGAAAAGCAAGAAGGGTGGTATGGATTATTGGGCACAGCATTGTGCACTGGGCCGAGAGAGCGGCCTGTTCAAGCCAATGGGGGTCCCAATTGGGTATTCAGGACAGATATTTGATTAGATGGATAGGAAAAAGGGGCATGTTGTGGACACAGTTGTTAAAAACCTTAGGGGCAATGAGGAATAATCCTAGGCCCCACGTATTAGTAATACATCTTGGGGAAAATGACCTCCCTTTACGAAAAGGGATTAATTTACTAATAAGGGTCAAGGAGGATTTACTTACAATTAAGCGATGGTTCCAAGGGGTTCTTATTGTATGGTCAAGTTTATTGCCAAGGATCCAGTGGAGGGGAGCAGTTAAACCTGGGAAAGTCGATCGAGCCAGGCGAAATGTGAGTAGGGAAATAGGGAAATGGGTACAGGAGATTGGGGGTACAATTATTAAACATAATGGCATAGTCCGACAAAGAGAGGAATTGTTCCGAGAGGATGGTGTACATTTATCCGAGCTAGGAAATGACATTTATCTTCGGGCGTTAGCCCAACACTTGGATGGATTGAATTAAGAGGCATGTGGGAGGCGGGGGAATGACGGTTGTATCCCCCCTTAGTGGCAGGGGTCCAGTATGCAATTGTAGGTTAAATAGGAATTAGGTAGTATAGAATGAGACATCTCCTTAAGAGATGGGGAAATGAGACCCAGCACGAGGCGGGGCGCAGCACGTGCTGGGGTCATGACCCCAGGAGGGGTGCGTTTGAGGCCCGGAAAGGACATGCGCTGTCCGCCGGGCGGAAACCGCTTACCTCCTGGCTCACGCCCAGAGTTGGGCTTGTTCCCCCATTTCGGCCAGAACCTGGTGTTGTCGTTGGGGATAGCTTATTGAGAACGGCACTGACGCTGGAGGGCACATCCACGCCAGTGACCAAGTTAATAAGGTTATTGTTATTAGCTAAGCATACTGGACCCAGAATTGCAGGGCAATTTCCCACCGGCCTCTTGAGATTTTGAATAAAGAATGCGGCCAGCAATTAACCAACATATGTCTCCGTGTCTCATTGGGGTGCGCCAACAAATCCCCCAGGTATTCCACCGCTTGTACCTCCTCAGTGTTTGACTCATCCCATGCAATCCTTTCAGAGTCTTGCCAATTTTCCTGCACTTCTGCAGCCTTCCCTTTGCATCAGGTGGCAGAGAACACAGGACCATCGAAGAGCAGAGGAAACAGTAAAGATTTCACACAACACACTCGGGATAGTGGCTTCTGCCGCTATCTTCTCTAAAAAGTGTGTCCTGGGAATGAGTCCTCTGTACAAATATTTTCCTGGAAATTCCATCAGAATGTCTAGGCCCGCGTCTGATCTCCGGCTGGTATAACTTAGGTGGAAGTGTATCCAATTTTCCGCAGCTGCACCAGGCATGCATCATCAGAAGTAGGATCCAGTCTGCCTAACGCAGTTTAATCAAACATCATAGAAAAAGCTGGAGTCAAACATTAGTCAATCAGAAACGCAATAAGAGCCCCCTGCTGGCTCTAATCATTTTGCTTCAGGAGAGGCAGGTGCCAAATCTGACAGGATGAGCAATGGGTCAAACTGGCTTTCAAGATGCTTAAAACAGTAGGTGCATCAAAAAGAAAAGCAAAAGGGGACTTATCTTGAGTCGATTGCTTCATCGACGCAGCCTGGTAACCCTGCTGCTTGCTAGTTCCTGCTTCCAATTTAACAAAAGAGTTCTGCAATATTCAATCAGCGGCAGGAGAGCTGATTGCTGAACTCAAGGACACATTAGGAACTCCCCCCACCCCCACCCCCCGAGAGTTCTCCTGATGAATGTGAACTAGACATTGGATGCTTGCATCTCAGTGTGAGCAGATTAGCCAGGATAAGAACTGCTGGACTAAGAACACTGGTGGCGACAAAACTAAGCCCTATTTATTCTGACTCTGCATGTTGAAAGCCTCTGGCCCAGTTTCTAGCATGCTGTGGTGAATGCCTATTGTAAATGGGGGGTGGAGGAGGGAGACTTTTCTGATAAAGAACTGCTCAAATGTGTTGCTTTCATTTTGAGATACAGTAGGTAAAATAGAGCTGGGGCCGCGGGAGCTTTGGCAACAATTCAGCAAGGAGTGCCATCATGTACTAAGCTTGTGCTTACATCTAGAGCTCAAATAATACAAGGACTGGCAGTGGAGCCTAAGGGTAAGAGGGGGCACGAGCCACCCCTGTTCTCCGGGTCGCTATAATGCTGGGACTCAGTCCGGACTGTGGAGGGAGTCAAGATCGGGCCGCCATCTTTGCTGAGCTCTCTGCATGCTGGGAAATGTAGTCCCTCTAGCATGCTCCACAGATCCAGGCAGGCCCTTGTGGCACTTATTATTTATAGGCTACAAATAAAAGGAGCCCCCTGCTGTCGCTTGTGGGGACCTGCCTGCCTTTGTGCCTGGGCAACGGGAGGGCAGGAGACCCAGCCGACCCTGCTCCACGGGGGCATTGCTAGGGGATGTACGTACTAGAAGTCTGTGCTGAGCCCAGCTGGGAGGAGCCGAGCTGTACTCAGCTGCTGCCAGCCTGCCAGCCAGGTAAAGGGACTGGGTGTGTTTCGGAGCCGCTGACCAACGGCTTCCCAGTTCCCTTCCCACTCAGGCTTCCCCCTGCACCCTCAGCTGGGGCAGCCCTTCCGCCTCCCAAGAGACACACCCTTCCTGCCCCTCCAGTGCTCCCCAGGCCTCATAAGGCCATCCTCCTGACCACCCCCCTCTCACCTGCACTGACCACTAGTGCACCCCTCCCCTAGAAATTCATCGCTCCGCTGCCCCTGTCATATGCGTTATTGGCAGGATCAGGTCTGTCAAGGTCCGACAAGATCTGAAGGGGTGTCTGGACTTTACCTGCAAGTTTGAGAGCTCACAGTCAGGTCTAACTGGGTTACCGTAATAAAAGGGCAAGACAAGAGCCAGCACTGGAATCCAGGACACCAAGGATAGACTCAATAAGGCAACAGAACAGGAAGATAGCAGCAGAAGCAGCATCAAGGTGTAGTCCAGAGGGCTGAGATCAAAGGAAGCAGCCCATAGGAGGGGTGGGGTCTAGGAGAGGTACGGGTGAGGAGGAGCAGGAGAGTCAGCAGCTGCCGGCGGGTAAGACAGGAACATGAACCAGGAGTGAGGAAGGGAGACCAAAGCAGTAAGGCTCGAGGGCTAAGGCTGAGGAGAGGGGCAGCCAGAGAGGGCCCGAGCAGTCAGACAATGCTGTTGCACAGGCAGAGAACAAGGAGGATGTGATGATTTGTGCTAATCAAGAAGTACACCTTCTGGATAAGTAAATCCTACTTATTATTGTTATAAAAATGCTCCATCAAATGCTGCAGGCCTCTCTGCCTGAAGCCAGTGCTCTGTCTGGTAGCAACCAGTGTGAGCCAGTTCTGTGTAACAACTAACCACATGCTCTATAAGACGGCTTTTATACGAGGCGCTGAAAAGCGCCTCCTGAGTTCCGCGTTGAGAGAAAAGCTGCGCGGGGAGTGTTTACATGCTCCCAGCGCTGCCGGAAGTGACGTGCTCCCTGTTGTCGGGAGCGGCAGCACCAGCAGCGCAGGGAGCATGCAAATGCTCCCCGCGCGGCTCTTCTCTCAACGCGGGACTCAGGAGGCGCTTTTCAGCGCCTCGTTTAAAAGCGGCCTAAGTTTCAGTTGCCAGTCCTGTTCTCTTAAAGAGACAGTGTACTATTCCCACATCTCCATTTTTTTAACATCTAACTTCAAAACAAAGAAATTAAAAATTAACATTGTCCAATAAGTCTTTCTGGTGCTCGGCGTAGTCTGTTTGATCTGCGTGGTACTACTTCAGCCTCCTCGGTGACTGGAGCAGGTGTTTGTTCGTTTAGTGCCTCTTTCATCTCCTCTGCAACACTTTCCTGAGTCTGCTTGTGCGTAGTCTCCAGTTGTTCTCTCATCCTATTCTCCTCCCCTTGTTCAGGAATGCGTTGCAAGTGTCTCCTGTTACGTCGAAAAGAGTGAGTCATTACATTGAGGCATTACATTGTCTTGAGGCATTACATTGTAGGATCGTGGAGCAACCCTACAAGTAACTCGCACTTTCTGATCCCAGATTTCACCATTGTAAATATGAACTGTATCATTGGGCTTCAGCTCCGGCAGTACCCGTGACCCTTTATCATAGTACAGTTTTTGCTGAGCTTTGATCTTTTGCTGACGCTTGTGCAAATCAGTGTCACTGCTGTGATTTGTTACCATCCGTTTGGGTAGCCGGGCTCTCAGCTGTCCGTTAAATAAAATCTGAGCAGGTGACAGGCCATGTGTCAGAGGAGTTGATCTGTAATTCAGAAGAGCTAAGTATGGGTCACCACCGCTATCAATCATTTTCTTTAATAATTTTTTTATTATCTTAACACTATTTTCACAAGCCCATGAGACAGGGTATCTTGGGCTTGATGTACCATGGCGAAACCCATAGTCCCATGCAAACTTTTTTAATTCGTGCCCTGACGACTGGGGCCCATTGTCAGACATAACCACATGTGGAATTCCATGTCTGGCAAAGATTGCTTTAAGGCGCAGTATGATCTGCTGTGCAGTCGTATTGTCTAAGAAAGCCACTTCAGGGTAGTGAGAAAAATAATCTAAAGCCAACAGATAATCTTTGCTAGCCAGTGTAAACAAATCAATACCCACTTTATGTCATCCCTCTTGCAGTTCATTGTCTATCCACATTGGTTTCTTCTTCTTCGTCCTTTCTCCCTCACTGCCCCGTACGCCTGGAACTCCCTCCCGGCACTCGTCCGCCTGGTCCCCACCCTCCACACCTTCAGATCCCACCTCAAAGCCCACTTCTTCCGCTCTGCCCTTCCGAACTCCTGCTAACCATCCCCACCCAGGATTATCCCCCACCTGTTATCTGCAAACTCCCAATTTACTGCAACCAAGTCAAGAGCGTGTACCTGAGCTCTCGCATCCTCATGAATGTCGCATCCCTTGTCTCTCCCTCTGTTCCCCCTTCCCTGTCTCCCCTCCCCCTGTCTTTAGATTGTAAGCTCTCGGGCAGGGACCGCGTCTATCTTATTCTCTGTAAAGTGCCAGGTGCATCGCTGGCACTATATAAATGCTTATAATAATAATAATAATAATATAATAAATAATTACTAATAATTTCACTATTCATAAGTGGTCAATACAGTACCTCCCTGGCCCTCCTTTTGCATTTTTCAGTGCCCAGTTGACCCTCATGTATCCTCTTAATCATATCTGCTTGTAGCGCTTTAGGTACGACCAACCTATGACCCTTGAACAAAACACCATCTATCACGGAAAGCTCTGCTTTAAACTGAAAGTACGGGCCTGGTATGTAATGGCCAGGCCATCCAGCGGGGATGGCTTGTATAACCTGCAGGGTGCTATCCTGTGCTGTAGCCACAACAAAGTTTTGCCCCATCTCATCTGATACAGGCAGGTAATGTTTTTTTTTATCCCGTTGTCATATTCCAGTTCCGCATCATCAACAGTGTTGTCAGCTGCCCTGGACAAAGTGTCTGCAATCACCAGTTCCTTACCTGGCTTATATTCAAATCTCAGATCATATAATTGTAACTGAAAAAAAAAGTCTCTGGAGTCTGGGAGGTATATCAGCTAACCCCTTTCTTACAATGGTGACCAGAGGTTTGTGGTCAGTTTCTGCCACAACCCAACCTTCCATATATAAAAACAGGATTTATTTTTTTTGCACCCATGCACCAGGGCTAAAGGCTTCTTCTCTATCTGTGCATATAGGTATTCTGTTTCTGTGAGGGCTCTGGATGCATATGCCACTGGGCTCCAGGGATCACCGTACTTTTGTAGTAGGGTTGCCCCAATGCCCTCTTTTGAGGCATCTGTGGACAATTTGGTTTCTCTTTTGCTGTCAAAACATCTGAGGACTGGGGCTCTTTCAATAAGCCTTTTTAGCTTTGCAAATTCTTTGTCCATGTTGGCATCCCATGCCCATTGAGTATTCTTTCTTATTAGCGCTCTCAGGCTGCTTTTAAACGAGACAAGAAACGCAGCTGATCCTTTGATCAGCCGCGTTTCTTTGCGCTCGTTTAAATAGCAAACTTACATGTAAGCCAGCTCTTCCCCGCATCAGACCGGGCAGGCGATCCTGCCCCGTCCAACGCGGATCGCCGCTGTGCCGGCTTCACGGGGTATTTTGCTGAGTGCGCATGCGCAGAAGGGCGCGCATGCGCACTGAGTCTCTACGCCGGGTCTGATGCTCTTCTGAGCATCAGACCCGGCGTAGAGAGAAAGGCGGGTGCCCGATCCCGCCTCATCCCGCTTGTCAGCGGGATCGTCTAAAAGCGCTCTTAGACTGCTGGTGTTCTCTGCAAGGTTTTCTATAGACCTGCCTACATGGGTGACCCTTCCTAGGGACCTTTGTACCCCTTCCTTATCTTGTGGGGGTGGCAGGTTTGAGATTGCCCTTATTCTCTTAGGATCTGTTTGCACCCCATCTTCTGATACGCGTCCCCCCAGGTAGCTGATTTCTTTAACTCTAAATTTGCATTTCTGTGTATTAAGTTTCAGCCCTGCTACCCTTGCCTTGACTAGGGCTTTCTGTAGCCTCTGATCATGTTCCTCTTTGTTTTTTCCCCATACCAGGTTGTCATCAATGTACACCTTGGCACCGGCAACTCCGTCAAATATTTGCTGCACTGTCCTGTGAAAGATTTCAGGAGTTAAATGGGAACCTGCAAAAGCAATATCTCCCAAAGGGTGTAGTAAAAGTGTAGAGCCTTGAGCTTTTTTCATCTAAAGGGACCTTCCAAATTCCCGAAGACGCGTCCAGAATTGAAAAATATTTAGTACCAGCCATTTCACTGAATATGTCCTTTCTCGTAGGCAATGGATAGTGCCGTCTTTTGAGATATTTGTTGAGCTCCTTTGGATCTAAGCAGAATCTTCGTGTCCCATCTTTCTTTTCTGTGATGACTAACGACTGTCCCCATTCAGTGGGTTCTTCTACTTGGTCAATTATTTTTAATGCCACCAATCGGTTCAGCACGTCTTTTAGTCTCCTTTTTATGGCTCGGGGAACCTTTCTTGGGGCATGGATGACTGGATGATTGGGTTCTGCCAGCTCAATTTTATATTCAGTATCCAATTTACCATGCCCTCAAAAACATCCAAATATTGGTCTTCTATTAGTGTGTCTTTTGTATTTGTTACCATATATACTCTCTTCATTAAACCCAACTGCTGGCAGGATTTTAGGCCCAGAATTAAAAGTTATCCGCTCAATTTGATCCTTAATTTATACCTCTAGTTCACATACTCCTTTGGTGGGAATCATCTCTCCATTATAAGGTCTTAGTTTTACATTTTTACCCTTGATCCAGTTTGGTTTTTGTTTTAACTTATTAACAATTAATTCTGGAAGCACATTTACCTGTGCCCCTGTGTCCATTTTATAGCGGATGACCCTTCCATTAGTTTGCAGTGCAACAGTCCAGCCATCTCCTGTCTCTGCAGCCACAGTACCCACGTAGAATTCCTCCTTGGTGCTTTCATCAGTGCTGCCATGGGATACTGCATCAGTTTGCATAGTTTGTCTCCTTCTCTGTGCTTGCTGCCCCTGGCTGCAGACTCTGGCACAATGGTTATATCGCTTGCATTCCTTACACCGTTTTCTGTTTGGGTGCTTGGTTCCACATTTCTTTGTGCTGAGGTGCTCTTTCACCTGTACCCTCATCCCCTGGGCTATCTGTGAATCTTCCTGCTTTCCCCTTGCTTGTCCTGGTGCTTACTGTTTACTTGATCTGCTGTAGCTGTTTCTGATTTTCCTTCCATTATTTGTAGAGCTGGAGAGTAACTTCTGCTGCCTGGCACACTCTCACTGCTTTATCTAAGGTCAGGTCCACATCTTCCAAAAGTCTTTTCTGTAGTTTCAAATCTCCAATTCCTATTACAATCTGGTCCCTTATAATGGACTCAACTAGCTGCCCAAATTTGCAGTCCTGGCTCATCAGCTTCAGGTCTGTTAGGAATTCCTCAAAGGATTCACCCTCTTTTTGCACTCTTTTGTGAAACTGGTATCTCTCAAAGGCCTCACTTGTTTTTGGTATGCAGTATTCTGCAAACTTCTGTAACAGTCACATCGCTTTTTCCCTCATCCTGGCTTAGCTGCAGTGCATGCTATCAAAGACATCAACAGCCTCACTTCCTGCTATATTTAGGAATATGGCTATTTTCTGCTCATCTTCCTTTGCTGCGTAATCTGTTGCTTGCATGTATATGTCAAAACTTTGTTTAAACTTTTTCCATGATTCAGCAACTTTACCTGAGAGTTTCAGTTCCTTCTGGTTTTTTAAATACCAGGGGAGGCTGGTGGGTTTTGAGGTTGGAGGGGCAGTAAGGCCGGCGGGCAATGGTGGGCGGAGCCAGGACAACGGTGGGTGGAGACAGGGCAATGGTGGGTGGAGCCAGGGCAACAGTGGGCGGCATAACCCAGCAGCAAGGAGTTCCAAGGGTTATTGTTGGATGGACATTACATTACTTAATCAAGCAATTTCAGTTAGGTTAGGCAGGTTATAAACACCTCCTCTGCCAGGTTTAAAAGCAGGCAGACAACCTTAAACTTCGCTTACAAGCAGTTTTAGCAAAGACACACACACGCAGCAGAGGTTAAGAATACTGCTTCAGAAAGAAGGGACTTGCTGCATGTATGTTGGAGGGACCCCAATCCCTGCTTCAGAAGTCCCTTCTGAAGCAGTATTCTTGCCCTCTGCTCTGTGTGTGTGTGTGTGTGTGTGTGTGTGTGTGTGTGTTGGGGGGGAATTTCAAGGCCCATGAATCACCAGACTCACAGTTACATCTC
>QEPC01010552.1:4072647-4108135 GCA_003113815.1 Sphenodon punctatus | reverse complement strand
TCCTGGAGGGGGAAAGGGAGCCACCCCCCTGCCCAAGGAGAGGCCCAGCAGAACGTTCCTGCTGTCCCCTCCTGCTTAGCAACCTAAGCCTGTCAGCCTCCAGCCCGGCTCCCAGAAGACCCAGGCCCAGCAGCAGCTGAGGTAAGGGCCACCCAGCCAATACCTCTTCCTTCTCTTTCTTCATATGAGCTCATTTGTGCTGCTACACGCATCTGTGGGGCTTTGGGAGTAGAGTGGTCCCATCTGGGGGATGGCTTGGGAAGGGCTGGGGGAAATTTATAAACCCAAAACACGGACCCATCCTTCAAGGATGGGTCACTGTGTTTTGGGTTTACAAATTATTTATTTTAAGCTTGATGTGCATGTAGACTGTGTTTTCTTCCATCCAATGTTAACCCTGGGAACTCCTTGCTGCTGTGTTTTGCCAGTGTTTTGGGTGTTTCCCTGTGTTTGGGGTTTATAAATTATTTATTTTAAGCTTGATGTGCATGTAGACTGTGTTTTCTTCCATCCGATGTTAACCCTGGGAATTCCTTGCTGCTGGGTTATGCCATGCCACTGGCCTACCGTCCCCCTGGCTCTGCCTACCGTCCTCCTGGCTCCGCCCCTAGGCCCGCCGGCCTTACTGCCCCAGTGCCCCTCCAACAACAAAAACCACCAGCCGCCCCTGGGAAAGCGCGTGGAGCTGAGGGGGCCACGCATTTTGTGTTTGCCCAGGGCCCCGCAATTTCTAAGGCTGGCCCTGGATGGCCCACTAGGCAGGGCAGCTACTGCTGAACTTGGAGAAGTGGGCTCAAGCCCCATGGATCCTGAATCTCCTGACCAATGGCTATTAAAGGAAATAGAAAACCCTATCAAATACACTCTACCTGAACCAAAAATGGCAGTTTGGGTAATAAACCCATATCTCTTTATGCTCCACTGAGTATCTGTAACAAGGCAGAGTCCCTGCGGGCCACTGGCCCTTTAAGAGGGGCTAGTACCAGCTCAGCTGCAGGTGCTAGCGGGGCTGCAGGCGCTCTGCCTAGCATGGAACTGCACCTGATTGAGAGAGCAGCTAAGCTGGGCGTGGCAGGGGCCAGGCTAGGGAAGAAAGCCTGAGCAGAAACTCAGTCTAAGGAGGCTGCTGTGGGAGCAGGTTGAGTAGGAGGAGCTCTACTTCAAGGGCTCCATCAGGGAGTGTTGCCTGAGCTGCAAGAGTTTCTGCTGGGCTTTGAAAGGTGACTGGCTAGCCCAGAGACCAAGAGAGCTCAGGAGACCGAGCCTGTAAGTATAAAGGCTGGGAACCAATAAAGTCTGGGTACGGAACAAAAGGACTTTGCTGTAAGCTAATTCCCTAAGTAAGTGACTCTGAGGGGCCTAATCCTGCTGGGACTCACGCCAGGTGAGCCTGAACCTGCTGCAGTATCCATTTTGGTTATTTTTTATCTCCCCCCTGTTTTTTCAGAGGGTTTTCAGTTTGGTTATTTTGGAATTTCAATAACAGCAACAATCATTTTATTTTTGGAGTGCCCCCCATGCACTATAAGCATAAAATACGGTAAAATATAACCCAACGTAAACCATGTAAAATCCATTTTAAAGCCATTTCAAAGGGGAAGGTTAAAGAGGGAAAACAGAACACATTAAGGGGAACTGGCAGTGGAGCCTAAAAGCACCTGAAGAATAAATGAGTCTTGGGGGGCGTTTTAAAGGGGAGGGGAGAGAGATGGCAATCCGGAGGGAGAGAGTTCCACACTGAGGGGCCTTCCCGCCACAGCAAAGGCCCGATTGCCCACTAACTAATATTTCGGTTATGTCAACTAGGCAATATTTGCACTACTACGCACACGCCATTGCCAAAAATGATGTGGCTATTTGTTTAATTTTAATGGCAGGCATGACTTTTGGGCGGATGTGTCTCCTGAGCACCCTTATGAGCAAGCCGAACACGTCCTTGTGGAAATGCTTTCCCACCCAATTCCACTAGGGGGAGAAAGAGAACTTGCTAGAACGAGAGCCTGTTTCTTCTGATTTAGGCTTCAGGCTTTTTACCTAGCTGATTGTGGCATCCTTCTTAAAAAGAACCATCCCCAGGCCTTCCGCAGATCAATGGATGCCTCCAGGACCTAAGCAGGAGAAAGAAGAAGCCTGAAGAACCGCCGCAAGGTGTGCTACTAAAGCAGTACTTGATCCTGGGGCAATCACCGCTGCCCACTCATTCCTTGCCTCCTGATGAGAGAGCGACACGCTCACGCTCCATCAGTCAAATACCCTTTTTTAAAAAAAAAAAAAGGATCCCGTTTTTATGCAAGCTACGAGGAAGCGAGGAGGATTCTCTCCTAACACCTATCATGCCATTAACACAAATTGTGGAAAGTATTTCCGCAGTCAAACTACCTGGGATCATTTTCATG
Organism: Sphenodon punctatus; assembly: GCA_003113815.1. Lineage (NCBI taxonomy): Eukaryota > Metazoa > Chordata > Lepidosauria > Sphenodontia > Sphenodontidae > Sphenodon > Sphenodon punctatus. The sequence goes on along the minus strand of QEPC01010552.1, from coordinate 4,105,739 downwards.
TGAAATAGCGTGTCTCGTCCTCAATTCACCGGCAGTGCCGATGCCTTTGGATTAAGTGTGAATGGAGTCCCAGCTGCACCGGTGGATGTCTTTTGCCCTCTGTTCTCTTCTTATTTCCCTTGCAAATACTCTTGGGAAGGGGGAAGGTTGCTGACTCCAATTTGAGAGCATATTTAGAGCCATTTGCATCTGTGATGTTTCTGCAGGGTCGGGATGACTTGATGGAATTATTGTGACACAAAAAGTCATTTCCTGAAAGCATGCCTGTTCTCAGAAAGCACTCTTATATCTCCAGTCACTGGCAGAGGTTTGACAGAAATAGCACTGGCGTGACTTTTGTAGCTACCAACCAGGCAGTTCTTATTGTCTCCATCAGCAGAGACAGGAGATTGAGTCAGTAGGGGGAGCTACCCAGGAAAGAGGGCACGTCACAATAATTGCTTTCTGTCAGCAAGGCCAGCCTTAGGCAGGGGCAACAGAGATGGTTTGGGGGCCTCTACAGGAAGCATTGGCCCCACTGCCACCAATCCTGAGGGTCTACGGAAAATCCAGCAACACTACCGCTGTTCCTGCATGGCCCCACCACCATTTCTGAGGTTTGTGGTGGGTCTCCCGGGGGGCCCCAGAGAGCCTTAGGTGGGGGCAGCAGGAACTCTTGGGCTTTCAGGGGGTGGGTAGCTGGATTGTGATAGAGCAGAGAGGCAGGGCCCGATGTCAGGAAGGAGTGTTGTGGGTGGACAGAGCAGGACCTGCCCATCTGCCCCACCTTGACCTCACCCCCCTTTGGTAAGTCTCAGAAGCTCCCAAGAGCTCCTACTGCTGCCCAACATGGCTCCCCCTAGTAGGAACAATTAAAGGACAGGATTTGATTGGGATGATGCAGGTGAACTGCTAAACCTGCAGTGGAGACAGTTTACACATCTCACTCAACCATCTCTCTCTCTCGCACACGCAGCCCCTCACTTGCCCCTCACACCGTATACAACCAGCCCTGCCTCTCACACCCACACAACCAGCCCCTTTCTCTCTCACACTCACACAACCAGCCCCCTTCTCTCACACACTCACACAACCAGCCCCCTTCTCTCACACACTCACACAACCAGTCCCTTTCTCACATACAAACCAGCCTCCCCTCTCTCACACCTGCACAACCAGCCTCCCCTCTCTCACACCTGCACAACCAGCCCCCCTCTCTCACACCCGCACAACCAGCCCCGTTCTCTCACACCCAAACAGCCAACCCCTTTTTGTCTCACACCCGCACAACCATCCTCCTTCTGTCTCACATCCATACAACCAGCGCCCTCATTTCCCCCATCTTTTTTCCACACTCACAGCCCACCCCCTCAGAAGGGCTGTCCTATTGCTTCAAACCAAGACTCCGCAAAAATAATTTCTTTATATTCTTAAGCAAGCACCAGAGTGCCAATGGTTAAAGGGACATGACTATGGCATGGCCCCAACTTTCTTTTCCTACCCTGGGCTCTTCCTGTCACCCTGCTGCTGCTTCCCTCAACAGAGCCAAGGTGATGGCAATCGAAAAGGGAAGGGGGAGCCAGAAGAGAGCAGCCCCTGTTCTCTGTGATTGGGAAGAGGACATCCAGGTGGAGAGCCTCACAGACAGAGCTTCTGGGGTCAGGGTGTTTCTGTCCTCTGGGTGCACCCCCCTCCTGCATGCAAGATCCAAGCAGCTGTTCAGCAATCTAGGGAAGAGTGTGGCTCTCGGTGCCTTTCCCCAATGCTGCAGAAAGGGTGTAACCACCTCACAGGGGTTTAGTGGAAATGAATTAATTAACATTGATAAAAACACAATTGAAGGCCCAATCTCCAGGTAAGATCCGGAAGTGAAGCAAATGGGTCAAACTGATTCTGAAGCCCAGGACCTGGCAACCCACCTCCCACAGGAGGGACCTGTGCAGAATCAAACAGAGTAACCACCGCAGGGGGAGAGTCAGAGGCGGAAAATGCTCCTACTCAACCTAGGGGGTTGCACAAGGACCCGGAGGTTTGCTGTCCTACCCTAAGAGAAGGGGGGAAGCGGATACCTGAATCCAAGCAATGACAGGCAAGCTGGGAGGTGGAGGATTCTACCTCAGGAGGAGGCGGGAAGGTACAGGAAACTTTTCCCGGGATGGAGGAGGGAACGAGGGATATCTCTTCCCCAGGGATAGGAATGCACCACCCTGTAATCCTACAGAGCCAGGGGCAACAGTCTAAGAGTGAACTGTGCACCTCTGTCTTACCTAAGCAGGAGCAGGGAAAAACCGCTGAAGCAGAAACTGGAGGTGAGGAAATGGTTAAGAGTCCAAACTCAAAGCGCTTCACTCGGCAACCTAAGTCCTCCGGAGTTTGGTGTGGGAAGGTCTGAAGGGGTACTTGCAGATTCTCACACCCTGGTCACAAAGTCAGACTCCCCAAAAGGAGAAAGACATGGTTATACAGACCCAGGGGATCCTGGGGGTACAGACAGAGGTTGGGGGCAGGACAGCCGCTCCACAGAAACAGTCTCTGCCCGGCCTATTGACTGGAATTCAAAGCCATCAAGGCACAGTATCACAGTCAAAGGGGAAATACGAATGCCACATGGCAACACTGGGAATTACAACATTAATCCTGGTGAAAAGTGTTTGGAAATGCAGATTTACACACACACTATTGAGGTGGGGTGCTCAATAGTGTAAAAAGTACTCCACACTTCCTCTTTTGTATCCTAATAATACTTCTGATGGGAACAGACAGCCATCCAGTAAGAAACAGGCTGCCAGATAGTCTGGAAAGATGGCCAAAGTTTGTGACTGGCAAACAAAGGTTGTCAACAGGGCATTCCAACCCATTTGTGTCAGTCTTGGGCAAACACTTACTGGGGTACCTTGCAGGGTATGGTTCACAATATTACTCCACTACAACATGGTGGAAAACACATGAACACGATAGCCCCACACAGCTGACAGAAGGTTTGGAAAACCAATGGTCTAACTTTAATGCAACCACATAGAAAGGTACGGAGGGTGCAGACCCCTACATACACCAGAAGGACATGCCAGACGCCAGCCTCAGCATGTTATGAGACTCTGATGTGTCTCTTCATGATGCTATCTTACGGGGGGGCTGTCACGGAGAAACATGGGGTCACACACATGTAACACGGGACTACATGTTTGGTAAATGTGTGGTGCCAAGGGTTTCACATGTATGTAATGTTACTATACATGTACACTATGTAATGTCAATGGTTCCACATGTTTGTAATGTTAACTCTGAGAACTGTAGAACTCAAATTAGGCCTCTCACACGTCACCAGTCTACAGGAACTACAAGAGATAACAGAAAGTGTATTCAAAACATCTGGCTTGCTAGACAGCCTGTGGAGATGTTAATGAACTTCCATGTTTACCTGGGTTGACTACGTGCCCTGAACCACGATCCCCCAAAGGCGGGAAATCCGAGACAAAGAAGAGTAAATGCTATTTAAATGGGAGTAAGATACAAAGAGAGATCAACTTCTTCTTGCAAAGCTGCTGCGAGAGACATCTGCATACGAAAGGAGATGTTATTCATCTTACCCTAATGAGTCCAGAAGTTCTGGTTTCTCAGCCATAAGGTGACTGGCTGGGCACTTGGCTTAGGGAGCGGAATCTGTCTCTCAGTTCATGCTGTCCCCAGCCTGCTGTAGGCTGGCTGCTCCTTTCGTATGCAGGAAACTCAACCAGTATAAGTTAGGAATGCATTATATTTACCTTTTATTTCTATTACCACTCTGTTTAACTATCTTGTTTATGTAATCAATAAACTTACTTCTTATTTTATGAAGAAGTGGTCAGTGTCTAATATTGGAACACAAGTGAGCTACAAGAGCCCTCAAGCTCTTGCGAACCCAGAGAGTAAAGAGTCTGTAAACAGGAAGGATCGGGCCCTTGTGTGACAAAGGAGTTTCATTGTGGTACACTTGAATTAGCCAGTGAGAGAAACTGATTCAAGAGAACTGTGCGCAAGGGAAACTGAGTCACTCAAACCCGTTAAAGTGGGGGTGTGGACCCCCAATCTCTGCTCTGCTTGTTCGCCTCTCTCCTCTGCTTGAAAATAAATACCGTCTCTTCCTGACAGCTCTTTCCCCTTTTGCATTTGTCAAAAATAGGTTGTTTTGTCTGTTCCCTTCTTTTTAATGGAGATGAAATTAACAAGTAACCTTTGCGTTTGCATTGCAGCCTGCGCCCCGGTATCCTCATTCTTTAATGTCACCGCAAAGCTGGGAACGGTAGCGCTTCGATAACCACTAATGCAAAAACTTCATATTCTGTTAATGGAATAACTTAGTCACTTTGGGTTAGGACCATCTGTTTTGCCAGCTTTTTTCTAAATATTCATGCTTCCCCTCAACCAAAACTCCTCTTTTCCGAGCTGATGCACAATGACAAGATAGCCATTAGTACACAGACGAGAAAATAACCCAGAGAAAGCAAAACTACTAGTAATGATCCCCAATGCACAGCATGCCGCTTCTTCAAGAGAATCTCTGATCCTTCAATTCTGCCTACAAGAACAAGAGGTCATAGTGGATGGTTGTTATCCAGGAGATGGAATGTAATGGGTAACATGCTAATGAAATGTGTTGTGTCACTGAGGCTGCATTTATATGAGACTCTTCTCCTGCCTTTACTCTTCTCAATCAATGAATCAATCTTTAATTTTAGCGATTAGCCATAAATCTAAAAACAAACAAAATATAAACATAATAACAATAGCAAATAATAAAACCCAAATAAATTAAACCACAGTCAATATATTAATTTCCTTTGTTGAGATTAAAAAAGCATAAGTAGCAATCGACTTACGAGTTGAAGGGTTGTTAGAAGATAATAACCATTTCATCCTGTGGGATAATGGATGAAAATCTCTATCTGCTAAAAGTGGCAGAATCCATTTCAGTCTTAATTCTTTGTAAAACGTACAATCAAACAGAACATGCACTAGATCTTCTATTTTCCCAGAGCCAAAGAGACCTACACGTTGGGTATATGGGGCCTTTTGATAACAGCCATGAAGAACAGCTGAGTCAAATAGCTGAAATCGAAATAGAGTGTAAGATCTCCTTAAGGAGGAGCTGGACAAATGTACCAGATAACTTTCCATTTTACAAGTTGACTGCAGCTCAGGATACCATAATTTACTCTTCTCTACTCTTTGTTGTGTTACACTTTGTACATTGCTTGCACGATATAAATGCTTGCTAATAATAATAATTAATAAGTTCCCTCCCTTCAAGAGTCACTGCAGGGATTGCTGGGGCTGCTAGTAGGTGTCCCATTATTACGCTTTTTTTCTGATCAATCATGGAATGTCCCCACCCAGGCAAGCAAGGGAGATTCATCTCCTGGGGGGGGAATTTATTGATTGATTGATTGATTGAATTTATACCCCGCCCCTCCTGAATACAGCTCGGGGCGGCTTCCAACAATAAAAACAATATAAAACAATTTAAAACATATAAAAATACAGTATCAAATATTAAAATATTAAGAGCAGGGCCCCGGGATACAAAAATCAATAGGGAAGGGGAGACAGAACCCACTAAACCCTCTCCCCCGTCCCCAAAGGCCTCTACTCCCCTCCTGCAGCAATTGCGCCTGTCTAATATGAGGATGAATCACTTCATCCAATACGGGAAATGCAGAAGACAAATTTAGAATGAACGTCAAACCTTACTTCTCTGGCGTAACTTTTTGGATTTGACATGCATCATCCCCGGTGTATCCTGTGACTTAACTTTGCCCCCAGCCACAAATAAGGTGGGTGTGTGGTTTTTTTCCCCGTGCTAAGCATCTCTTGTGAATGCAGCCGTAGGCCATTGTTAAATGGGCGGAGGGGATGACCAGGGCGGTGTGCAGCGGGTAGGCGATGGGTGAGGGAAGGATGCAGACATGCGCACACCCACCTCCACCTACCTAAATGCAAGGAGAAACCAACGTTCTCGCCGGTTGCTCCGTGCATGGGGGATGGGTGGGTTGCGGGAGTGCACACACACCCCTGCACACCTACCGGAACGGTCACACAGGTGGCACCCGTGCATGCCCACGCAGAAAGTCTGCATGTACATACATGGGTCCGTCTCGTGTAAAAAGGGCCGTGTGACAAAATGCAGTAGGGGGCGCTGTATGGCAAAGCCACCTACCTTACTGGGTTACGTCTAAAGATAGCTGCTGCCACCGGGAACCAGGAAACTAGAGGGATTCCCACCTTCCCGGATATGTGAACCCCCAACACCACTCTGGCTCTTCGCCAACAGCTCCCCCAAGCAGTCTCTTTCACAGGCACCCCTCTTATTGAGGCCAGTTGTCCTAGAGACAGTTTCCGTAAGCAAAGTTGCAGAAAACTACTTGTCTTGCAAGGGCTCCCCCTTCGTGGATACAAATCCTTCTAACCTTTAAAGGTGCCAGAGGCTTTCTCTTTCCAGCTGCTGGTCTGTTCACTCAGGCACAGATACACCCGTTTTACAAGACAAAAGAGATACTTTATTGACCAAAAGCAGAGAAACAGGTTTGGCAACAAGGCTAAGGGAAAAGGCTTTGGATAAAGAGAGAAGCAAACTTAAAATGGAGTCTCAACTCTTGGGGATCGGGTTTGGGTAGCCGCCTCCTAGGACTGAGGGTAGAAAGGCAGTTGCTGGTACTCACAGACTCCTTTTCATCACTCGTGTAGGTAGAAACAAGTGAGGCCCATGTCTTAGCTGGCTCCCTGCCAGCAGCGTGTGGCAGTTTCAAAAAAGAAAGTCAGAGAGAGAGAGGGCGGAAGGGGTGTGTCCTGGCTTTTTAAGCTCGACCCCTCCTCCCCTTCGGGAATCGCCCCCAGGTAGGGGTTTCTCCAATCCAGGTGAACTGCCTGAGCCCTCTGACCTCTGATGTCACCTAGGTGAGACATCATGGCGTTCACCTTGGGATATTGATCCCTGTCCTTGGCTTGTGGAGCATACCCAGAAGACTCATCCTGTGACCTTGTGTTTGTCCAGGCCCGGGGGGGGCGAGGAGTGGCTAGAGTGTAACCGAGTGTTAGTCTAGGGGACTCTGGTATGGAAACAGGGGCATTTTGCCACAGGCCGTAGTCTCTAAAACTGGTTGTAATTAGAACTGAAACCGTTATCTTCTTTTGAGCAACCATGCCAGATGACTCACAAGAATTTTTGTGTTTAGGATGAGTTTTGCCCATTCGTCACTTTTGGTATTACCCAATTTTTCATCGCTTTTGTCACTTTTGATGCTTTTGTCATTTCTGGGTTTGTCAAATTAACAACAACCAAATCCAAAAATGGAAGGGGAAAAAAGGAAAGGAAAAAAAGCACAAAATAAAAATGAAAAATTGAATGATTTTTTTAAAAAAAAAAAAAAACTGGTGCGGGGAGGGAAACAAAATCAGAAGAAAAAAGAAAACAAAATCCAGGAGGGCCATTCACAGCAGAAATAACCAAAAGAACATTTCAAGAAGAACCAGAACCAAAAGTACCAAAAGGTGTTCCCAAACAGGAACCCAAATGAATTGTCATGAAAGCCAGTCATTTCTACATCATCAGGAAAGCTGTGCATTGGCCATTTTTGATTGAAATGGTGTTCACCATGGATATTTGCTTCACTTCTACACCCAACAAGTGCATAATGGTCCCCAAGAAATTGCGAGGGTTGATAGCCTCTCAACTAGTGGTTTCCACACTATTTTGCTGATCTAGTGGGCAAAATAGTGTGGGAACCACTAGTTTAGAGGACTCCGGCTGCAAGGAATATGTATTTTGTTATTCGGGAGGATAATTTGTTTACTCACTCCCACAAAGAAATATCTAAATTTGTTTTTGTCACATCTAGCAAAATTTGCTTCTTTATTACTTTGATGATTTGTTGCTTGCTTTCTTTTTTGCCTCAGTATTTTGAGATTCATTGCTTCATTACATTGGTGAGCGATAGGTCAAGCGCTTCTCCATAACTGAATTAAAAGGCCCCCACTTTTTAAGGGGGAGGGGGACTAGCAGTTGTTGGGTAGCTCTGATGGTAGAGCCTTGAAAAGGAAATTAGAAGGTCCAAGTCTCTTTTAGATAAGGGAACATTATATTTATGTAGACACCAGAGACTCCTACCAGACCAGAAAGAAGCCCTATACCTAAATTTGTAAGAAAGCAAACGATCACCCTACAACAAGGTCTAGTTCTGAACCCTTGTTCTATCAGTGCCCTTCACCCAGTTCTACCACCAGAGCTATAGGAGGATGGGCTGATTACTGTGTTTAGCTCAGCCACCAGGAGAACTACACAGTGTCCAACAAGATAGCTAACTGTTTGTAAGACTGCTACACCAGGAGCAGCAGTGTGGCTGGGTAGCCAAACTTTGTAACTGTTATGCCAGGGGTCCTGTGGATCCAAAAGGAAGCAGGTGTAATCATCAGAAACAAGACTTCATGTGGCTATTTGCTCCAGCTGTAAGCTGCGTGTTGCTATTCACGGGGGCATTTTGGGGGAAGACAGATGGTAGATCAGAGTTTACATCCATGAAAGAGGCAACACGGCGCCTGTGAATCTTGTTTGTTCTTTTCATCTCCCTCCATCTGCCAGAAGGACAAGTTATTGCTTCATAGTTTTGATTTGTTTCCACATCTAAATTGCCCGTGCTCTGCCGGCTACGCAGGGGTGAAGCACAGCAGCTTTCAGCTGGGCCCTCCTTGTGGCCTGCCTTTGTTGTGCTGCCTCCCATAGAGGAGCTTGCTGTCTCCCCACGGATGCCTGAAGATCTGAACACTGCAGATATTTTTAGAGCCTCTCCAGTGACAATCAAACTGTATTCCCAAGGACTGCAAAGAGACAAACAGACTCTCGTTTTTATTAAATAAAGTGTTGGTTTAGGCCACCTGAGTCACTGCTGCAGAAACCGCCTGTCCCTGTGAGACAACAAGGACATTCAAAAGCACAGATCCCCCCCTTGGTCTCTTCCCCGCTCCTCGCAGGGGGGTTCAAAAGATTCTTTCACACGTTCCTGCCCACTGGCTCTTTTGCAAAAGGAAAACGGGGTTCCAGAACTCCAGTCTGCGCCAGACGTCCCACCCCTTGACCTCAGAATTAGAGAGATGCTGCTGCTACCCCCCACCCTCCACCAGTCCCTGACACAAATTAAGCTGCATTCTTTCCCATGGCAAGGGCATAGAGTGGCCCATGCATGAAAGCTCATAGCCAGGATCAGGGTTTTTACATTATGCACCAGAACAAATAGTAGTTCTTCCTTCTCACACCTTGCTCTTGGCTCCTTGCTCTCCTTCCCTGTCTTGGGCCCGTCCTTGATTCCTGTCCTGCCTCCTTGGCTCCCAGCCTCATCTTCTGGCTCCTCTTCCTATAGTGTGGCCAGATATGCACATTTTAGAGGACACATGAGAAATGCAGGTTGCAGGGCTGCACTGGCTCCAATGCAGCCCTGAAACCTGCCTTTCTCATAAGCATCTTCTACAATTTGCATATCTGGCTGCCTTACCTTCCTACCTTGTCCCCCAGCCTTGCTTCTCAGAATTGACTCCCCTGCTCTGACCCTTGGCTACAGCTTCCTGACCTCCACTCTGGATCCCGTCTTGGCTTGGATACCCAATCCTTCCTGGTTATCCTTGTCTTGACTCCCATCTCCATTCTGGATCTCCTGCCCTGGCCCTCACCTTCTGATGCCTGGCCCTGATCCTGACATGACTTCCGGCTCTGGTCCTGACATCTGCTTTGATCCAAAATGCCCATGTGCTCGGACAAGCCAAAAGAAACCCTGGGGAAGAACGCTGTATACAAAAAAAAGGAAGGGTGTCTTTTACCGTGTGCAGTTTGCCCTAAGCTGTGTGGCACTGTTTCAGGTCACAGCTGGTCAGTTTGTTAGAGCAGGGGTGGGGAAGCTTTTCTGTCCATGGGACCGCTTTGAAAATGAGTATGAGCTCCGAGAGCCACATAGAAGTTGAGGGGTGCAGTCAAGAAGAGGAGGGCCCTGATCACGAAGCTGTCTCATATCCTTGTCTTGTGTGCCTCTCTGCTCCCTTACCCTGAGCACATCCATTTGATATTTATTAGGAACAAGATCTAGGGGGTAGATCCAGGCACTGAAAGGGGCCAAATAAAAAACTAGCCATAGGCTGCATGTGGGCCCCGCACCACTGTGTTAGAGCCTGATAAATATTTGTAGGGTTACCATACCTCCCCTTTAAAAAAGGACATTTATGAAAAATACATGCTTCAGGGCTGCACTGGAACCAATGCAACCCTGCACCATGTATGTTTCATAAACGTCCTCTTTTAAAGGGGAGGTATAGTAACCCTACAAATATCTGAAGCAAATGATAAAATGGAAGTAAAGCCATGTTTGACGCACAGCCCACTGGCAAGCCTTGGCTCATTTTGCATTACCCAGAGGAATGGTGATTTGCTCTGCTATTGTTTCTAATGATCTTATTTCTTGTGCTTGCCTTCTCATTGCATCGTTACTTTGCAGCAAGAGAATAATCACTGTACCCGATAAAAACTGACATCTGCAGTCATCCTTTATACCGTCGCTATCTTGTCGATAGTATCGCCTGGATGTGTCTACGGGTAGCCCCCATGTCACTGATGGATTAGCTTCCTAGGGGCACGCTATAGGGAAGTGCCATGTTTTGCAGCGTCATACCTAGTTTTTGCAGGATCAGGCAGTTTATCCAAAAGGGGTGATCAAGGCTGACAGTTGGTGCCCAGGCCAAGGGATAAGTCGAGGAGGTTGCTGGGCAAGGTCCAGACCAAGGCATGGGTGATAGGTAGGAGCAGGCTGGGCTAGTGTGGGGATGGGGTTAGCAGGCAGGCTGGGGTGGTGCTTCACTGAAGCATCTTTCTACAAAGGTCTTGGCAACAGATGGCTCAAAGCGAAGGAGGTGTGGCAGGGACAAGAAATAACACAGGAGGAAGGCCAGCCAGGCAGCCTCCTGTTCACCTGACACCCCCCTCCCCCTTCCTCAGAGGGCAGCAGGTCAAAGCTGGATTGTGATCCATGTCATGTAGTTTCTTAACTTTGCCTGAGGATGTGGTGGTGCAAGTGATAAAGTGTTTTGCTTAGTCTTCTCAAGGGCCTCGGTTCTACACACACACACCCTCCCGGTGCCTGACAGGGAGAAAACAATGAGTGATTTTAGACGAGATGGGGCGGCATTCGCCCCGTCCAGGAATCACTCTTCAGATTCCCCGCCGGAATCAGCCTGTCACACTCAACAGACGTGCCGGCTGATCCCGGCTGATCCCGGCGGGGAATCGGGGAGGGGCCACGCGGTGCAACGTGCGGCCGCACAGCCCCGCCCTCCCCCGCCGCCCGCCTTCTGGGGAGACAAACGGGCGCCGCAGCCAATGCGGCCGCAGCGCCCGCCCAAATTGACCACGGCCCGGAATCCCACCGGGGATTCCGGGCCATGGTTTCCATCCAGACAAGACGGGCCCCTTCATCGTGGCGGGGAATCACATTCTCCACGCGATCGGCGCCGGCCCCGCCGGTTCCGCCGATCGTGTGGTGAATGTGATTCCCCGTCGCAATTGACCGTGGTTAACATCTGCGGGGGGAACTTCTGGTTCCCCAACAGACATTACGAGGCCATTCCCCACCACAGGGTATTGACTGTGGTTGAGCGTGGTCTCGTAACGTCTGAAAATACCCAATGACACGTGTTATCCTTAAGTTTCTAATATCTTGATCCTATGTCCTTAAATTCAGTGTAAGAATTGACTTTGACTTCCATGGATGGAATAGGAGGAAGCCTTATCCTAGCAATGACTTTCCCCTGGGCCTACAGTCTCTAGGCAACCGTGTCAAAAAGAAACTGGGTGTTTGATTCTGAATTGGAACTGTCTCCCTCCAACTTTTAAACTGGTTGTATTTGACACCGGGAGGAGGGGAGCCACTAGAAAGATTCTGAGTTTGGAAAGAGACTGGGAGGTGAAAAAGAAGCAAAACACTAGAATCTATCCTGAATATTGATCGTGGCCCCTTGAGAGTGTGAGAAATAATATGGTTGGATGGCAAGACTGCATTGCTGCAAAGTAGAGCTGAAACCAGTAGGAGATTTTATACTTACCAGGGCTGGCCTTTCCACAGGGCGACCCAGGGTGACCACCTCGAGCTCTGCCCTTGCCGGGGGTCCTGCAGTGGCCTCTGTTTTCACTAAACCTAAATCAAAACAGCTATTCCATTTCCATTGAAAAGTACACAAAAGTGGAATAACCCTTAAATTTTTTAATTGGAATTCCGATTGGAAATATATTCCAGTCAGAATCCCAACTGAAACCTCACCCCACCCCCCCAAAAAACTACATATGTGCAAATGACCACCAGGGCCGATTGGTGCATGCACAAAATGGTTGCCACCCGTACCCAAAGGGTCCAAATCATGAATCTGTGCCATGGATTTGTCCCTGATCCTTGTGTGCATGCTCTCAACTCTGCTCACTGATCCTGAGCTTAGCCTTTCAATGTTTGGAGGTAGGAATTGGATCTAGGAACCAGATCCAGGATCTGGAAAGGGGCCACATAAAATTGGCTGTCCAAATCAGCTACCTTTATGCAAAATGGTGGTGACAGTGCTACCGCTGTTTTGCAGAAGGGTGGTGGCCATTTTGTGCATACACAAATTGTCCCCGGTAGCCATTTTGTGCATGAGCAGTTTGGGGTTTATTTTAAATATATATATATATTGTCTGATTCCTAGCGGAATCAGATGAAATATTGAATGTTCTGATTTCACACCTGATTTTCATCAAGGCAGGGTGTGAGAGCCCCACTCACTCCCAGCAAGGCCCCAAACATGACCACCTTTAGGGCCCACAGAGGGTGACCTCAATTGGGGAAGGGCCACCGGGGCCCCTCATTTTATCTTCAACTTGGGCCTCGCAAATTCTAAGACCAGCCCTTATACTCACTGATTATCTTGATTTGTCGACACACCGCCCCCATAATCAGACACAGAGACATATCATTGGTTTAAATCAGGCCGCACTCTTTATTAACAATAACCTGAGGCTGGTGGGTAATTGCTCCAAGCAATCTGGGTCCAGTATGCTACCTAATTCAAACTCATATTAACTAGAACTGACCTGGATGTGCCTTCCAGTGTCAGCCCTGCTCAACAATAACTGAACAACCCCCTCGACAGGCCCTGGCCGTGGCAGAATGGGGGAGGGTGAGTTGTGCAAACCCACCCTATACCAAGCAAGGAGTTAATGCATCAGCAAGGCCCAGGATTGTGCCTATCCTTGGTCCCTCAGTTATTGCACACTCCCCGGGACGTAACCCCAGACATGCTGCGCCCAACATTGTCTGTGTATCACGGCCCCATCTCTTAAGGAGATGACTTCAATTTCCTATGCCCTACCTATTTATCTACTTTCACATACTGGACCCCTGCCACTAAGGGGTAGTCGCAAGCGAACTACCCCGACACCCACCACCTCGACTCCAAACAAGACACCAAGTGTCCAGTCAAAGCTAATAGATAAAGCTCATTTCCTTCTTTGGATAAATGCACACCATCATCCCGATACAATTCCGGGCTCGTGTGCACTATCCCAGCATGGCATAACGTTGTACCGCCAATTCCTTCAATCCATTTACTTATCTCACGATTTATACTTTTCCTTGCCTTATCTATACGCCCAGGTTTGTTGACTCCTGCCCATTTTAAACGAGGAATTAAATTCGTCCAAACCAACTGGGTTTGAGGGAACCATAACTTAAGCACTAACAAATCATTTTTTACCCCCACAATCAAATTTACCCCTTTTCGAGCAGGAATATCATTTTCCCCCAAATGCAAAACCAGTATGTCTGGTGCGGGCCCACAAACCATGCTTCTCAACGCAGGCAACAGCTGATGCCACCGCATCCCGCCTTTACCCATCCATCTAATGGAAGCACGACTTCCTAATCCCAGCTGGGTACCCCCGGGTGACGTCGCAGCAGCCACACCTGCCCATCGCACGATACTATGGCCCAGGATCCACACCACACATCTGCTGTTCCGGGGGTTCAGTCGTCCTGCTAAAAGATAACAATTTTAATATGGAAATGGTCTAATATATTTTCCATACGCACTAGAGCGCCATCTACCTAATCCCTTAATCGCTTGTTCCCCCAATCCTGCAGCCGCTGCGGTTGTTGCAGCCCCAATCCGAAAAGAATGTGACCCGAATTCATTCGGGGGCAGGCCAACCATCACTAAAACCCTTCTCAACACCGATGAAAATTGGTAGCTGGTTAAAGGTACGCCATCACAATGGACGAATAACCTACCCGGAATACCCGGGCGCATTCCCATGTACTTTTTTATCTGAAACACAGGGCAGATTTCATCAACCCCAGTCCTATATAGGTGTACCAAATGCCCTTTTCCCCTCTGATCGTTTTTTGCATACCGCAAGTGCAACTGCAGTGAGTCTTCTAAGAGCCTAAGATCTCGCACTCCCAAGGCACGGTCAGATGCATCATTCTTTGATGATGCTGTAATTTCGCTGACCCTAAAAGCTCCATAAAAAGCAATCACGTATGCAGAGGTGAAGAGCTGCCCTTCATAAACATCGGTACACACCCCTGGCAATGCCCTAACCAAGCGCCGGAGAATCTCAGTGGTAATAGGCGCCCGAGCTGGAACAGGAGCTGGGTTTTCCCTAGCCCAGCTCTCCAACATTCTTTTCATAAAAAATCCCCCATCTGGAGAAGGGAACCCCATGAGTTTACTGGCAAAAGACAACGCTGCCATTTTTCCCGCTATAGTCCCCGGCGCTAAACCTCTGGCCCGGAGATGTATGGCAAATTGCAAGACATGACCCTCTGGTATAGGGAACCCCCTGTTCCACCCTTTGCTGGCCCTAAATACCTGAAACTCGCCGAACGCCCTACCATAGGCTGTCTGTGTTCTGGAAGCGAGGGATCCCTGAATGATGTTCTGAACCTCTAGCTCCCAAGGTTCCACACCCCAGGTGGCAGTGGCTCCGGGTGTGGCCTGGCGTCCGGTGCCAATTCTCGAAAACGGTCCATCTGGAACCGAGAAAGGGCATCGGCTACGCCATTGTCAACTCCAGGTACATGTTGGGCCTTAAACAAAATATTGCTCTTTAAACAAGTTGCCACCATAGTTCGGATCAAGGTCATGACTCTTGGGGATTTTGACGACAATGAGTTGACAACATGTACAACCGCCATGTTGTCACACCAAAACCTGACTACCTGGTTGGCAAATTCCGGGGCCCAAAGCAGTATGGCTATTACTATTGGGAACAACTCTAAGAAGGTGAGATCCCTAGTCAATCCTGATGTCTGCCACTCCTCTGGCCACCGAGCAGCACACCAACGGCCCTTAAAATATACCCCAAAACCAATGCCTCCAGCTGAATCGGACTGCACTTGAAGATCTGCATGCAGCATTAAAATCTCCCTCCAGAAACTCACCCCATTAAAGCCGTCCAGGAACTCCTGCCAAATAATCAAGTCTTGCCTCATTTCCTTGGTTACACGAATGTGCAAATGCGGGGCCAAATCACCTCTAAGCTTACCATAAAACCTAGATAAAAAGGCTCTCCCCGGGGCTATCACCCGGCAGGCGAAGTTTAGGCTCCCTACTAGTGATTGTAGGACCCGCACAGTCACCTTACGGGCCTCAATGACCTCCTTGATCTTCTGTCTGAGTGTTACCAATTTATCCTCTGGCAGCCTCGATATCATGCTCTCAGTATCCAACTCTATCCCTAAATATGTTAACCTTGTGTCAGGCCCCTCGGTCTTCTCCGGGGCCAAAGGAATACCCAATTCCACCGCCATTTCCTGAAACTGCTTCAAGGCCACAGCACATTTGTGCGACCCTGGCGGGCCGATTATCAAGAAATCGTCAAGGTATTTTGTGACATCACATTCTCTCAATCTACACCGGAATATCCATTCTACGATAGAGCTGAAACGCTCGAACGCAGAGCATGATATCGAGCATCCCATAGGCATTGCCCGATCATAGTAATAGTGACCATCGAAAGAAAAACCCAGCAAATGGAAGCTGTTGGGGTGCACTGGTAGCAATCGGAATGCTGATTTAACATCGCACTTAGCCATCAGTGCACCCGGCCCCATAGCTCTAACCTTTTCCACCGCCACATCAAAAGAGGAATATCTAATCGATGTCAATTCCTTAGGAATGGCATCATTAACAGAGTTCCCCCTCGGATGTGACAAGTGATGAATTAACCTAAACTCTCCGGGGGCCTTTTTTGGCACCACTCCAAGAGGGGACACAATGAGATCGGGAAAAGGAGGATGATTAAAAGGTCCTGCTACCCTGCCCAGCTCAACTTCCTTCCTGATTTTTTTCCGTACCACGTTTTCCAAACCCACTACTGATTTTAAATTCCGGGAAGTCTGACTTCCTTGCACGGGGCCTGCTGGTATTACAAATCCCAGTGTAAAACCCTGAATTATATAACTTACCTCGTCGGGGTCAGGATGCCCTTCCAAAACATGCCTCAGCCGGTCAATTTTGACCGGAGTCGGCCCCCTTTCCTGCTGCTGAATTCTGAGAGGAACCTTGCTTACCTCTGCTATTACTTCCCCCCTGGCCAAATCGTCCCTTTCCCCCTCTCTGACGGGAACGAAAACAACTGACCCCTGGGTGATTTCCCGAACATCCCCAGCAAACATGGCGAAACCGGCAAGAAGCCCTGTTGCACCTTCCTACCTTGTTATACTCCCAACAAGGCCCAGCTCCACCAGCGCTCATCCTTCTAGGCTCGGAGCCATAGGGTTCGTTAGCCGGTGCTACCCCACCCTTCACTAACGTATGACCACTCTCCGACCTTGGTGCGCTTGTAGCATCAATCATGCTCTCAAGCCACAAGTCAGCTGCATAAACATCCCAACGTAGCCCTGGGTTTGTGGCTGCCCGATGACGAAAAGCCTCGTCATATCGCAACCACGCCCCCGAAGGGCCTGTGCCGTGCGCCCGGCGCACAATGTCGGCATATTTATGCAACTCCAAACCCCGTCCGGGGTACGCCTGCATCATCACCCCCATGTACACGGCATAGGCCGCTGTCCAATTCGCCCAATTCCGGTCGGCCTTTGGGCGTTTGAACTTCTCCTTATCCTTTTGTTCGTCATCGACACTGTGATCCACGATTGGATCACTAAACAACAGGGCGAACACATCAATGTATTCTCCTCTCCATATCTTGTCCTTCGTGGCCTGCAATAAGTGCTGGCCAAATGGAGCCATTATGTCCAAACTGGCTCCACCAGGGGGAGGCAAGGGACGCTCCGGGATGGCAACAGAACTTGTCGCTGCTGTAGGTGCTATAATTGCCCCTAAGGCCCTATTACCTGCCGGTATCGGCGTAACCGGGGCATTTAACTCGATTTCCCCTGGCGTCGGTACATTAAACGCCGTCAACTGGTCTGGTGCAGTGATGGGAGTTATCACCACCCAAGACCCATTCATCCATGCCACCTGCGGGTGACCCTGTTGAGCCACTGCCTTTCCCCCTTGAGGTCCTCCCCTTCCAGCCAACGCTGTGTTAGTGACCCCACATAGCAGGTTTTGCTCCTGAGCCCCTACCGCTATTTCCACCATCTGTCCAGTGTCCCCTGTGTTAACAGGACCTACTCGGTTCCCTGCTTCGCCACTTTGTATGCCTGATGCCCCCGGATTACCTGCGTTGTCCGGTAATGCCACGACTGCCTCTCCAGACCCGCCTGTCGCGCTTGCCCCCGCTCTTTGTCCTTGTCCATATATCCGCTGCTCCAACGCGAGGATCCTTCGCCACAGCTCCCCATCTTCCCCGCGATCCATCTGGGGCCCCTCCACGCGTCGCCGTCGCTCAGGCGGCGGTTCGCCCCTGGAACGAAACTCCGGGTTCCCCACCATAGGCAACCCGGCCCATGCAAACCCCTGTGCTTGTACATGGCCCTGCCCCACCACCATGCCCTGGGGCACTTCGGGCCTATTGTTGCCACCTCCCATCCTTGAAAAATCAGGGCCCCAGACACCTGGCCCGCCCGTTGTGCCATAAATGGCCCTTAACAACGGTGCGGTAGGGGAATCAACCCATGAAGGACCGGGTTGTTGGCAAGCAGGTCCACCCCTCTCCTCCGATGGTGGTCCCATCCGTACACCCCCACTGGGGTAATCAGGATCCCTTGTGTCACCAGGCCCAAACTCTGCATCAGGCAGACTGGAGGCCCCTTGAAAGCCCAACGGGCCTGCATCAGGATCACCCGGAGCCCTACTACCCCCTTGATGGGCCTCTCCGTGATGGGTCATTGCCCGCGGAGCCTCAGCAGGCCCCATCCCGGTATTCCCCCTGGGCCGCCCAGTACTAACACCTGCAATTGCAGCGGAGGGGGGTACCCCTTCTTCAGGCCTATACCGTGCGGGAGGAGAAATTATCCTCCCGCCTCGAGTGGTGACCCCCACCCCCGCACCAACTGCTTCGCCCTGCATGGGGGCTAACCCACCCGGCCTGTCTGCCCCTTGCTCCTGGGCACCAACACCGCCCCAAGGGATTACCGCGTCCGCATTTGATCCCCCCAACACGGGACCTACCCTCATAGCCTGCTCGCACGCCTCCAAGCGTGCGAACAGTTCTTCTCTAGGAGGGATTTCCTCGAGCATTGGGACTGCATCCACCCGCTCGGGAATCCCCCCCCTGTCAGCCCGGGCTGCCCCCGCACTCCGACAACCCTCTTTCCTGGCCGCTGGCTTCCTCTTCGTGCGCCCCATCACTTTCCCAGGGGCCGCTACCACCGCTGACGCTGTGTTCTGCTTCAAACTGCAGCAGCTTTTTTAGGCTGCTGCTACCTGCTTGCTACACAGGCGCCGAATGATCAGGTTCAGCACTGCAGGGAGACAGCCCTTCCTATCAAAGGGCGGGCTCCCCAGCCCCGGGCTAACTTCGCGCCTCCAGGGAGGGTTGCTTAGCAACCCAGTAAACATAGAGCGAACCCTCTGACGGGCCCCGCTCTACACGCGGCATTTCATTCACTGAGGAGAGGGAGGGGCGCAACAAATCCCCCTCGCCTTCATTTTCGGTGAAGGGACTTTTGGATGGCCCTCCAAATATCCGCAACCCGAATGGTTATTCACATATCTATTTATTTGACTATTTCAGTTCAGATACTTTATTTTGGTGGTTTGGGCTATTTCAGTTAGAACTGAAACAATGATTCATGGTGAATGCTGTTTTCATCAAAATCAGCCTGTTCCATAATAAAAAAAACTCCGGTTTACAATGAGAGTTAAGGCTCTTGCAAATTTAATCATGCAATAAAAAGCATGGAAATTGCAAGTTAAGGCTTCCGCCTTAACTTACGTGCCATGTAAGCAGTAAAGACATTGTGCATCCTCACATATTGTGCTCGCTTTCAACTTGGGCTCCATGCACCCACACTTTGCCTTCATCTTTCAACCCCAGTCCTCTTCCTCTGCAGGTTGGGGGCAACACTGAAGCTGGGGACAGGAGGGCATGAGCTGGCCCCTCACCCCCTCCTTTCCCGCCATACTGCTCCATACTGAAGACAGACTTCTCATGAGCCCTTCTTTGAGTATTCAGAGGAGTAATGGTGCATATAAGCCCCCTCAGTCCCCTACTAGGTCTGGCTTAAATTGACATTTCATCTGTGGAGGATGAAGCAGGAGCTACTTCTCTAATAAACCTGAGCCACTGCGAGCTAGAGACTGAGGAACACAGAAGTGTGAGCCCTGGTTCTACTTCTCCCTGTCATTGGCCAGAGTAGCTGCCTTAACACAAAATGGAGGGCAAGTTACTCCATGGAAAGCAATTTCCTTCTTCCACAAACTAAGGAGGCAGGTAACATGTTGCAGGAGCTTTGAAGGAATTAAGGCCAGAGCTAAATAAATGGGTCTGAAATGGAACTGCCTTAGCTGCGCCACACAATTGTAATGGCCCAGGATCACAACTAAGAGGGCCTGAGGGAGTTCTGCAAGTCGGATAGGTGGCCTCCCTTGGATCCCCTTGTGGTCTGTCTTAGATTACTTGATTCATTTGTATTTGGTATTTTCTTGTGCTAAAATGAGTAGCAGTTGTATTGTTTGCAGATATTATGTGCATTTTGGAGTAGTCCTCGAATACCTGAATAATATCCTTCACCAAAACTGGTTACACATTAGTATCTGGGAGTTTTCTTCAGAAAATCTGATTGGGGAGGGGTTTGGTTATTTTGGTGGCTTGATCATTTTGGCTTTCTAGGTTACATCATTTTGGGCAGCTGTGCATATGTAATAACACCAATATTGCCAGAACGGTGGATATACTATTTCAGTGACTTCGATTATTATGCACATGTGCAAATAGTGGATTTATTTCATCCGGTCTGATCGTTCGTTCCGATTTCCAATCAGACCAGGCAAAATGCCTGGTTCTGATGGAATTGGAACTGGGTGAAAAATTCTCTTCCAATCCTATTTGGGATGACCTTTTAGTGTGGGTTTTTTTAATGTTGTGAAGTGCTCCAAGCACCATATGGAGGAGGAGCATTATATTTTTTAAAAATATTATTATTTATTAGAACAGAGGTCTACAAACCTGATGTATCAACCTAAAAAGCAGAGCCAGAGGTTTGGAAGGGCCAGCTCCAGGAGGTTCTCTCATCCCAGCACCATTTCCCTATTAGACGCAAGGGGCACTTTTAAAAATGTATGCAATGTCTTCAGTGACCATGGAAATCAGAATCAGAGGAAGGCTGGGGGACTGTAGCTTTAAAACATAGGAATCAAGTGCAAATGAGGTAGCAGTGACAGCGAGATCCCACCAGTAGCACTGCCAGTCCTAACGCTGCCTCGTCACAACCAGCAAAGGCAGACGAAAGAGCAGCAAAACCCATTGGCAGCAACCCAAGCTTGCATGGTTGTGAGCCTAGTGACCTTTTATAAGATGTTGTGTTATGGGAGACGGTAAGAGACGAAGGAGTGTGAGTGAGTCATGATGGGTGAGAGTGGAGAGGAATGGCACTCGCTTACAGCGCCAGCATGGGTGCCATTGACATGAATGGGACTTGCACCCACACTAAGGGCTAACTCCAGCACTAAGCAGCTAGAGGATGGCACTCGAATAGATGCAGTATTGTCATTCACAAGACGTGCTGTCCTCTCTCAGATACACTTGACAAGGCACCGTTCTAATTTCAGCCCAAGGCATTTAGTTCAGTCTCTGTGGATTCCGTAAAGCGGGTCTCAGTCTGGATCCTTACGTAATATCAGCCACTTTGATGTGGTGCGGGTTTATTTATAACTGCTCACTCTTGTGAATAATAACCACTGCTTCAAAGAGTTTGTAGCTCCAGGTAGTTTGTGTTCCCGTTCTCCTCCTGGGCCTTCAGGGACAATGATCCTATTGTTTATTTGTGCCCTCCTTTGTTTTCCGCGAATGGGGGTGGGTGGAGTTTGAAGCATGATAATGCTGAGTCTTATCTGCCATTTGTTCTGTTTAACTCATCATATTTTGGGCAACACTTTAAACAAAGCAGCAAACTGAGAAACAGCATGGTTGGATTGAAGGCATTTGCAGACATGATTTGATGACGTTCAAGCTGAACGCACTGCCCTCCCTGGCGTATTTATAGTGTCCCTTGCCAATGGCACCAGTGAAGTGTTTACAGATGGATACGTTGACCTTTATTGCTGGGGAAATACTTCAGGTGCCGATCAAACCTCCACGAGAGAGAGTGGCAAATTTTGGGAGACCATTTGAGGTTGTAGAAAACGTTTATGTGCTTGGGAATTAGACACTGTGCTGCTGATAAGTTATTACAGGAACCGTCCCACAGCTTCCCAGCACCTTAGCTAGGCCCTTTTTAGGAAAGGTTATTGAATGGATTGTGGCTCAGCAGCTGCAGGACCATCTGGACCGCACTGGTTTTCTTGGTCCCTCGCAGTCTGGCTTTTGTTCGGGTTATGGCACTAAAACTGCATTAGTGGCTTTGGTCGATGACCTTTGCCGGGAACTGGATCAGGGTCGTTTACCCCTGCTAATCCTATTAGATTTGTCAGCTGCATTTGATACCGTTGATCATGAGATGCTGGTGACTCACCTGTGGGACTACGCCGCGGTGAGCAGAACCATTCTTGAATGGTTCCGCTCCTTCCTGACTGGGGGAACTCAGAGGGTGGTGATCGGGGATTGTTCATCTTCTCCTCGGGAGGGACCTGACGTGTGGAGTTCCGCAAGGCTCTATTCTGTCCTCTCTCTTGTTCAATGTGTGCATGCACCCACTCGGCAAAGTCATGAGATGATATGGGGTGCAGTGTCAGCAGTGCGCCCTTTTCAAAGATGGCGATGGCAGGGTCAAGCAGCTGTTGTGCACATGCTCAGCCCTGCAGGCACCATCTTGCCAACCATCTTGCTTGACCTTGCCAACACCATCTTTGAAAAGGGTGCCCAGGACTGGAGCATTGCCCTATGCATGCTCCAGCTCCTTTTTTCCCCTCTTGTTTTTGAACTCAAGCAGCAGGAAGCCCAGCAGTGTGGCCAGGAGGGGACACCCCACCCCCACCCGGACTCCAGAGGGAGGTAAGTAAATCTTCAATCCTTTCTTGCTTGCCTCCTTCCTCCCCTGCAGGTGCTCTAGGGACTTGCCTTGCCCCCTGCTCGCCTCTAGGGCCCCCCACCCATTCCCCCTGCGATAATTCACCAGATTCACAATGGGGGGGGGGTGAGATCACCCAAGCTCTCGCCCCCTTGTCTCCAATCTCGCAAATTATCGCAAGATTTTAAAGGGGGCTCATTTCAGCCCTAATCCTGACATGGCGGAGGTAATGTTGGTGGGGAGGGCGGTGGGTGGGACGTCCCCCATCACTGATGGGGTTCGTCCCCCTCTGGTCTCTCAGGTTCAGAGTCTGGGGGTACTCCTCAATCTGCAGCTCCGCCTGGATCTCCAGGTTGAGGCTGTGGTGAGGAGTGTTTTCCGCCAATTACATCTGGTGCGACGGCTTTAGCCGTACATCTCAGACTCCGACCTGGCCACTGTCAAGATTAGACTATTGTAACACACTCTACGTGGGGCTTCCTTTGGTGACGGTCCTGAGACTGCAGCTGGTACAGAATGCAGTGGCTCGTCTCCTTACCAGAACGGGTCGCCATCAGCACATTACAGCGGTGCTCCAAGGTCTTCACTGGCTGCCGATAGTCTTCCGGGCCTGATTCACAGTGTTGGTGCCTTATACGGTCTGGGCCCCTCCTCTCTGCGAGACCGCCTCCCTCTCCGTGCCCTGGATCAACCCCTGAAGTCCACCAGGAGTGCCCTTCTTGGTGTCCCTCGGGTGGTACGGTGGGCTACAATGGAGAGGGCGTTCTCGGTGGCGGCACCCAGGCTGTGGAACTGTCTTCCGGCGGAGGCCCGGGTGGCCCCAGACCTTGCCTCGATTCAACGACAGTGCAAGCCCTGGCTGTTCCGCCAGGCCTTCGGTGAGGAAGGTGGGTGAAGGACTGGGGAGGATGGGTATGTATTTTTTTTCCTTTTCTTATGCTTCCCTTTTATGTTTATTTTTACATATTTTAACTTTTGTAAGCCAACCTCAAGCTGCCTAGGCAGGAGAGGCTGGGTATAAATAATGAAAATAAATAAATAAATAATTACTTATATAGGACTAGCAGTGTACCTGGTGCTGAACAGTAGCAATTAGAGACAAGTCTCTGCCCCAAAGGGAGGGGAACATAAGGAGAGACAAGGATACAAACATTCCCATTTTACAGATGGGAAACTGAGGCTAAGAGAGAGTGATTTGTCCAAGGGCACCTAGTGTGTTCCTGGCTAAACTGGAATTTGAACCCTGATCTCCCAGGTGTCCAAAGTCAGAACTTTAGCTACTAGTCTAAGAAACTTGTGTGTTCCCCATTGGTAACAATAGGAAAACAATAGGTATTTTTACACACACCTTAAAATGCTGGTCTTTCAGTCTTCTGGGTTTACAAGTCCACAAGTAAGTTCCAGATGCATTTTTCTCACACACACACACACTTCCCTGAGACAGTTCCTGGATGCATTCTTCACACACACACTGCCCTGAGGCAGCCTAAAGTAGCCGCAGCTGTAGACGTGAGGGGCTGCCATGGAAACCAAGTGACCACAGCTGCCTGGAGCAAAGCAGTTTACCAGGAGAACTTTTTACACAAAAAAGTTCTGGGAGATGTTCTATGCAGAAGTTCAACGAGCCAGATGTTTAAGATCTGGGTGAGTGATTTAGACACACAGAAAGTTCAGGATGTAGCAGCAAACATGCAGGAGAAATGTGTGTGTAAAAACACCCATTATGGCATGTGAAACAATTATGGCCAATTAGTGGCAACAGACAAACTCCCATAAAGGAAGGAAATGCCTGGGCCTGGCCTTCCCCTGACAGCAGAATGTTTAAGGTTTCTACTCAGGAAGTAGAGGGTCCAGATCATAGATCTGTCCCTTATCCTTGCGTGTGCACCCTCACCTCTGCTCCCTACTACTTGTCATTTCTATAGTGCTAGAGAGCACTTTACAGTCACAGATTTTTCAGAGACAGGTCCCTGCCCAGTGGGCTTACAATCTAAGAGGGACACCGCATGCATGAAGGGAACACACAGGGAAAGACAGAGATGCACATATGTTCCCATTTTACAGACGGGGGGCTGAGGCTGAGACTTGCCCAAGGTCACCCAGTGAATTCATGGCTACGGCAGGATTCCAACCTTGACTGTCCAAGTCCAGCACCTTATCCACTAGCCTGCACCACACTGGCTTCCATAACCGTGGTCTTCTAGTACTTGGGAAGGAACTGTGTTGGTGACTGCAGCATTAGATTGTGGGGATCCTCTTTCTGTGAGGCTTTTTTACACAGTAGAGGAGGAGTGGGGAACCCTTTCCATTCCGAGGGTCACTTTGACAAGGGCCACATACAAGTTAGGGGTGGAGGTGCTTAAGGGGTGCACTCAAGAAAAGAAGGACCCACATCATAGCTTTGTGCCTGTCCCCTGCCTCCTAAAATTCTCATCATTAGGTATGTTTTAGAATGTCACTGCTGTGTTGGACGTCTTTACCCCCAGGTTACGTGTTTCAGCGGTTGGAGGTGGGAACTGGATCCAAGGGCCATAAAAACTCGCTGCGGGCCCCTGGGCCTGAGGTTTCCCACCCCTGCCATACAGCAAAGCACTGGATTTGGAACTGGATCGACGGACCAGGGCCAGCCATGGAAGGGGGTCAAATAAAAACTAGCCACAGGCCGCGTTTGGGGTCCCAGGCCTGAGCTTCCCCTCTAGTCTTAATAACTTTGTGTCTTTTCTCTCCCACTGGTTTTCAAGGCCCTGAACAACAGAGGCCCTTGCTACTTCAAGACCTGCTTCTGGAACCAGATATTGTGCTTAAATACCACCTGCTTCTGCCTGGAGATCCTGCCATTGGGCCTTAAGTCAGAAAATGATTGGACCTTTCCTGAGGCGGGTCGGCCCCTCAGGGTGGAACTCCCTCCCGCCTCACCTTTAAAAACACCTTAAGATTATTTGGGGGGGGGGGGTTATTCTCTGGGTGCTTTTAGTGGATCCACTTCTGGTTTCCCTTAGTGTACCTTCTCCTTCCTTTTTACCCTCCCGCCTTTTATCTATTTTCAATTAATGCTAGGTTATTTTATTGTATTTTATGAACTGCCCTGTGAATTATTTGGGGGAGAAGAGGTGCTTTATTGTTATTATTATTAGTAATAGTAGTAGTAGTAGTAACACAGTAATAACATTCTAAAAATACCTAATAATAACTTTTCCACTTCGTCATACCTCTAAACAACCACAAGGTGTCAGTGTTAAAAACACATAAAACAGCCGGAGGATAGACAGAGACAGGAGGAAAGGGAGGCAGAGTAGAAATCTTCATCTTAACAAGTATTTATTTTTCTGGTTTGGTTCATGCAGGAGGTCAGATGAGACCAGCGCAGCATCCATCTAATGATGATACCAATCCTTCCTAGTCTTAAAAGGTATGAGAGAATGCTTTGATTTCCTAACACAAAATGTGTGAAAGGTGTCATCATTTCCTTTGCAACTAACTAGTTCTTCTGCACGATCACAGCACCTATACACTTTCAAGATGTTAGAAATATTCAGTAAATAATAGTAGGTTCCATAAGAGGTTTTAAAATATGTACCACTGGCAACTGCAATAAAAAGATGTATATATACCAATTACCTGAACTCAAAAAACTATCCCAGTAGTTTAATTAGTAATGGATGTTCAAAGAGCTTTAGAAGATGCTTGGAGGAAATCGGTATCCAAATTACAGCATCTTAGCAAATAAAAGAGGGAAAGAAAAAAAGAGAACATTATCCTGATAGCAATGAGAATTCTTGGACTGGTACTCAAAGTCTCTGATATTCAGCTGATGATTATTATTATTTACTTAGAGCCATCAATGTGCCTGGGGTGAATAGGTATGATGAGAGACAGGGTCCCTGCCCCCAAAGGGCTTACAATCTAGCATGGACAATGGGGAGGGGATCATGGGGAGAGAAAGGAGATGCATTCAAAAAGTTGAGAAGTTGCTCCTTGTTAACCTGCAATGAACAGAAAGCCAAGAAATTGTATAATAATAATAATAATAATTAATAATTTAATAATAAATAGAAGCACTTCAGTTGCATCCTAAGGATTGTAATCCTGCTTTGCTATATAGCAGTTGTAGGAAACCTTGAGGCCAAGTATGGCCCATGGCAAGTTTTTATGGGACCCCTTTCCAGTTCCTGGATCTCACCCCTGGATCCAGTTCCCACCTCCAACCACTGGAAAACTTAACTTGGGGTAAAGACAACCAACCTAGCAATAACAGTCTAAAAAATACCAAATAATGATAACGTTAGGGGCGAGGAGACAGATCCATGGCACGAAGTCATGATCTGGGCCTTCCTTTTCTTGAGTACAGCCCTTAAGCACCGCCACCCCTATTGTATGCGGCCCTCGGAGTGTGTACTATTTGTCAAAGTGACCCTCAGAATGGAAAAGGTTCCCCACCCCTGCTATAGAGCGTAAAAACACCTCACAGAAAGATGATCCCCACAATCTAATGCTGCGACCACCAAAACAGTTACTTCTGAGCAGTCCCACTAAAGCCCTGGGCAGCTACTTGAAAGTAAGTGGCTTGTGGAGGGTGGTTTAGCACACGAGACAACAGGTGCACGCAGTAGGTGGGCAGATGAGAAAGTAACTCTTTTATAGTAATAGCCAGATGGAACTTACATTAAAATGATGCTACGTTTTGCTTGTGCAAATACCATTACGCCCAGAAAACATTTATTTTTCAGTTACATCAGAAAAAGCAGCTTGTTAAAATGATTGTACTGAAACCAGAGAGATGCCTAAGGGCGCTGTTAGACGATCCCGCTTACAAGCGGGATCGTTCAGCGCCGGCATCTCTCCCTCGCCTTCCTCTGTATGCCGTGTCTGATGTTCAGACACGGCGTACAGCCCTTCCGCACATGCGCAGTCGGCCAGGGAACCTGGAAGTGTGGCGTAAAGCCGGCACTTCAGGGATCCACGTCTGAGGGGCCAGGATCGCTGACCCCGTCAGACGCGGGGTAAGATCCGGCCTTGAAGTTTAGACGAGCGCAAAGAAAGGCGGCTGATCAAAGAATCAGCCGCCTTTTTTGTCTCGTCTATAAGCGCCCTAAGCTGCAGGGCTCTGATTGAAAACGGGATCCTGCTCCAAACTTCCCGCAGAACCCATTCGTATTTAAAACAGGCAGGACAGTTTCCCGTCGATAAGAGACAATGACTGAAACCCAAAGAATGGGTGTCTGGGTGAAAAACCAGACATGACTGTGGCCCGCTATGGCCTGCCCGGGTCTGGGACTCCCACGCTCGTATGTTTCCCCACCGCCAGATGTTGGGCTGCAACTGGCCCGGGGCACATCCCTCCGGAAGATCCCGGGCCAAGGGCTGCCAACGTGGGCCAGTGCAGGCCTGCGTGTCTGTTTGCACTCCCCTCCCCGTCCCCGCCACTGGGCAGGGGCTGGCATGAGTGGTCGCCATGGCTGCACATCATGAAGGGGGGCTGGGAGCAGGACGCATGTTTGTTGTGTTCCCCCACCCTACCTGGGGCATGGAAGCGGCGGGACGGCTCTCTGGCTGCCAGGGGTCTGTCCAGTACCACTTGCCGATCTGAGGACGGGCAGCCATGCTGGGGCGGGGAGTTGCCTCACTGCCGGCGCGTCCGTTTTTACTCTACGAGGGAGACCCACATGTAAGCTCAGTCACAGGAGTGAATGAGGCCCGGGGGAGGCAAAGAAAAGCCAGGCCCCCAGCAAGACTGCTCAGTAGTCTGCCCATGTAGGGGCCTGTCCATAGCCTCCCAAGTCACCACTCCCCTCTGCACCGACCATTGCCCATTCTCACTCCCACCCCTCCAAAGTCCCACAGCTTGTGCCAGGTGTTGGGCTCCCTGGAAATTCAGCAGAGAGAAGGATTGTGGTTGATCTCAAACTGAAGACGAGTCTGCAGTGCAATGTGGATGCAAAAAAAGACCTGCAATTGCAGGTCATATTAAGAGTTGTTTGGTCACGGAAGAAGTTACCTAGAGAGGCTGCAGGGTCTCTGTCTCTGGAGGTTTACAAACAGAGGCAGGGCAGGGGATGATGTAGCTGTGAACTTCCTGAATCAAAGTGAGGGGCTGAACTAGATGATCTCTGATGTCCCTTCCAGCTCTGAGCTTTCGGGACACACAGGGCCCTGTGAAAAGTTAGAAACCCAGTCTCAGCAAAGCAGGCTGGGCATATATATGAAAGCTGGGACAGAAACGGTTAGGAATCATATGCACCCTAGCTTTGCTGCTCCACAACCCCCTCAATTTTAGGCCTATGAGAGATGGGGAAATGAGTCTGAGTTTTCTCACGAGCCCAGTTCTGCAGTCCTTGCCCAGTCCGAGTCTTTCCTGCACAAAGACACATGATCTGGTGATACTGGGGAGGGGAGCTAGCTAGGGAGAAAATCCGGCCAGCCAAGGTGATATGCAAGCTGACTAATGAGTCTCCACTCCCCTGGGTGCATGTTGCAGATCACACTTCCAGGACAGAGAGCTGTTTAATGCAAAGTCTGGACTGTGTCGCTTCAGAGCTTGTAAACACCAACAAAGACCACATTCACAGCTGACACCTGGCACTGTTCAAATGACATGCAGGCAAAGACACGGCAGCAGGGAGGAGCCCGATGCCAGCAGTAGCGCTGGTGAGAACAGGGCTTTGCCACGTCAAACAGGCTTCTGCTGCGGCTTTGCTCGCGCATGACAAGCTGGATTTTGCGCCCTATCATGTGCAAGCAAAGCTGTGGCAGAACCCTGTGTGTGCAGTGGTGATTAAAACACTCACCTCTGCTGAATACTGCAAAGAAAACCTTTTCCTTAGTTCCAGTGCCTTGACCATATATGACCCTTCCAGCCATTAACAAACAACTACTGACTTTCTCCTCTCTCACACGTGCACACTTGCCATCTCATGCCAGGGATCTCCCTAGAGCGAGGGTGGCCATACCCTTTAAAATAGGATACTTATGTGCAATACATGATGCAGGGCTGCACTGGAACCAGTGAGTAAGCATCCTCTTTTAAAGGGGCGGTCTGGCCACCCTACCTATAGCTCACCAGGTATTGAGGGTCTCCACCTTGTGACTGATTTGGCCGAAGACAGTTTGGGGTTGCTGCTGCTGATATACTGTGCACCTATCCGTACGGCAGCATCCCTACGCATTCTAGCTGAGCTGGTGTCGGAGGTGGTCTTGTGATCCCGGAGGACGGTGGTCTTTGGGGATTTCAAGATGCTCACTGACGCCAGCCTTCAAGGGGCAGAACATGAGTTCATGACTGCCATGTCAACCATGGGTCTGTCTCAGTTGGTAGTTGGCCTAACAAATGCGGGGGGACATACTCTGGATTTGGTGTTTTGCACCATCCTAGAGGCAGGGGATTCATTGGTGGGTGATGTGTCATCGATGCCATTGTCATGGATGGATCATTACCTTCTACGGGTCAGAGTCTTGGCACACATCTGCCCCCAGAAAGGAGCAGAACCTCTTCGGTTGGTTCGCCCCCGGAGACTTCTGGAACCGGAGAGGTTTTATAATGCTCTTAGGGAGGTGCCCTCAGATCCTGACGACCGATCACTCAATAACCTTCTTGCCTTCTGAAATGTCTGGTTGGCTGAGGCCGTCGACTGGTCAGCTCCCAAGCGTCCGCTCCGTGAGCATCAGCGTCACAGGTCTCTGTGGTTTACAGAGGACCTGCGACAGCTGAAGCAGGAAGGGAGGTGGCTAGAGTGATGGTGGCGTCGTAGTCACGCTGAAGACTTGCTGCCACCATAGCATCCATGAAATGCGTCCAGGGGAGCTTTTCCGAGTGGTGAAGGGGCTGTCTCTACCTGAAATTGGAATCTTCCCAGGTCCGCTGTGACAAGTTTATTGACTATTTCACTGACAAAATTGCTTGCATCCACCATGACTTCGATGCTGTGTTTATTACAGTAGAAGAAACAGAAGTTATGAATGCCCCAGCTTGTCCTGGTTTGTGGGATCAGTTTATGTTGGTGACACCCACCAACACGGGATGTTCTGGGGGCTGGTAAAGCCACAACTTGTGATCTAGATCCTTGCCCATCCTGGCTAGTCAAGGCCAGCTAGGAGACATTAGGACTATTGCTGGCACAGGTGGTCAGTGCCTCCCTTTGGGAGGGCAGGGTCCCTGGGTGTCTTAAGGAGGCCATAGTGCAGCCCTTGCTCAAGAAACTCTCTCTTGATGTTGATTCCCTCGCCAGCTATCAGCCAGTCTCTAACCGTCCCTTTTTACAGAAGGATACTGAGCGGGTGGTAGCTCGACAGCTTCAGGATCATCTTGGCCAAGCTGGTTTTCTGGATCCCTCGCGGTCTGACTTCCATCCAGGTTATGGCACTGAGACTGCACTTGTGGCCATGGTCGACGACCTGTGCCATGCATTGGATATGGGCCAGGTGACCCTTTTGGTCCAGTTACATCTATCATCTGCTTTTGATACGGTTGATCACGAGGTGTTGGTGACATGCCTGCAGGGCCTTGCTGGGGTGGTCGGAATCACTCTTGAATGTTTCCATTCCTTCCTGGCCAGGAGAACTCAGCGTGTGGTGCTGGGGGTCTGTTTTTCTTCTCCCCGGGATCTCACATGTGGTGTTCTGCAGGATTCCATTCTGTCCCCTCTCCAGTTCAATGTAGATATGCAGTCGTTTATGGGCAGTTTCTATGTTAACCCAAACATAAGGACTTTTTACATGCCTGAAGAAGGACCTTGTCTGGCCTGAAAGGTTTCATGCTCTCACCAACTCCAGTTGGTCCAATAAAAGAGATCACTTGAACTATTTTGCCCCCATCTCAAATATAAAAAGTTGTTTCGGTGCCAGTAACTGCCCTTGACTCTTGCACAAAGGGACAGTCCTTAGGTTGCCCTTGGCAGTTCTTAGGGACAGTTCTGGACCGCAAACCATAAATAAATTGGGCTGTGTGAATTCAGGAGTCTGTATAAAACCCATTAATGAAAGATGAGACCCTGAATCAGCAGGCAATTGTCTTGCTGTGGCAAATGCTAGGATGTGAAATTTTCTAACCCTTTCGAAACCATTTCTCCTCTACTCTGTGCCTCCACCACCTTTACAAACTCCCAGCAACTATCTTGAGATTGCTCTGCTGGTTTTCAGGGCCCTAAACGGTAATGGCCCTAGCTACGTTCGAGACCTGCTCCTG
The DNA here is from genome assembly GCA_003113815.1 of Sphenodon punctatus. Classification (NCBI taxonomy): domain Eukaryota; kingdom Metazoa; phylum Chordata; class Lepidosauria; order Sphenodontia; family Sphenodontidae; genus Sphenodon; species Sphenodon punctatus. The sequence continues at coordinate 4,073,975 of QEPC01010552.1, read as the reverse complement.
GAGCCTCGCCCTGATGGGTATCTGCTCTCATTAATCATTCACTGTTTGTGGATCCTGCCATCAGGTCTTAAGTTGGGAGGCAATCGGACCTTTGCTGTGGCGTGCCCCTCAGATTGGAACTCGCTCCCTCCGGATCTCCATCTTAGTTCCTCAGCCCTCATCTTTAAAAAGTACCTGAAACTTCACTTGTTCCCTAAAGGGGTCCACTTCTGGTTCCCTTTATTGTAGTTTGAACTCCCTTTTTACCTTCCCCTTGTAAATTGTTTTACATTGATTTTATATTGTTTAATATTGTTTTTATATTTTTATGATTGTAAAGCACGTCGAGTGCCATTTAAGGGCAGGGGAGCACTATAAAAATAAACATTATTAATTATTATTATTATTATTATTATTTTATTATTGTTACTCAAAAGGCTGCCAAAAATGAGAATAATATGTGCAAATTATAACCCCACTAGCCAATTCGGCACTAATTTCTAACCATGCTTTGAATGGCTTTATTATGTGCCCAGTACTGCAACATTTCAGCAGAGGATTTAGATTCGAGGAATGGTTTGTCCATAACTGAATGGCAACTGTTTCTCCCTTGCTTGCACTTCCTAACTCTGCTCTTCCTTAGGCAGTTATTACAAAACTCTGAGGCTGAATGCTTTAACTTTCCAACAGAGACAAAGTATTATAGTGATATTTTTTATTGGACAAACTCGAGTCGATGAAGGTATGGAAGCTTTTAGACCTCACAGGGTCCTTCCTCAGGCAAGTCAGGAGTTGGAACTGGAGACTGAGCCAAGCAGCAGTGTAGATTTATTATTAATTATTATTATTATTTATTTATTTCAAATTTTTATACCGCCCCCTCCTGCTTACGCATCTCGGGGTGGTTAATGACATCATAAAAACACATAAAATTCCAAAATATAAAACATTAAAATAACCCAGGCAGAAAAAAACCCAACCCATACCCAACCCCCCCACCCATCACCCGTCTCCCTCATCAAAGGCCCGACAGAACAGTCAGGTCTTACACTGTCTATGGAGAGAGGGAAGGTCTAAGGCCAAGCGAAACTCCAACGGGAGGAAGTTCCACAGCCATGGTGTGGCCACCGAGAATGCCTTCCTCATAGTCGATATGCGGGGGACCCCAAGCAGGGTGCCTCCGGCCAACCGCAGAGACTGATTCAGAACCTGGAGGGTGAGGCGGTCCTGCAGATAAGTGATGCCCAGGCCGTTCAAGGCTTTAAAGGTCAGAACCAACACCTTGAATTGGGCCCGGAAAACGATCGGCAGCCAGTGCAGAGAACGGATCACCAAAGTAATGTGCTCGC
>QEPC01010552.1:4042280-4053442 GCA_003113815.1 Sphenodon punctatus | reverse complement strand
CCCTAAAAAGGGAAGATTAGAGACGGGTCAGTAGTTGGCAAGTGCATCCACATCCAAAGATGGCTTCTTCAGCAGGGGGCGCAACGCAGCCTCCTTGAGACTGGGCGACAACCTCCCCTGCCGAAGGGACGCGTTCACTACCCTCACCAGCACCGTCCCCAAAGTCTCCCTAGAGGCTTTCATCAACCAGGACGGGCACAGATCTAATTCACAACTTGTGGCTCTAACAGACCCCAGGACATTCACCACATTTTCCGGCGTCACTTCCTGAAACTCATCCCAGAAAGATAGATCGACCAGACGGGGCCTCCATAACCTCATGCCCCTCGCTTACTGCTTCCAATCCAGTGTCAAAGTTACTCTGGATCTGAGCGATCTTGTCTTCAAAGTAGGTGACAAACTCCTCACAGCGGGCCTGGGACAAGTCCCCGTCCAGGCGGAGGGAGGCCGGACTGACCAGCCCCCACACCACCCAGAACAGCTCCGCTGGACATGACTTCGCAGACGCTATGAGGGCAGCAAAGAACTCCTTCTTTGCCATCCTCACAGCCTCAACATAGGACCGCAAGTGGGTCCTATGAAGAAGTCGATCAGATTCAGATCGAGTCCAACGCCAGTGTCGCTCTAGTCTCCTACCTACCTGTTTCATACACCGCAGCCCCTCAGTAAACCAAGGGGCCCTGCGGTGATGAGACAGAGGCAGTAGACGTCTTGGACCCACCCTGTCAATGGCCTCCCCCAGCAAGATGTTCCAATGCTGGACCAGCACATCGACCGAGTGACCGTCAGGGTCCAGGGTGATCTCCCTCAGAGCCTCCTGGAACCAATGCGGTTCCATCAGCCTCTATGGTGCAGGGGTGCACTGTTTGGGCAGCCCACAGCCCAGGGACACCCGCCGCCCTTTCTAAAGTGAACTGAAGTGGAGCTACGAGTGGGTGGACATGGAGGTGCACCCCTTGAGAAGCTCTGGGGGCAGGCAGCCGACACGGTTTACACCCATTGTGGCACTACACACCAGCGTCCAGCTTAAGTTCCATTTGTTGCCAAGATAATATTCTGGTTGCTTGATACAGCTATCTTGTGCATAGCTGCTAAGAATGATTCCCCTTCGCTGGTGCTGGTTTTGTCCTCTTCCTTGCACAGGTTGGGGACTCTTGGTTTCTGTTTCAGCACATTTTGCTCCTCAAAATCTTACAAAAGGGTTCAGTTTTTTGCAGTTGTTGCAACACTTTTCCGAGACACAGCAATGTTGTGGTTTCTCTTCGCAGCCACATAATGTGCAGTTCTTTGTACACTGCCTTCGACTAATGCATTCTGGCTGCTATTTGTAGACTTTTATTTAGAGGTGACCATTCTATTCTACCTAGCCAGTGATATTCTACTCTAATGCAAGTTCTAAGGGTGTTTATAGATGTGACGGCGGAGCTCTGCTGTCACAACCGCACCCGGGGTGGGAACATGCCAGCAACACAGTCCACCAGACCCGGTTTGCCAGCACAAGAAAACATTTGCGAGAAATACAGGTTGCAGGGCTGCATTGGCGCCAATGGAACCCTTCAACCTGTATTTCTCATGTGTCCTCTAAAATTTGCATATCTGGCCACCCTAAATATACCCTACCCAATCTAGGGTTGCCACTTTTTACAGTCTCACCCTAAGACTCCCATGGGCTTAAATGGGACAAACTGCAATAAGTGGCAGCTGTAACCTAAACTGAAAGTGGCGATTTGGGTACGAACCAATATCCATTTATACACCGTAGGGTATCTTATTTGGTCTTTTGGGTTTGTCTCCCACCCCACCCCACCACCCACTGTATTTTGGTTACACCTTTTCAGTAATATTAGCACTACTGAGCCTACGTGATCGCCAAAAATTATATAACCAAAATACTGAAAAGATGGGGAAAAGAAAACAAAATACCTGAACTGGAAAAACTGTAACACAACACACACACACACACACACACACACACACTGGATATACACATACCTGTTTCAGTCACAGATATTTGGGTACTTGAAGGACTAGCAGAAAATGCATGTAATCCCCATGAATAACAAACTCATGACCTGTTTCTAGTTTTAGTCCTTCCCTTAAGACTTCATTCTCATTGCCGACAGACCTTAACAGGGGGAGCATTCCATCTCTAGTTTTCAGTGGGAGTATCTCTTGGCTTGGTGAACTGAGATATTTGGTGGGATAGGTCATCGCAGCAAGGTGAAGCAAGGGTCAATATTCCTTTTATTTCCACTCCAAAGTGGTGTGGTGAAGGCGGACGTCTCTAGCCTCTGTGGTTATTTATCCTGTCTGATCTCCGAAGGCCCAGGGTAGCTAACATCACTGTGAAACACCCAGGGCCATAACCCACAGATCCCCTTCTAACCGTCCCTGTTAAATGCCTAACCAAATAAATAGGTCTTACACTGCCTCCGGAAGATGCCCAGGCCAGGCTAGGCAAACCTCCAAGGGAAGGGAGTTCCACAGCTGTCGAGCAGCCACTGAGAATGCTTCTCTGAGTGCCCAGGTCAAAGAGATCTGCGCCAATGATGGAATTTGCAGAAGAGCTCTTTCGGCTCGGCTGATCTTAGAGGCAGCAGAGGGACATAAGCAGAGAGACAGGTCCTTTATATGAAAGTCAGAAGTTCCCCAAACATCTGGATCTTGGATGCACTAAGGAGCAAGTTGGGATTGGGAACTGTGCTACACTTAATGAGCCAAGATCTATCTCCATACTTGTCTTGTTTCTATCATACTCTGGGGCCACAACACCCTCCAGAACCACAAGAGAGTGCTGCCAGTCAGTCTTGCTTGGGCACAGCCTCTGTTCCCAGGTGGTTCCCTGGGTTGTGTGCAAGCTCAAGAGATTTAACAGCTTTGACATTTTAAAGTGATCAGCTAAAAAAATAATAAAAAAAATAAATAAGCTAAGCTAAGTCTTCCTGTTTTCTGTTTGATTGTTTTTACACGGAGAAAAATACACAAGGGCTTCTATTATTTATTATTATTATTAACAAACATTTATATAGTGCCAGCAGTGTACCTGGCACTTTACAAAGTAATAAAATAGACACGGTCCCTGCCCCTAGGGCTTACAATCTGAGAGACAGGAGCTGGGGGAGAGACTTAGGAAGGGGAACAGAGGGAGAGACAAGGGGTCTAACATTCATGAAGATGCGAGGTCTCAAGTTCACGTACTTGGCTTGGTTACGATGAGAATGACAGCAGACAGGTCTATGTAAATAATGTCGGCCAGTCTGGGTTTAACTTTCTAAATAGATCAGTTAAATTGGCCCATTGAGAGATTAGTTGTTTGTTTTTAATTGTTTAAGTTAATTTAGCATAGATGACTTGTGTTAGGATGACAGCCGCGAAGTTCCCTATTGGTCCCCAAAGGAGCTGTAGCCTAGGCAGTAGCCAGTCAAGCTTTCTGTATTCGTAAGCCTCAGTCCTTACACAGAAGGACCGTCTCTTCACGATCAATTTTCATGGCCTCACCAGTCCTTCTCTTCTGTGCTGAGACTGACACAACCAGACGAATTAGTACGAATTGTAGTGATGGAGTTTGGGGAAATATGCAGCATCCCTGCTGGCAGTATCAAACTTATTTCATGTAGGTCACCTCCCTGCCACCGTGTACTGGTGAGTTTGGGGCACTACTGTCAAAGGTTGTATTGAACTATTGATCCAACAAGAAAAGAATTTGTATCTCGCTCCCAATATACAAAGCTGTCCACAGATACTAAAGGCCTGACCCAATACCTGCAGGAGAGAAACTTATTCATTTAAGCAGACCCACTGAGCTGAAGAGTCATTCATTCTAAATTTGTATTAGGGTGACACCAAGAAAGCCCAGGCCTAGAGTCATGGCTACATTTTGCTAATCTTGATAGGCTGGAAATTGGGCTGAAATCTAAAAAAATTAAATTCAAATTAGATAAATGTAAAGTTCTGCATTTAGGAAAGAAAAACCAAGTGAACAAGTTTAAGATGGGGGGGGGGGGGCGCTGGCTTGGCAACATCACACGTGAAAGGGTTCTAAGGGTTGTGGTTGATCAGAAACTGAATATGAGTCCGTGATGTGACGTGGCGGCAATAAAGACAAATGCCGTTTTAGGCTGCATTGTCTCCAAGCCAGCAGGGGTAATCATTCCACTCGATCCAACACTGAAGGTAGGCCTCACCTGGAGTATTGTTTCGAGTTTGGGGCACCTCATTCTAAGGAGGAAAGTGGGTTCAGAAGATGACAACAAAGATGATTAAGGCCCTGGAAAAACCAAGGCTTATGAAGAAAGGTTCAGTACATAAGAGGCGCCAGACTGGGACAGACCAATGGTCCAACAAGCCCAGCATCCTGTCTCCGACAGTGGCCAATCTCAGTCGTTTCAAGAAGTACCCAAAAGGTCACAATCAGGCAATCCATTCCCTATTGTTCACTCCCGGCTCCTGACAGTAAGAGGTTACATTCCCCAAACTTCTCTGGCTCATAGCTGCTAATTGACCGGTCCTCCAGAAACTTGTCCAACCCTTCCTTAAACCCAGTTATATTACTGACCTTGACCACATCTTCTGGCAACAAATTCCACAACCTAATTGTTGAAGGAGCTGGGTATGTTTAGCCTAGAGAAAAGAAGATCAAGGGGAGACATGATATCATGTCTTCAAATATCTAAAGGCAGGGCTTAATTTTGGGGTAAGGGGGAGCTTGCCAGGGCTCAGTCCCGACAATTAAATTCATGTGGGGGCGGGGTTGAGCCCCAGGAAATGTAAAAGACCAGGGAAAAGGCCAATCGTGGTCATTTCAGGGTTGGAAACAAAAGCCAGATAAAAACTGAATGTTTTATTTGGATTCCATTCATGACTTCCATGCCCCACCTGCTGTGCCGGTCATCATCACACAGATGAAATCACCAAAACTCCCCATCTATAGTCAACTGTAGAGAGGCAGGTTAGTCTAGCACAGGGGTGGGGAACCTTTTCTGTCCCAGGGGCCACATTGAAAATTTGTACGTGCTCCGAGGGCCACGTACAGGTTGGGGGTGGGGGTGGTTAATGGGTGTATTCAAGAAAAGGAGGGCCCAGTTCATGGCTCTGTGCTGTGGATCTGTCCCCTACCCTTGTGTGCATGCCCCCCTCTCTGTTCCATCTGCCGGAGCTCAGTTTTTCAGTGCTTGGGGGCAGAGACTGGATCCAGGCACTGGAAAGGGACCGCATAAAAACTTGCCAAGGGCCGTATTTGGCCCCCTCCCCGGGCCTGAGGTTCTCACCACCCATGGTCTAGTGGCTGCATTGCTAACTGCTCTGACAAGGCCTGCGCCAGGAGGCGTGGCTTCTGGAGCAGAGGAGGGTGTGGCTGCTGAGGCAGGCTGGGGTCCTGTCAATCCTGTCTAAAGGGCTGCCCCAGAGAAGACAAAGGAGCTGATCTCCACTGCCAGGCAGCACAAGGCTAAAAATCATGAGCTTAAATGACAAGGAGGTAGATTTTGGTTAAATATCAGGGGGAAACTTCCTAAGAGTAAAAACCATTTGGCAATGGAACCAGTTGCCTGGCGAGGCCGTAGGCTCTCCATCGCTGGAGGCTTTCAAAAGAGGCTGGACAGCCAGCTGCCAGGGGTGTTGTAGCTGTGGACTTCCTGCATCAATGTGGGGAATTGGACTAGATCACCTTTGAGGCACCTTCCAACTCTATGGTTCTATTTCCTGACTGCAAGCCAGCTTGCCCCAGACCTCTGATTTTGCCCTCTCCTTCAGTCCGCCCCTCACCCTGCAAGGACTTAGCCCATTTGGCCCATGACCCAGTTACCTAACTCTATCCCTGTCCCTTCCTCTCTCCAACCCCTGATCTGCCTGACTCACCTCTAACTTCTGACCCTGGCTCAGCTCTGGTTTCCAGCTTCTGATTTGGCCCTGATCTCCCTTGGCTTCTCCTGTGGGCTTTTGATGCAACATGGCCCTCAAGCCATAACCCATGTCCTCGACAATGGGTGTTTTTACACACACATTTCTCTTGCATGTCTGCTGTTACATCCTGAAATTTCTGTGTGTCTAAATCACTCACCCAGATCTTAAACATCTGACTCTTTGAACTTCTGCATAGAACTTCTCCCAGAACTTTTGTGTGTAAAAAGTTCTCCTGGTAAACTGCTTTGCTCCAGGCAGCTGTGGTCACTTGGTTTCCATGGCAGCCCCTCACATCCACAGCTGCGGCTACTTTAGGCTGCCTCAGGGCAGTGTGTGTGTGAACAATGTATCCAGGAACTGCCCCAGGGCAGTGTGTGTGTGTGAAAAATGCATCCAGAACTTACTTGTTGACTTGTAAACCCAGAAGATTGAAAAATCCGGAACTTTAAGGGTTGTGTAAAAATGCCCAATGTTTCATGTAGCGAATGCCATTTCATAGCCAGGGTAGCTGCTCCCTATGGGAGGAAACTCTGAGAGGGCGGGACCACCTCAGAGAGGGTGGGGCAAAGGGAATGTCACGCCCCTTTCTGCCGTAACACTACCCCTTATGGCACATCATGATGCTTCACAAGACGTGGAACCACATTGGACAGGGCCAAGGGGTCGTCAGTCCCCATGGGCACCAGCAGAATTCCATATGGGAGGGACAGCGAGCAGGAGAGCCGATCCACCTCACCCCAATGTGACCACACCCAATTCTGAGCATCAGGATGTCACAACGCTCAGTAGAGGCAGGGCCAAGGGGGAGCCATAAGGGTGTAACCACACCCCTTTGCTCTGTGTCCGAGTGGTCATGGTTGTTATGTCCCATTTATTGTGTTACCTGATGGAGCAGGGTGAGCTGGAGTGCCTCCACGGCACCTGCTCCAAGAGGCCTCTGACCTGATTATCTGCCTCCCGGGAGCTATGGGGAAACTGCTAGGGCTACTTGGACATAGAATTGGTTGTGGCTGGTTGTAACCACACCCCTTTGCTCTGTGTCCGAGTGGTCATGGTTGTTATGTCCCATTTATTGTGTTACCTGATGTAGCAGGGTGAGCTGGAGTGCCTCCACGGCACCTGCTCCAAGAGGCCTCTGACCTGATTATCTGCCTCCCGGGAGCTATGGGGAAACTGCTAGGGCTACTTGGACATAGAATTGGTTGTGGCTGGTTAGGTGACCAGAAGCCCTCAGTATTTAAGGCTGGGCTAAGAGCCTCACAAGAGAGACCACCAGGGAAGCCTATAGAGAAGGTTGGGGGAAGGTGTTGCCTCCAGGCAGGGGAGAAATAGGCCTGGGAGGCCATCCCTGGAGTAGGGGATGCGAGAGTTTTATGTTTGAGAAACTTATGTATGCCTGTGTTTCTGATTTACTAAGCGAGTCCACTGCCAGGACTCTCCGGGGGGAGCCGTGCAACAAACAATGGAGTGTGAAGGACTGAAGAACCAAAACAAAAGCTGTTTATCAAAGGAACTTTGTGTTTTGTGCCTGTTTGTGGGGAAACTGGGGCACAGGCCCAAGGCACAGATTCCTGGCATGTCACACTAGGCCCTTGCGGAACGTCATGACATTGGCTGCTAATACACAGGCTTTAGTGGCTCCAGGCAGCTCCCACACTGCCGCCCCCTGCAGGTCCCGTGTGGGGAGTGCAACCTCCCCACCATGGTCTGCCCATTCACTGCCTCCCCCTTCTACCATAAAGTCACAGTCGCTCTAGCAATGCTTTAGGCGGCGCCTGTGACTCTATGGGGACAGCATGCGCCCCAACACACAGGAGGTGGCCCCATGGGAACCTGTTGCCCCGGATTTGCTCGCGCGGAAGGCTCCACATTTCTGGCGATGATGCTGTATGGAGTGGCCCTGGAGTGAACATCTGTCAGCCACCTGATAAATGGGCAGGTGAATCCGGGGCTAATGTGGGGCAACATCACATTTGTTAACACCCATCATGGTGCTCCATAGGGACAGAACCATGTCAGAAAGGGGGTGGCAAAGTCCCTATGGTACGCGTATTCTCTGATATGGCTGCTATGTGCTGTGCCCCGAAGCCCTGACTCAAAATTCGGGCTTCCTCCAGAACCCAGAAACTCTGAGTCAACTCAGAGAGGTGGCAACACTAACCATAGCTACTACAGGCCAGAGCTACTACAGGCCAGAGCTACAATCATAGCTAGCGGGTAAAATCTAAAGGCTGCTTGAGACTAAGCCTTCTCTGAGGCAGGCATAGGAACCAGGCTGTAGTCTGTTTCTGTGGGTTTATGGGGCCCAGTTGTTCCAGCCAAGTTTGTTTATTTCTGGGTTTGAAGAATCCACCCAAATGTCGTTCAAGAAAATAAAGGCAGAGTCCCGCGATGAGAGCTGACGCAATGAGTAAGAAGACAGTTGCCAACGTACGTGGTGAAGAAGATTCATTCGGGAAGCTCAACCAAAACCCACCAGCGTGTCACTTTCAGGTCATACAAGTGTTTTTAATAGTAGGGCAGAAGCTGGCTGGATTGTTTCTCTGTTTACTCTGTTTTAATATCTCTAACTAGTACCAGGAAAAGCCCATTCGAAATGTTCAGGATTATTTGTACCATTTGCAGGATCTGCAGTCCAGCATTTGGCGGGCTGTTGAGGGAGTCTGATTCTGGCTGGGTCTGGCCAGCTGGAATTTTCTCAATGGAGGAACCTTTCAGAAGACATAAAGGGCCTCTTCTAGTATTCTCACCTCACCCACCCTGCCTTCTGGCCCTAGCTTAGAGGGTGTGACAGAGGCAGAAGGGGATATAGCTGGAGAGCTGCCATGCTCTGGCAATCTACAAGTCACAGATGGTCCCTTGAAGACTGTTTCCAGCTGGCATAAGTTAGAGCAGTCCCTAGACTGTTGTAACCTGCTCCAATTCTGGGAACTTGGGGTAGAGATGTGCTTGCTTTATTGCAATGGGAGAACAGCCTCATTTCCCCTGCCTCTTTCTCCCCTGTGAAAGAGGCCAGTCAAATATGTGTTGGCTGGTTTAATGCAGGAGAGCTGTGCTTGCTCAATACACCAGGGCCCTGTTATAGTTCTCAGCAGTTATTCCTCTCAGCTCTGCTTTGTGAATTCATTCACTTTCCTTCACATCTAGAGTACTTCTAGCTTCAAATTAACACTAATTTGTGACCAAAGGTGGCCACTATTGAAGCCAGGATGCTGGGCGAGATGGACCATAGTTGTGACCCAATATGGCACTTTAGAGACATTACAGGACCTTTTAAAATGCATTATGCTTTTATACTGGGAAAAGATTAGATTATGAATAAAAATCATCTTTATCTAGCTTCCCCACCCCCCGGCCATGGCACTCAGAGTACATTACAGATAACACAACTTTTAATCCTCACAACAACCCTGTGAGGTAGGTTAGGTTGAGAGAATATTGTGACTGGCCCAAGGTCACCCAGTAAGTTTCTGGCTAAGGCAAGACTAGATCTGGGGTCCTGAGCACTTAGCCATTACGCCACACTGGCTCTAATTAGTTCAGATTAGATCTCTAGCCCCAAGAAAATAAATGCCCCCTGAAATTGCTACACCCCCATGATATAAGTAGGGTTGGCCTCTGCAAGTGACATGTTCCAGGAATGAGCACTGTGGGCTCCCCAGTGTTCCTGACCAGTTCTTGTGAGTTGCAAATAGTACCACTTCCCTTGCCCACAGTGCCTACGAATGATGTGATGTGGCTGGCTGCATGCAGGAGCTCCGGGGCCACCCCTTGTCAACAGATCGGCCGAGCCTGGAGCACTCTGGTTTTCCGAGCAGCGCTCCATTAGTGGGTGCACGTGGCTCGCAGGAGCACGCCTTTCCATCTGCTCCACCTTCAGATCCGTGGCTCATGGCTGGCCATGCAGTGCAGCATCTCGCCTGACAACACCCAACGTTTGTGTGCAATGAAAATAATAGAGAGCTGCCGGAGGCACAGAGTGGCGGGGTAAACGTGAATGAAATAAATAATAGCCCGCAGAGGGTAACACTAGCATGCCCTTTATAGGAATGTTTGTAATATCCCTGAAGCATTTATTATTCATTATTTATCATTGCTATAGCACTTTCAGTGTTCAAAGGGCTTTAAAAATCATACATAGTACACCCTCACAACAGCCGTGTATCATTATTCCCATTTTACAGGTAGGGAACTGAGGCTGGGATAGTGACTCGCTCAAAGCCACCCAGTTAATTCAGGTCTAAGAGAGAATTTAAACTCTGGTTTCACAGGTCCAAACCCAACATTTTATCCACTAGGCTACACTGACTCTGTTTCCATTGCTGTGCTTTTACTCCTTCATAATGCAGGAATGGTTGGGGACACAGATCAGGTCAGTAGCCACCAGGGCAAGGAACTAGTAAAGGAAGTAGAAGAGCAACATCACATGAGGCGTTGTACCAGGTCAAGAGACCAATATAAATCAGGAGCTGAGAGACTGAACTGGAGGCTAGGTCAGGAAGCCATGCCAGAAGGTCAGGGATGAGTCATGGACTGAGGCAGGGGCAGGATATAGACAGGGTGGGTGTTAATAAGCGTGACAGTGGAGCACTGCTGTCATGACCTGGCCTGGGTCAGGAAACTGCCACCGACGCAGTTCAGACCAGGTCAGGCCACTAACGAAACATGCTGGTGATTGGGCTGCTGGGGAGAGCGGGGAGCCGTACAAATGTGGGGCTGGATGGCCCCACCCCTTTGCTGTGCCCAGCGCCCTGCCCCCTACCATGACAGGCAGCCATGGTGGCCAATGACAGTCGCCATGGAGGATCCAGGCCGGGTCACGGCGGGCCATAACAAAACGTTACACCCTGATGTGGCCTGTTTTGGCTCACCTGCACAGTGTCCTGATGGGCTTGTGAGGCCACCCCTCACCACCCACTCAGATAAACTGTTGTCTTCCCACCTCCCCACCCTGGAAGCTCCTACCCTAGTGACCCCTACCCTGGACCCCCTACCCTGGACATGCCCCAGTGGCCTCTACCCCAGTGGCCCCAGCCTCCCTACTTCTCACATGCCCCAGTGCCCCTGACCTCCGCATCCCCCATTCAGACTGTGGGTTCCCAGCCTCGGCTATCTAGGGTGGCAAGATGCCTAAGGCCAGCCCTGGGGACAGGGAATGTCCGTTGGATGGAATGGCTAACCAAATCCTCAATTTGGCAAATCACAGAGATAGAGAGCAGTCACCTCATCCTCCCCCCCCCCCCCCCCCCCCCCCCCCCCCC
>QEPC01010552.1:3994379-4009823 GCA_003113815.1 Sphenodon punctatus | reverse complement strand
TTTCATTGGGACTAGCCTTTCATTTCTTAAAGGATGCCTTTTTGGCTCTAATAGCCTCCTTCACCTCCCCATTTAGCCATAGTGGAAGACTTTTGGTCTTCCTGCTTCCTTTTTTAACTTGTGGGATGCATTTAATCTGGGCTTCCAGACGTGTGCTTTTAAACAGCCTCCACGCCTCTTGCAAACGTGTAGCCCTTGCAACTGTGCTTTACAGAGAAGAGGCCAAAAGGGCCTGGGACATGCAAGACACCTATATTTTGCTTTTAGGCCTTTAGAAACACATCATAGAGAGAAGAAGCCATAATGAGTCCTTTTGGAGGGGGAATAATTTGTTGAAGGGAGGGATTTAGGGTGTTTTCATACACGACAGCGCTTGGTTGCCACCACGGTCTGCCCCGATCTGAAGTTGGGCTGACATCGGAGCCAGGACCGGTCTGGCGTGACGAGGGCCAGGCCACCGGGGAGACGCACGGATGTGTCCCCCAGCCTACCGGCCTGCAGCCATAGCAACCAATGACGGCAACCATGGCAGCCAGTCATAGTGGCGCTTCTGACCTGGCCAGGAAAAGCAGGATTTCAAACGTGATAGCCTGCTTTACACCCAGTTGGGTGTTTGGATCACAGCCATTTTGGCGGCTAGCACTAGCACGGGCTGCAACTTGGAGACTTTCCTGAATCACAGCCTGCACTAGCTGCCAACACAGCTGGGATCTATTCCAGGCAAACATCTGGCACCCGGGAACTAATGTGACAGTGGCCTGGGGGATAAAGTGGAGTAAATTGGGCCACCATCATGTCTGAAAACACCCTCAGTGTTTAAAAATTTGGGAAAGGATGCCCTAGATTGTTATGCAAGATTCCTCCTGGCGTGCACCATAAGCGCTGCAATCTCCAAATAGCTCACGTCTTTTTTCTCTGACAAGGAGATTTCTCAGAAGTCAGTCGTTTTCACACTCCCCGCTTTGCCCCACTTTCTCTGTCTTCCATTACGTATGGCTCCGATTTCTCATTTTCTCCTTAATTTTGGAAATCTAAACAAGTCTCAGTAGGATACAACAAACCCTCTGCTTTCCCCGGACCATCAGCATTCTCACATTTATGCAGTTCTTGCTGGCAATCCTGCAAACTGAAGTCTAGACTAATCTATTTAACTCACTTTCCTGCCCCTTTTCTTTCTCTCTCTAATAATATTGCCTCCTCTTTAAAAATACATTTAAAAATTCAGGCTGTCAGAGCCAAAAGACAGCCTGTCTTATTACTCTGATCATAAACTTTTAATGCCTCATACAGCAGCCAGTTTGTGAATACAGTTGTATCTTTCTGTCATTTATTAGTGAGTCAGGAATGCAGGGATCGAGTTTGGAGAGTAGTGCAGAATCAGGTTCCTCGGGGCTATTTCAGGAAAAAACACGGGGAGCAGGGTAAACAAGCCAGTGTGCTAGAACAAACCAACAGGCAGGCAGACGGAAGACAAGACAGAAGGACCAACTGAATAAACAAGATGCCAAGGCAGGGTCTAGAAACAGGTACAGGCACCCCCTCCAGTGATGGACAACTTTGGGCGTTTTCAGACACCCACCCACTATACATATTGCAGGGCTGCAGTGTTGCCTGATGGGTGCCCTGTAACTTGTAGAGTGGGTGGGAAGTGTCTTGTCTGAAAACACCCTTTGATGCTAAAGGAAGGAAGGAAGACAATACATTATTCAGCTACCGGCTGATGTGGGATAATCAGCCTCCCAGGAAAGTTGAACGTCAAAAATACACAATACAGTTACAAAACAAACTTAATTTGTTACTAGACAGCACATCATGGTTTCTATTCTTGGCAGTATTACAGCTACACACTTACTATCATCGAATAATTCCGAAATGAAGATATCTTACACATCCAAGGCTGGCCAGATCCTAGAGTACGCAGGCTGGTTCAGGAAAAGTCAGGAGAGGGCGCTTGGTTTCTGGGGACGAGAGATTCAGTCCCTTGGAGTGAGGATGGAGCCGATGGTTCTGTTTCCAGTATCAGTTACATCTTTGCACAACTCCATGCTGGTTGGCTGAGGTTTTTTATACAGTTCTTGAGGTGATGTTCAGCAATAGCAAGATGTCAAGCCATGATGAGATTAGACGGTTCTTTGTACAACAAAGGGGTCTTTCGAAAGGGTGGACTGTGAGCACATCAGCATCTTTATCTTTGACGGATTGTTCCTGCCTGACCCTGAGATTGACCTCTGTCATGACCAAAATGTCCGTGGGTGTCAGGATGCTTATTAAAGTTCTTTGGCAGTCTACAGCTCTTGAGTCAGAGGTGCAAATTGACCCTCTTGGTCTCAGGATGGTTTGTCTGACAAATCAGGATGTTTCTCAACAGGATGTTTCTGAAGCATATGTGGATGTGTCAGGAACAGATACTCAAGTGTCAGGATAGGTCAGGGCTTTAGGCTGCTTTTACATCAATGGACGCCGCTTGCGCCGGTAATCATGTGGCATGCAGGCAGTGTTTAGATGCACCGTGGATACGCCATATTTACGGTCGCGCATTCTTTAAGACCGCAAATTAAATACCTCAATGTCAAGGTATTTAATTTGCAGTCTTAAAGAATGTGCGACCAGAAATACAGCGCGTCCACAGTGCATCTAAACTCTGCCCGAGGCACTTTTACATGCCGCATAATTACAGGCGCGGGCAGCGTCCACTCGTCTAAAAAGGCCCTTCATTTTTTGTTAATATGCTGATGGCGCACGTAGCTGAGCCATTCCACACTTTGGGTCTCTCTGCATTCTCTGACCTTTTCACAAACTCTAGGGCCTACGTCTCCTGACCCTAAGCAGGATCATTCACTGCTTAGTTTGGCCAAAGTGGGGCATGTTGCCACACCCCAAAACTGATTATATTAAATTAAATAGCATAGCCCTGGGTGTTCTTGCCATCCATAGAGATACCCAGTCCTGCTTTAGACTTCCCTTTGGACCTATGCAGAGGGACTGTATTTCTTTCCTTTCCTGTCAGAAATAATAATAATAATTGGTACATACCGCTTATGGTCGATTGAATGAATAGAAAGCAGGGACAAATGCAGTGGCACCAAGCCTTCTTTGTGAGTTTTAATTTCAGAGAGGAAATCAGGGCTCTGGAAACTCAGCAGACTCAGTTGCATTGTTGGCTTCCACCGTGATACGGTACTGGGATCATGTGGAGTATTATGCGTCGTCCTGAAATAGGATCTCTGTAGCTTTTAAGGGGCTTTGCTGCTAACAACCCTTCCCCCGGCCACCTCATAGTTTTTCATCCATCTGGAAAATTCTTAGAACAACAGGATTTCAGAAATCAGTTGTCTGGAATTGTCCTTGGCTCAAACTCAAAGCAACCTTGTCGTTTAACCTCGCCTTTTGCTTCAGCACTTACACATAGTTGGAGGGGACATGGAGGAGCACGAGCGCAGTGTCGTGACTCGCTGAGCAAGAGGCCCCTGTTCACATGATGTTTCCATTGTTGGCATCTAATCCCATACATGGAAATGGAACAATGGAATACAGCACCATACATGCTGACAGAATCCATAGAGGAGTCAGGCAGGCCCCGGCCTGGAACCCCTGCCCTCTCGGTTCCTGGAATGGTGGGCCAGCCCACCTGCCACTGCTGTAGGTCCACCCCCCTCGTCTGCCCTGACCCCGCCCCATCTCTTCTCTGTCCTGGTCCTTGCACCGCCTCCCAGCTTCCTGATTGGCTCCGGCAGCACCCGGAAGCTGACTGGAACAACACACTCTTTTTGTGCCCCTCCTGATCTTCCCCTGTCCCCACTTTGTTCTAACTCTAGTTCCTGGTCCCCCTGCTTTCCCTATCATACACCTCTTTTGTTTCCCACGTTAGTCCTTGTTCCCCCATTTTCCCTGCCACACATTCCTCCTTGTCTTGTATTGCCTCAGTCCTCGTTGTGGTTTCCTTTTCCCCAGCCTTAGCTCATGCCCCTGTATTCCTTGTTCTCTCTTGTTCTCCTGCCTCCCTTGCCTCTCCTGTCTGACTCCTTCCTCCCCAGTTCCCCCCTGAGCTTTGCTCTCTGGTTCCCCTTCCAGCCTGCTTCCCTAGACTCTATGGGTATTTTTGGATGGACGTCCATGCCAGCCCGCTTCACCCCATCACTTAAAGGCACCCTGCCAGATTAGCAGGCAGAGTAAGCACAGAGCAGGCTGCGTCTGCCCTGGGGCAGATCCACCAGTGGCGCTCCAGAACATCCCAGAGCGCCGCCGGCAGAGCGAGCCAGCCATACCTAGGGCATTGGCCCGAAGCAGAGCAGCGGTCTCTCTAATACGTGTCCCATGCTGCTGCTCCACTTTCAGCTGGTCGTTGCCCCAGGCAACACCATAGCTTTGTGGACACTAGCCACAACACTATGATCTGTGGAGGGCTGCCGTACGGGTGGGCCGGAGAACCCACCAGGTCCATCTGATCCAGACCCCAGCAGGGTTGGGAGTGGGTGGACATGTGGGTGCACCCTTGGAGCAGCTCTGGGGGTGGGCAGCCCCATGTCTGTCTGAAAACACCCTATGTCCCAGCCCCGATTCTAGTCATGACCCCCAGTCCCCATGTCCACGACGCCCCACACCTCGTGCCCCTTACAAGAAGAAACAAATAACCAGTCGCATGGCTCCCTGGTGCAGTGAAATGTGGGATTGTTTCCTAGAGTCAGCAGAAACTATGGTCAAGATGAATATTTGATTAATTTGGTGTATTTCCATATATTTTAACATAGAATATGCTATTCATTTCCCACTTTTTTGTGGATCCAAATATTCATTTCAGTTCCTTTTTTTATTTTTTACCTTTATGTTCTGTATTTTTATTATTTTGGTATTTTGATACTTTATTCACTTTGGTGGTACTATGTATTATTTGCTATTTTAATACTACCACAGCTAATGAGTACTGTGACAGCCAATGTGGCCTTGTGGTTTAGGTCTTGCACTTGGGAGACTACGGTTCAAATCCTTTCTTAGCCATGAACTCACTGAATGGCCTCAAGTTGTTAATTCTTGGCTAATTCTTAGCCTTGGTTCCCCATCTGTAAAATGAGAATAATACTGACCTACCTCACAGGGTTCTTGTAATGATGAACTAGAGGAGGATTGTAAAGTATTTGGCAGGCAGGGATAGGGAGAGGAATTAAGTGGGAGGTTGTTGGGGGGTTGAAGTGGGTTGGTTTTTGGGGGGCAGGATTTATTTTAAACTTTTTAAATTGTATTTTGTTTTTCTGTAAGCCACCCTGAACCTTCAGGGAAGGGCAGGGTATAAATGTAAATAAATAAATAAATAAATAGGCCTTTGGAACCCTGAAAGTACTATATAAACGGTAATAACACTGAACACAAATAAATGATGTAACTGGCATGCCAAACTGCAAACTTTTTTTAACAATGATAAAGACAATTTTGGATATTCGTTCATGAAAGCCAATATGTGAATTATCTTTACGGAAAGGAACGGTCACATTTGATTCAGCTCTTGCAGAAAGCAAATGGCAGCAGGGATGTTTTCAAAGAGAGATGGGCGCCCCATGTGGAGGGTTTGGATTTATTTAAATATGTTTCCAGCTGCCCTGTCTCCGCATTCCACTGCTCTCCACAAAAGCTGCATGGGGATGCAGCTGGGCCTTCTCCCCCAAATAATGTTAAAATCATTAAGTGCCACGTGTAGGTTTTTTCTTGCAAGGAGCTCACCCCCCATGACAAATGCAGCTGCGTTGGCCTCCAGCATGCAGAGATGTGATGTTCCTAGTCCAGATGCTGGAACAGTGGAGGGAGGGTTTCTGGCTGCTGAACATACTGAACCAGTTGAATGAACTGAAACAATAAAGGAATCCGATGGACTGTCCTTTTCTCCGGATGGTAACAAATCTTATGACATTGGCCGCGCAGGGAAAGATGAGAGAAAACAGATTTCTTTAAAGGCATTAATGGATGTTCTGTTCTGAAAGGGAAACTACTGTCTAATTTCACCATGGCAGCTCCTGGCAATGATTATAATGAAAACTAGCTTCCTTATAAAGTGAGCCACATTTTAAAAACCTGCAGGCCTCCAAATATTGTTGGGTTGGGGTTTTTTTTTAAGAGCATGGGTTGCAGTTGCAGGGCCGGTGGACTTTTAGGTTGGTGGGTGGGTGGAACTGGGTGGCTGTCTCCAGACAGGAGTTCATGTAGGATTAGGGCCCAAATTCCCAATAGTCTCCATCCAATCAGCAGTGCAGCCTCATGTCTCTTTATTCACTGGGAATTTTCAGGTGGACACTGATCCCAGGATAAGAGCATTATCACTGGGATAGTTTGTCTATCTAAATGCCGTCAACAGTGATTATTATCCCGGGATAACAAAAATATCAGGGTGTTATAAAACCCCAGTCACTGGGGTTTATAACAACTGGTTGTTAAACTATCCCTGGATAATGTCCGTCTGAACGACATATCCTGGGATAGTCAGCTATCCCGGTGATTAGCACCACAGAGTCTAACGGCAAGGTATGTGCTCAGAAGCACAGAGAACGTGATGTTGCAGAGAAAGGACGTGACGTTTGAGTCCCAGAAAACATTATGCTGAACTTGGCAGAAAAGCACCATGGGATTTTTAATTCATCCCAGAGACTCTAATCACGACGTACTGCTCACATGGACTACCCCGGAATTACGTTATCCCAGGATTAGAAATGTCCATCTAAACAGTTACCACTTTGTTATCCTGGGATAATAATCACCAGAGATTATTTTAATTATCCCGGGATAGTTTGTCCGCCTGAAAACGCTCACTATCTCTCCGGCAGACTACATCTCTGGTCTAGCCCTCCCTTGGGTTGTCCCTTTTCACGTTAGCCCCCTGGCTGTTTAAAAAGGACACGGTTCTTCTCTCAGTGGTACCTCCATCTGCTCCCCATGCTTTCTCAGACCTCTCTCTCAGTGCTCATAATGTTCAAGCAGCCAAACCCCTTGGCTTTTCCTCCCCTCAGGAGTTCTGTTTCCCCAGCAGTCTCACAGCTTCTCTCTTCCCAGAGCCTCTCCCGCTCTGAGGCTTCCTTCAGCCCAGTCAGGTGACCCTTCTGGGCTAGGCTTCCTTTCAGCTCCCACCTCTTCTCCAGTTTCTCCCTTCATATACCACAGTTATTGCAGAGGATCATCTTGGGGCTATGCCCCATCCTGTCCTGTTTTGTGGGATCGGTTTCAGATGGTGTCGCCTGCTGATGTGGAGTCCTTGTTGGGATCTGTTCGTGCCACCACTTGTGAACAAGATCCATGCCCATCCTGGTTGCTGAAAGCCAGTCAGGAGACGTTACGGCCGTTGCTGGTTGGGGTGGTTAGTGCCTCCCTTCGGGAGGGCAGGGTGCCTGACTGCCTGAAAGAGGCAGTGGTTAGGCCCCTGCACAAGAAAACATCTCTTGACACTGATACTCCTACCAGTTATCTGTTGGTCTCTAACCTCCCATTTTTAGGGAAGGTTATTGAGTGGGCTGTGGCACGGCAGCTCCAGGAACATCTGGACCGCACCAGTTTCCTTGACCCCTTTCAGTCTGGTTATCGACCTGGGTATGGTACGGAGACTGCATTGGTGGCCTTGGTTGACGATCTCCATCTGGCGTTGGACCAGGGTTGTCAGACCTTACTGGTCCTGCTAGACCTTTCAGTTGCATTCGACACAGTCAATCATGAGGTGTTGGTGACTCACCTGCGGGACAGTGCCAGGATTGGCGGGACGGTCTTGGGACTGGTTTCGTTCATTCCTGGCCAGGAGAACTCACCAGGTCGTCTTGGGGAGTGTACGTCTTCCCCCTGGGACCTCACGTGTGGAGTCCCGCAGGGTGCCATTTGGTCCCCCCTCTTGTTTAACATCTAAAAGCAGCCGTTAGGGGAGATCGTGAGAGGGTTTCAGGGCATGCAGTGTCATCAGTATGCTGATGACACAGCTTTACCTCTCTTTTTCCATCGACCCAGGCCATGCAGTCTCTTTATTTTCCCAGTGCTTGTCAGCTGTGGTGGCTTGGATGAAGTTGAGCCATCTGCAACTGAATCCTGACAAGATGGAGGTGATGTTGGTGGGTGAGGGCCTGGGAGTAGTTGAATCTCCTCTTGTTGGGGAGGTTTGCCCTCCCCTGGTCTCTCAAGTGCAGAGTCTGGGTGTGCTCCTCAATTCACGGCTCGCCTGGAATCTCAGGTTGTGGCCGTGGCGGGAAGTGCATTTCGGCAGTTACATCTTGTCCGGCGGCTTCGGCCATATGTCTCAGACTCTGACTTCGCCACTGTCATCCATGCCTTCATCACCTCATGACTGGATTACTGCAACGTGCTGTACATGGGGCTGCCTGAGAAGTTGGTCCAGAGGCTGCAGCTGGTGCAGAATGTCACGGCCCATCTCCTTACGGGGGCGGGCCGCAGGGAGCACATGACACCTGTGCTCCGGGCTCTGCACTGGCTGCCTATAGAGCTCCAGGCTAGGTTCAAGGTGCTGGTTTTGACCTTTAAAGCCCTTCATGGCCTGGGCCCTGCTTATCTGCAGGACCACCTCACTCCCCATGTGCCTGTGCGACCCCTGAAATCGTCCGTGGGGGCCTTTTTGGAGGTTCCCCGGGAGAGATGGGTGGCCACCGATGTTAGAACTTTTTTGGTGGCTGCCCCTGTGATGTGGAACTCGCTTCCAGGGGAGGCTCGGTTGGCCCCCACTCTCCTGTCGTTTCGATGTTTGTGTAAGACCTGGCTGTTCCGCCAGGCTTTTGGTGGGGGGGGTAGGGTGGGTGGGTTGGGGGGTGGAGTTTTTTTTCTCCCTGCATATGGGATTTTTAAACTTTTTTAATTATTGTATTATTGTTTTTATCTTGTTGTTCACTGCCCCGAGCTGCCGGGGCGAGACAGAAATCTTTTATAAATAAATAAACCTGACTGCTGCCCCAGCGCCTCTGGGTCAGGCTCCCAGCACTGACCCTTCCCAAGTGTTTCCATCCAGCTCCCCTCTGGCTGTTACCTTCTAATTCAGGAGGGTTCTTTCTGCCAGTCCTCTCTGATTTTCCTCAGCTCAGGGTTTCCCCTTGCTGGGCTGGCCAGTGCCACCCCCTGTCCCAGCTAGGCGTCGTCCTGCCATCCTGGCATCACCTGCAGCTTTGCTTGTGCAACTTTTGCGCTGGCGCTCACTGCCTTAAAGGGCCAGCAGAGACTTTGGCCTGCCACTGTGGGGCCACCATTAAAATATCACACTTTACAATGGAATGCACCATGAATAAAAAAAGGCACAGTGAATACAGATCTAAAAAGACTACACAATGGGTGTTTTTACACACCCATTTCTCCTGCATGTTTGCTGTTACATCCTGAGCTTTCCGTGTGTCTAAATCACTCACCCAGATCTTAAACATCTGGCTCTTTGAACTTCTGCATAGAACTTCTCCCAGAACTTGTGTGTAAAAAGTTCTCCTGGTAAACTGCTTTGCTCAGGCAGCTGTTATCACTTGGTTTCTATGTCAGCCCCTCACGTCTACAGCTGCGGCTACTTTAGGCTGCCTCAGGGCAGTGTGTGTGTGAAGAATGCATCCAGAACTTACTTGTGGACTTGTAAACCCGAAAGATTGAAAGACCAGCACTTTAAGGTGTATGTAGAAATGCCCATAGTTGATGGTATTCAACAGCAAGCATTATGCAAAGCTCTGTGAGCAAAGCAAAAAGAAGAAATCAGCAGTTGCTCCTGTAGGCCAGATGGTAAAAAGGAAAATTGGCAGGTCAAGGGTTCGAGTTTATTTTAGCTAAAGGGACATTTCTTTCACTCTTAAAATTTGCTATTTAAAAAAAAAAGAAAACAGGAGAAAAACCCTGTACATGCCAGGGATGTGAGGAAAGCTTCAGGAGAAGTTAGGGCACTCAATATGCACCAGTTGGCTAGGACAAGACTATTGAAATGTGCACTTCTATATGCATATATCAAGGATGTATGATTGGTGACCTGGGTCCTGATTTTGTCAACCGAGGTCGTTTGATCCACTAGGATGTGGTTGTGGCGTATCCCATTAAAATCTCAAATAGTCCGGAGGAGTGAGTGAAACCTTACAGGAGGAATGGAAATTTGGAGATAGACCCAGGGGGCCACTTGAGTGCCTTTCATAGCTATAAACAAATCTCCTTCATGACAAAGAGGAAAGAATGTTAAAAAGAGAGCAAAATACCCACCAGACCCATTAAGTACAGGTTTAAGCAGTGCCTAATGGACAGCAGTATTATTCTTTACTGCACAAGAGAAATGAAATATCTATTTTCAAATACAATCAAGGGGCATGTTAGATGGAAAAACTATGAAGCTCAATCTCACAGCGACTTCAGTGATGCTTATGGTTTTACGGCACCTTTATGACATAATAAAATCTTTATTAAGCCTCAGAACAGCCTGGGGGGTGGGGTGTCATTAGAGTTCAGTAAAGGGCAGGGGGCTCAGGAAGACTGCAAAGCTAGAGTCAGACACACAACCTTAGTGTGACCCCAATAGATAATAACAATTTTATTTATATATTTATTTATTTACTTATTTCTTCATTTAGATTTGGGTCCCGCCCTTCCCCAAAGACTCAGGGCATCTTACAACATTAAATGTACAAAAACGTATAACCACCAGTAAAAATATCAAACTCTATAAAATACCAATTAGAACCACTCCCACCCCTTCACCCTCAGAACCCTATCCCTCCCCGCTAAAAGCCAGGCCAATGAAGTAGGTCTTACATGACCTCCATAAAATGCTCAGGCTCCGGCTTTGGTGAACTTTGCCAAATGGTGCTCTGTGTGCTTCACAAAATACCATCAAATAAAATAAAAGATACAAGCAAATAACCTAAAACCCAATTACAATCCATTTACAACCATTTAAAAAGGAGATGGTAAAAAGGAAGGAAAAGATACATTAAGGGGAACCAGCAATGGATCCTATAAAGACACAAAGAGGATTTTTTAAAAGCCTTCAGGTGCTTTTTAAAGGTGGGGAAGGAGGAATTAAGAGGAACATCTGAAGATGATCACTACTCTGTAGAGGTTCCTATACATTGTTCATCACTGAGTGCTTCTGGGCCCTTTCTAAAAGTATATCAACCTTTTAGACCACAGTTTTTACATCCTCTGGCATGTGTGACTAGTAAACTCAGACTGGTGAGGACTAGGAGTGACTGCCTCTTTAAGGGAGTTGCCTGCCTTCACAGGCTACACCCCTCCTGGGGATATAATGGTACAGAAAACTCTGTTTGGAAGGTCAGTCTGTGTCTGGCTGAGGCCAGAGAAGGAGCTCTGTAGCTGCAGGCAGGCCAAAGTACTGCTTGGGAAGAGTTTGTTGGGAACAAAGGATTGGTATGGAAGCCAAAATACTGGCTTGTGGCACTGGCCGTATCTTAGTGAGAAGGGCTTTGAACTTTATATTGGGATTTTGGAATGCTTGGACTTGTGCATTGTAAATAAGCCAGCACTTGGTGGTGGACACTGGAGGTGTGACCTTGATGAACTCTGTAGCCCAAGGCCACCCTGTCACACCTTCACCGAGGTCATCTTGACCTGCCCAACTCCAGAGGTCATTGCCTGTGGGTCTGATGCGGATGGCGACTCAGAACCCAGCCCTTACACATAGATCCTTCAGCGCTATCACTCTAGACAAAGTGTCTACCTTCACCCAGCCACCTAAGGATGATAGCCCTGGATACCATCAGGAGCATGGCCCCACAAAAAGTCCCAGGCAGAGGAGTAGGTCCTGCGACGGGTGGGGGTGGGAGAGGGCGTACAAGTAGCTGCTCCAATAGGAGCTGGAGCGGCATATGCAGCACCCCTTCCATTCTCACAGAAGTGCTCCTTCCCAGAATCCCCGGTCTGGCAGAAGCCATAGTGGTGTTGTGGCCAGTCTCCACCTGAGGGGAAGGGGAAGCAGGGCTCTTCAGCAGCAGCAGGGGCAGTGCTACTTCCCTACCCCTCATGCCCCTGGACTCTGGCACGGTGCCCCTATGACTTTAGACAGGGCTTCCACTGGGAGGGCAAGGCCCTTCTGGAAGGAAGGAAGGAAGTGGGTGCCACTTCACTGGGCTGCAGCAGCTCCTTCTGGAACAGCCACTTGTGTGGGACCCTGCTCTAGCCGCACCCATCCTTGCTCCACCCCTGCCCCCGCACAGCTGCTCCATGCATAGACCAGCCCTGGGACCCTCTGCTTGCCTCATAGCAGCCAACATTAGCAGTCATAAAAGGCATCCAGCTTTTCTTTTTTGACGTACACTAGTCCATGATAAAAAGTGCATCTACAGATATGTTTGAGCCTCGGCTCTCATTAGCATCCCATAATGCTAACTGATTCTTCTGGCCTTCTCAGCCTGTGTGAAAACTGCATGCATATTGCATACACCTGCTCTTGGAAAGTGCAGCTTTGCGTTGCTGGCAGCCAGGAGCACAATTATCCCATGTGCCCAGCTGGAGAGCTGAACAAATGGGGCCTTTTCTTGGTTTTAACTCAGGCAGCACAGACAGCCACCTTGGGCGGCAAGTTGAAGGGGGTGACTCTCCTGCCCCCACTCCAGCTGCCTCACCCCTGAACATGAACACAATGCTCTGCGCTGGATGGGAAGGGAGAGGTACCGCCTGCAACGTCCTGCCCTAGGCAACCCTGCCAATAAGCTCTGCATTGGATTGGGAGTGGGAGAGGGCCCCCCAGGTGGCTTCATTCCCATCCCACCTCCGCTGCCATCTCTGCTGTCACCAGCATGCTGATGACACTCAGCTCTACCTCTCTTTTTCTCCCGACCCAGGACACGCAGTTTCCTTATTCTCCCAGTACCTGTCGACTGTGGGGGCTTCGGTGAGGTTGAGCCATCTGCAATTAAATCCTGACAAGATGGAGGTGATGTTGGTGGGCGAGGGCTTGGGGGACCTGGGGGTGGTTGAATCTCCTCTTGTTGGGGGGGTTCTCCCCCTCATGGTCTCTCACGTGCGGAGTCTGGGTGTGCTCCTCGATTCACAGCTCAGCCTGGAATCTCAGGTTGTGGCCGTGGCGGGGAGTGCGTTTCAGCAGTTACATCTTGTCTGGCGGCTTCGGCCGTATCTCTCAGACTCCGACCTCGCCACTGTCATCCATGCCTTCATCACCTCGAGGCTGGATTACTGCAACGCGCTCTACATGGGGCTGCCCAAGAAGCTGGTCCGGAGGCTGCAGCTGGTGCAGAATGCTGTGGCCCATCTCCTTACGGGGACAGGCCACAGGGAGCACATGACACCAGTTCTCCAGGCTCTGCACTGGCTGCCTATAAAGCACCGGGCCAGGTTCAAGGTGCTGGTTTTAACTTTTAAAGCCCTACTTATCTACGGGACCGCCTCACTCTGAATGTGCCTGTGCGACCTTTGAGATCATCCGTGGGAATCTTCTTGCAGGTTCCCCGGGTGAGGCGGGTGGCCACCGATGTTAGATTTTTTCGGTGGCCGCCCCTGTGCTGTGGAATTCGCTCCTGGAAGAGGCTCGGTTGGCCCCCACTCTCCTGTTATTTCAACATCTATGTAAGACCTGGCTGTTCCGCCAGGCCTTTGGCGAGGGGGAGGGGTTGGGGGGAGGGAGTGTTTTCTTTCCCTACATAATGTGGATTTTTTAACTCTTTTAAATGTTTTATTGTTTTAAATTATTTTTTTATAGTTGTTGTTTCCTGCCCCGGGCTGCCCTGTGGGCAGGAGGGGCGGGATATAAATTTTGTATAAATAAATAAAAAATACTTCCCAAAAGTCCCTGCTTCGGAGGGACAGTCCATCTTTGGGGGCTGAATCCCATAGTCTTTCAAGGGTCAAAGTTCTTCTTTCAGGGGAGAGAGGCAAAAAGGCCGGTATTCAAGCTTCAGGCACCTCTTTCCTGGTTGCTCAGGCATTTGAGAGGAAAACGGTGTGTGGAGGGGCGTGCTGGGATGACAAGAAACTAAGTGGACTGAGAAGCAGGAGGGCCTCTCTATGTTGGGAGGTGTGTGCGCGCATGTTAGTGTATGAGGGGGTGGAGTTTATTTGCTGAGGGGTGGAGCTTATTGACTAAGGAGACAGGACTTGGGTTTTTTTGGCCACTCAAATTACTGGGTGGTATGGGATGGCAAAGTTACCTATTCCCTTCTATAAAGTAGTAAGAATAAGGGAGTGGGCTGCAATCCCAGACCCCCTCCGAGCAGGATCTGCACGAGTCCCACGTAGATTCTGCACGGCACAATGTCCCCGCAATGGACGTGCACACGCGTGGCCTGGGATCAGCCCCACCGTAACTGAATTTGCTGCTAACACGTTGACTGTTGTTTAGTCAATTTCTCTTGGGGTTTTTTTGTTTTGTTTTGTTTTTCCCTGTTGTCTTGCTTATTTAGGCCTCCATTCATCAGGCACTTTACAGCACAGGGCAAGTGCCAAATAAATGACTAATAATAATCAGACACACAAAATCGGGATCATCAAAAAACTTAAGACCTTGGTTTAAAGCCAGCAGCACTTAACCACATCAGATTAAAGCAATGGAGCTCCTGCAGATGAAGACTGACACTTTATAAAGCCCTGTGCCTATGCCAACCAAAGCTCTCCCATGCATAACTGGGGAGTAGCTCTCCCGCCTTCCAATTACTACCATAATATGATCTCTCTTCTTGGCTACAGCACAGGCTCTTTCTCTCTCTCTCTCCCCTGCCTTCTTCTCTGTGAGTTATAAATTTCCACCCACAAATGGTCTGCAAGCCAAGATTGACACCTGATTTGGCCTCTTCCACTGGGAAAAGAAGAGAGGGAAGGGAGGGCACAAGTGTATTAAGAACACACAGCGTGATGCCCGTGTCGATTGATTAAGGAGATGAAACGCTTTGGAGACACGAGTGCATGTCAACGGAGTTTGATTGATAATTGCTTTTTCAATAATTAAATTGATTCAGAGCTTGAGGGGGATTATTGATTTGAAATCTATCATTGCAATTTATTGAATGCAGGAATTCCCCCCACCCTCCCCCAAAGTGTTCCTATAAACACAGTCGGTACATTTGCTACATAGCCCCAACCAACATAAATGAGAGAATCATACCCATGGACGCTGGGAAGGGGCTGGAGAGCAAGATGAGGCACTTGCCTCCCCTGGTCTTTGCCTGCTCCTTATGGAGCATTGGGACAATGCTCTGAAGGGGAGGAGCCAAGTCAGAAGTGGGCAGAGCAAAGGGGCTCTCTTGTGGCCCGCCCTTCCTGAAGTGGCCATGCCCCCTTCGGAATGTAGTGACATCACAACATTTGGCAGGAGAAAGGGCAAGATCCATCAGGAAGGGGATGGGAGAACCTCTTCACCTTCCTGACGTGACCCCACTTGCCACACCTCCCTGATAAACATTCTGGCTAGAGCAAGAACAGGCAGCACATTTGCTTGCCACAGATAATACTCACAGTTTTTAGTAATCTATCGGGTTCCTGATCGGTACCCAAACC